>ML776963.1:1756110-1841511 GCA_009831015.1 Picea engelmannii
AAAAACTATATAAAATCCTTAGAAATTTGAATATTTTTACAAAAATATCGCCAATGATTTATAGTTGGCATATGAAGGATTAGTAAGATTCGCCAAGGTTTCTAAATTTTAAAATAAATTTCCATCCTTAAAATCATCCCTAGCCAAGTCAAGGGTGAGTTGTAACTGAAGTCTCAAGTCTAGTTCTATTTTCAAACTAAAGTGTGAAGATGAGTTATGTTAAAGCATGCAAACAAGTTCCTAATTCGAACCATCTACTTCTCCTCTTCACTCCTTTATAAGCAGAGGTCGAAACCTCTCTTCCACATAGTGGTTATGCAGGGTAAGGGTGAATGTAGAGGCAACATATAAAGGTGCATAATAGTGTTGTAATATCATCATGTAGAGAAAACATATAGAGGCACATATCATCTATAGAGGCAGCATATAAAAGGCGCATAACAATGTTGTAATAACAACATATAGAGGAAGCATAAAAGGTGTATAACAGTGTCGTAATAATAACATATAGAGGCCATATTAAAGGAGCATAACATTGTTGTAATAACAACATACAGAGGCAACATAAAAGGCACATAACAGTGTTGTAATAACAACATATAGAGGCAGCATAAAAGGTGCATAATTGTGTTGTAATAAAAACATATAGAGGTAGCATAAAAGGCGCATAACAGTGTTGTAGAGGAAACATATCAAAGGTGCACCTCAACGATTTAGAGATAGCATATCAGTCAATTAGAGGAAGCTTCAACAACCCATATCAGAGCTGATATATCTCAGTCTTTGAAAGCAGCTCGGATAGGTCTATATCAGCAAGGTCTCTTAGTTCTCTGTCAGGTCAAAGTCAACTTGGCAAGCTCTTTAAGAGAAAAATTTTCATGGTGGATGTTTGTAAGTTATCTTACATTAATAATGCAATAAAGGAATATCATTTGTTGGGGTTTTTCTCCCTGTATAGGGCTTCCCCAGGGTATATGTGTTGTTTATGTGCATGCTTATGTATCTACATGATTATTGCTATTCAATTATGATTCTATATTGTTGAAATGCATTAAGCTAGAATCAAAGTGTTGAAGAATTCAAAGAAATAATCCACTTAAGAAATCAAGATCAAAATTTAACACTTGGGACCACTTCCCATACATCATTCTTCAATATTGACTTATATTCTTCTATCATGGCATCCTTCCAAACTTTATGTTTGGCAGCCTCATCAAAGGTCCAAGGTTCTGAGTCAATCACAAGATTCAATTGAGCTATCAAACCTGAGTATTTATCTGGCTTCTTTCTTTCTTTGAAAATACCTTTAGGTGTTGCATGTTTTTCTGCTTCCTTTAAAATTTCACGACACCATGCTGGATTTATTTTGGAAGGAGGTTTCTCTAAGGGAAACTCAATAGAATCCCTTATGGGGTCAACTGAAGGCTCTCTAGTCTCCTCCCTTTTCTCATCTGAAAGTTGTGAGTCTGAAGGTTCTGAAGATGGAGCTTCTTGCTCCTATGTATCACAGGGAAGTTCTCTGGAAAGACGAAAGGAGGCTTCCTCATGGAAGGTCACGTCTCTATTGAACTCTATATACTTTTTCCCTGGAACATAGATTCAATATGATTTTGACGTCTCATTGTACCCCATAAAAGTGCCTTTATTTCCAGAAGGCTCTAATGTTGTCCTCTTTTCTTTTGGTACATGAATGTAGACAAAACTACCAAAAATTCTTAAATGATGAACTGAAGGCTTCTTACCTGTGAAGACTTCTTCTGGAGTTTCCTCTTCCAAGTCTTTATGAGGACACCTGTTCTGAATATAGACTGCAGTACTTGCAACTTCAACCCAAAAAGATAACAAAAGATTTTGATCATACATCATAGCTCTGGTTGCCTCACAAATTGTCATGTTCTTCCTTTATGCAACCCCATTCTATTGGGGATTATAAGGCATGGTCATCTCTCTCTTAATCCCAGAATCCTGGCAGATATCATCATACTTGTGGGAGTCAAACTCTTTTCCATTGTCTGTTCTAAAAACATGGATATGTCTACCTGTTTTATTTTCAACAAGATTCTTAAAATCCTGAAATTTACTGAAGAATTCATCTTTAGTTTTCAAAAAATAAATCCAGTTTTTACGAGATCAATCATCAATAAAAATGATATAATAAAGGAAACCATTCATGGATGGAGAAATCATAGGTCCATAGAGATCAGAATGAATAAGATCTAAGATACCATTAATTTTTCTATTATTGTGAGGGTAAGCTTTCTTTGTATTTTTACCAAGAGCACAACCTCTACAGATATTATCATGCTCAAAAGAAAAAACTGGCATACCTATTGCCATCTTTTGCAAACCTGGGAGAGAATTATATTTGAGATGTCCAAACCTTATGTGCCATAGTTTGCAAGGGTTGATCATCTCATGAGCTAATGCTTGAATAACTTGACTAGTGACTTTGTAAAGTCCACCTTCTTGAGCTCCGATTATCATGGTTGAGCTCATACTTTCATTTGAGGGCCACATAAGAGCCTTTCCTTTAGATAAGGCTAGTGTGTACCATTTACTTTCTAGAAATGCAACTGAGATAAGATTTTTCTTTAATCCAGAAACATAAATAATTTCTTCAATATGAAATACATTACCTGACTGAAGTTGAAAATATGTTGATCCAATTCCTTTGATGGCATAAGTGCCATCATCACCCAATTCTACCTTCACATTGAACTTCCTATCTTGGTAGTTCAAAAGGTTTTGTTTGAATCCTGTCATGTTCTTGGAGGCCCCATTGTCCACTAACAAAATTTATCTTGATTTGGTGACAACACCAGAGAGAGCTGAAACAAGATACATTTCTTTGCGTTGTTCTTGTTCTTTAGTAATATCTCTGGTTCTCTTTCTTTGAGGCTCTTCTTCCTTAGTTGCAACTGAAGCATGGAAATTTCCTTTATGTTTATGCCGTGAAGGAGGGTTCCTACAGTATTTTTCATAATGACCTAGCTTGTTACAATTAAGTCATCTTACTTTCGATAAATGAGAGTGAGGATGAGAGTGCTTACCTTGATGTTTCTTACCTTTTCCTTTGTGTGGAGGAAACCTCTTCCATTTCTTTTCTTTCGCTGAAAGAGCATGGTATTTTACAGTGGAGGGTTCATTTCTTCTTTTAAGTTTTCCCTCTTCTTCCAATCAAACATTCCATAATCTCTCGAAGTTGGGTTGAACTTCTCTTCGATTTACAGATGAGAGAAATGTCTCCCAAGATTCTATAAGACCATCTACTATTGTTTGTACAAGGTCATAATCATCTACTGGAACTCCAATTGTTGCAAGCTAGCCTCTTGTTTGGGAAATTATGGAAAAGCAAGAAGAGATGGTTTCATCCTTTCCCATATTCAATGTACGTAGTTGTTTCTTCAAGGTCATTTTTTGAGTTGGTGCCTTATTTTCATACAAATTTGCTAGGGCATCAAAACATTCATTTGTTGTACTTATATGAGAGATAAGAGGAATCATACTATCTTTAACTGAGTCAAAAATGACCCTCTTGGATTTGTCCTGCCTCTTCTTATAGGCTGCTCTTCCTGCATTTGAAGTAGGTTCTTCCATCACCCTAGAAACCAGCTCATCTAAGTCACTTTCTTCCAGGATATTAAAGACCCTAGCCTTCCAGGCATTGAATTTTGAAGCCCATTCAAGCCTATCTTTTGCTTTGAATGAAGATGAAGCCATTTTGAAAACTGTTTACAAGATAAATCTTATACAAAATAAACTCACTGCTAATCTAAAAAAAAAAACCTTAATAGTGGATCCACGCAGGCTCAAAATTCTGCCACAAATGAGCTATTTTCATGCCCTAAGCTCTTATACCATGTTATAATTTAAGGGCAAAAATAGTACCTAGCTAAAACAAAAATATTTTATTTTAATTTCAAAACATTAGCTATTGTAATATAGGATCAACAAGACATTTAAAACTTCTGATGCATAATATAATAGCATAAAACAGTAGATAAAAAAGCATTTACTTAGTTGAAACAAGGAACAAAATTACATGATATGTTGTTGTTACCTTCATTGATGTATGCTCAGAAAAAGCTTAAGGGGTCATGGATTAAACCCTCAGGGTAGATCTCATCATGATCATTAGGCCAATTGCCAAGAAGAAATTTTAGGGTAGTAGACCAGAAAACAAACTCAGATGGCTGAGAAACAAGAAACCATGTCACTATCAAGTAATAAGGCTGAAAGAAAAACTATGTTCAACCTAGGGATGAAAAGAAAAAAACCCAAAAAACCTTAACACTTCCATCCCACAAAACAACTACTACAAAATATCAGTAGTTCCATAACATCCCCAAGTCCAATTCATAAAAGTTCTAGGCTGATAGAATACAAAGTGGGCCAACACACATAGGGAAATGAATCATCTAGACAACAAGGAGGCACGAGAAAAACACCTAGACAATAAGGCGACATTAGCAAGAGGAACCAGAACATAAATCAATAACCAAAAAGAACTCTACGGTTGGCCGAGAAAGACCCTTAGGGTCAACGACGAGCTTAAATAAGAAAGGTTGGAGAGGGTAAGCCCACGGTAGTTGTAGCATGCCATAAACACACCAAGGAGGAGCTAAAGATCTGTCCAGAAGAGTCGCAGCCCCTTAGCAAGCTGATCAAGAAGAGTCGCAAAAATACCTCAGTCCAAAACTCGACTAAGAGAGTGTGTGAGTGTAATGAGTGAGGAAGATTTTACTCTTTTATATTTTTAGGTAGGTAGGTTAGGGATAACACATTAGTCCTTTTTTCCATAAAATATTTTACAATTTTAAAATATTAAATGATAATATTTTACAATTAGGTAGGTAGGTTAGGGATAGCACAGATAATATTTTACAATTTTAAAATATTAAATGATAAATCAAAAAGGTCAACAAGGAAAATAAGACAAGTCAAAGAGAGGGGTTTCAATATCAAGGAGGCCAACTTTCTTTAGGAAGAAGTAAGGAATTGTGTTAAATTTTGAGCTTTATTTAATAATGTAAGTACTTCTTTAAAAATTATGATTGTACTTAGAACTTAGCTTGACATCATTCATAAATTAAAACAACAATAATCATAAGGAATTACCAGCATGCAAGATCACAACACATGTACCATGGGGAAACCCTATATAGGGAGAAAACCCCCAGTAAACAATCTCCTTTTATTGCATTAATAAAGTATGATCACTTACAAAATATCCACCATGAATACTCTTCTCTTAAAGATCTTGCCAACAACCTTGATCTGACTGTCTCCTACTGAGAAACCTTGTTGTCATAAACTCTATTATAGGAGCTTGTTTTTGGAATGATATGGCTTCCTACTATTGGTCTGAAAATGAAGCCTTGTTGTGGACTATTATAGAAGCCTCTTGTAGATTGATATACGCTGCCTTTCTGTACTGATAAATACTAGAACTATAAACATACACTTGTTGCATGTTTATACTGATATACACCAGCCCTGTAAGAAAACACTCATTGCCTGAATATACTGATATATATGACAACAATGTATATAACACTTGTTGCCACCTACTCTAATATATATACTAGCACTAAAACACTCACTGCCTTTCCCCCTCATGCTGAATAACTTGTGTGTTGAAAAGAGGTTCAACCTCTTGCTTATATAGGAGTATAGAGGAAGAGGAGGGGGATCGAATTAGAGGCATGAGTGCATGCTGAAGTTAACTCAGCCATCAAAATTATAACTGACCATTAACTCAGTGGCCAAAATTAGAACTGAACTTACCACTTCAGTTAGGAACTTTCCCTTGACATGAGATGCATGTGAACTCCTTAGCATGCACATGACATGCATGCATGCAATGCATGTCATGCATGCAACATGCAACTAGACATGCATTCATGCAACATGCGACATGCGACAAAATTGACAACTTTGACTTTGACCTAGACATGCAACTTTAACTTTTTACAACTTGACTCTTTACAAGGAACTTCAAATTTCATCATGGTGGAAGGTGTTACATGTGCCAATGCACTAGATAAATACATTACATCATTTGCAATATTAGGAAGATCGTTGTTTTCTAGCTCATAGGAATTTTACGTTCAACCTAAATTTTGCTAGATGCCTTGACTTTTTCTCATGGCTCACAAGGCTTGACTAGGCTCATAAGGCTTGACTAGGCTCATAGAGGTTATATGTTCCCCCTGACTTTTTCACGAGTCTATCTATTCTCACAGAGTTTGTACGTTACCCCTGAATTTTGCACTAGACTGTCTATGCTCACAGAGGTTGTATGTTCCCCCTGAATTTTTCATTAGACTTACATAGCATATCATTCGTCCTAAATTTTTGTTTAACTCACATAGGTTGTACGTTTCCCATGTATTTTGTCAATACCTTACAAGATTGGCTGATTATCCAAATCTCCCTGGCTAGCCTCAGGGTGGCCCATATGACCTACCATTGGAGAATGACTGTCGGTGCTGCCAAATTTAACACTCCCTCTCAACGAGGGAGTCATTCTTAGCCACACCAAGCTTGCCTCTCAGCTACACAAATTGTCTCAATGGAAAAGGCTTGGTCAGGATATCAACTACCTACTCGCTCATGGCTATGTACTATAACATTACAATTTTTCTTTGGACCAAGTCTCGGATGTAGTGGTACTTCATGTCAATATGTTTTGACCTGTCATGAAATATCGGGTTCTTTGTCAATTTTATGCAACTTTGATTTTTATATTGAACCACTGTCGTCTCAAGCTTGTCACCAAACAACCTAGAAACCAATTTTTTGAGCCATATTGCTTCCTTGCTAGCATTGATTATTGTAATGTACTCAGCCTGTGTTGTACTTTGTGCAATGGATCCCTATTTCTGTCTTGATAAAGAGATCATAGCAGATCCTAAAATGAAGCATTATCTAGAAGTACTCTTTCGGTCCACTAGACTTCCTGCCCAGTCAGCATCAACATACCCATGCAAAAATAGACCACCACTGGATGTATATCTTAGACCATAGGTAATGGTCCCTATGAGATATCTCAAGATGTTCTTTGCTACGACCCAGTGTCTCTGTCTTGGTTTAGCCATGAATTGACTCATTGCAATCACTCCATAACATATATCTAGCCTGGTATGGATCATATACATCAATGATCCAATTAGTTGTCTATACATGGTGGGATCCACCAAATCTAAACCTGTATCAGAATCATGTAGCTTCCTCAAGTTGGTAACCATTGGAGTAGACATGGATTTTCAATCCATCATACCAAACCTCTTTAATACATCCACTATGTATTTTCCTTGTTCCAGAAATATCTTTCCCTATCTTTGCCACACTTCCAATCCTAGGAAGTAATGCATCAATCCTAAGTCTTTCATCTCGAATTCTGAGATTAGCTCTCTCTTACACTAGGCTATTAGCCCTTCATCTCCTTTTAGAAAGAGATCATCGAAATACATGATTAGTATAACAGGTTGGTTCCCTCTTACCTTGAATTATGAATTTGCATCAACATCACTTTTCTGAAAGCCCGGGATTTTAAGAAAGCCATCAATCATGTCATACCAAACTCTATGATCTTGATTAAGACCATACAAGGCCTTCCTTAGCTTGCATACATGAGTGTATTTGTTATGCAGTACAAAACAATCTGGTTGATCCACAAAGACCTCATGTTCAATCTTTCCATTCAAGAATGTTGTTTTTACATCAATCTGATGTAACTTCCAACCAAGAACTAAAGATAAAGAAATAATAACTCGAATGGAGGTATACATGGCTACAGGGGAAAAACTCTCATCGTAGTCAATTCCTTCTTTGTGAGTGAAGCCTCTAGCCACAAAACGTGATTTGAATCTTTCCACACTCTCATCGGCTTTATGTTCGATCTTATATATCCATTTGGAAGATACCATTGATTTGTCCTTTGGCCTTGGCACAATGTCCCAAACATTGTTCTTTAGAATAGACCTGTATTCCTTAAGCATGGCATCCTTCCATACTTCTAATTTATTTTCTTATTCAAATGAAGAAGGTTCAACATCATTGATGCTACTCATCAGTGAAACATAGCCTCCAAACTCGTGACGCCTCTTACTTTCCCTGAAAGTTCCTTTGGGAGAAACTATCTTTTCTGCTTCCTGCATTGTTTCTTTAAGTCATCCTGGGTTCCTTTTGGATGGAGTTTCTTTAAGATTTCTTTCCAACTCTTCAGCAGGTTCTAGGGGCTCATCACTTGGCCCTTCATGAGGTTCCTCCCTCTGAACATTTGACTCTTCACTTTCAGAAGAGGGTGAAGCTGGTTGAACTGCTTCTGATTCCTACTGAAGTTCTCTAGATTTCTTGAATGCGTCTTCCTCATGGAAAGTCACATATCTGCTTACCTATATCTGCCTATGACCCAGTACATATATCTTGTAAGACTTGGAGTTCTCATTGTACCCCAAAAAAACCCCTTTCTTTCCTGAGGGTTCCATCTTTGTCCTCTTTTCCTTAGGGACATGAATATACACTGGACACCCAAATATCCTTAGATGCCCTACTTCAGGTTTGATCCCTAAGAAGACCTTTTCAAGAGTCTTGTCCTTCAATATAGCATGTGGAAACATGTTCTGAATATACATGGCAGTGGAGGTATCTTCTCACCATAAATAATTTGGTAGATCCTGGTCAAACATCATGGATTTCGCTGCCTCACAAATTGTCTTGTTTTTCCTCTCAGCAACACCATTTTGTTGAGGGTTATATGGCACGGTCAAATGTTTCTTGATTCATGCTTCCTTGCAGAAATCCTCAAGCTGGAGAGATTCAAACTCTCCTCCATTTTATTTTCTAAGGGTTTTGATGTGTTTTCTTGTTTGCTTTTGAATAAAGGCTTTGAACTCTTTGAATTTAACAAAAGTGTCACTTTTAGCTTTAAGGAAATAGATCCAACATTTTCTTGAGTAATCATCAATAAAAATGACATAATACAAATAACCACTGAGTGAGGGAGATCAAATGGGACCACATACATTAGAATGAACCAGATCTAAGATTCCCTGAGCTCTACTGCCATTGCTAGGAAATGCTTTCTTTGTATTTTTACCTAGCATGCATCCTTTACAAATTTCATTTTTACTAAGAGAAATAGAGGGCATGCCACATACCATATTCTACAGATATGAAAGTTCTTTGTAATGAAGATGTCCAAGTCTTTTGTGCCACAACTCGTTGGAGCTAGTTGCATCAAGAGATAATGCCTGAACTAAATGTTTTGTTACAATGTACAATCCTCCTCTACGAGTCCCAATAGGTTTGGTTGTACTCAAGTGGCTATATTTATCCCATTCTAGTTCCTTCATGTCCTTGAAGATCATGCAATATCCCTTGTCCTCAAGGGTTGCAACTTATATTAGATTTTTCCTGAGCCCTAGAACATATAATACTTCATCAACATGAAGCCTAGCCTTAGATTCTAATCTGAAGGAGATAGATCCTACTCCCTCTAGGTTGTAACATTTTTCATCCCCAAGCTCAACCTGCTCTGCAAAAGATTTTTTCTTGAAATCTTAGAGGATTTCCTTATACCCTGTCATGTGCTTTGATGCACCATTGTCTACTATCCAAGTTTTCGACCCTGTGAAAACTGAACTGGATAAGGAAGAAACGATGTAATATTCTTTTCTAGTTTCTTTTTCATTAGAAGGACTTTTCTGATTTCATTTGGATTCATCATCCTCAGCAGTTGTGGCATGATGTTTCCCTTTCCTTGGATTTTTCTTCCTATACCAGAAGTATTTAGAAAAATTACCCAACTTATTACAACTAAATCATTTAATCTTAGATGTATCAATACTCTTGCCTTTGAACATACCTTTGGTGTTTGACTTCCTTTGAGAGCCTTTCTGGAAAGTGACTTTATTCTTCCCTTAAATCTTGATTCTAATTTTGAATGCTCTTCTTTGGTTGGCTTTCTCCTAGTAGCATTGTGACTCTCCTCTTGGAGGCAATCTTTCCATAACCTATCGAACGTGGGTTGAATCTCTCTCCCACTTACACTAGATAAGAAGGTCTCCCATGAAGAAGGAATACCATCAAATATGTCCTGCACTAAGTCATCATCGTCCACTATGACCCTTGTGACCAAAAGATGATCTATGATCTAGGCTATCTTAGAACAGAAAGATGTTATTGATTCACCTTTCTCCATATTCAAATACTTAAGATTTTGCTTAAGTGTCCTCTTTTGACTTGGAGCCTGTTTCTCATACAAATTCACCAAGGTATCCAACGATCCTTGGCAGTCATTAACAAAGTCATCATTGGCATTATACTTTATTTGACTAAGTCAAAGATGATTCGCTTGGCCTTTGATTGAATCTTCTTGAAGGTCTCTCTTCCTACATTAGTGGTGGGTTCCTCCACCATTGTAGTCACATACTGCTCAAGTTCATGCTCCTGCAAGATATTCGTTATATGGAGCTTCCACACATTGATGTTAGAATCTCCTTCAATCATATCCTCGACCCTGACTAAAATGGAGGATGCCATGGACCTCACACTAAAAACTTGATAATGCTCGCTTGGATATGTGTGTACCCTGCTGTTGCACTTCAACAAGCTTATCACACCCTAAGCTCTGATACCATGTTAAATTTAGAACTTGATTTAATACTATAAGTACTTCTTTAAAAATTATGATTGTACTTAGAACTTAGATTGATATCATTCATAAATTAGGAAAACAATAATCATAAGGAATTACCAGAATGCAAGATCACAACACATGTACCCTGGGGAAACCCTATACAGGGAGAAAACCCCCAACAAACAATCTCCTTTTATTGCATTAATAAAGTATGATCACTTACAAAATATCCACCATGAATACTCTGCTCTTAAAGAGCTTCCCAGTGACTCTGATCTTACTGTCTCCTATTGAGAAACCTTACTATTATAGGCTCTTGTTTTTGGAATGATATGGTTGTCTTCTATTGGTCTCAAAACATCACCTTGTTGTGGACTGTTATAGCAGCCTCCTGTAGACTGATATATGCTTCCTTTCTGTATTGATAAATACCAACACTGTAAATCTACACTTGTTGCATGTTTATATTGATATACACCAGCCCTGCAAGAAAACACTCGCTACCTGAATAAACTGATATATATGACATCATTGTATATAACACTTGCTTCCACCTACTCTCATATATATACCAACACTAAAACACTCGTTGCCTTTCTCCCTCACGCTGAATAACTTGTGTGTTGAAAATAGGTTCGACCTCTTGCTTATATAGGAGTGGAGAGTGTTATAGACCTATATTTCATAGTATCACATGGTGATTGAAATTTCTTCCTGTAGTCATTTTACCTTATAAATAATATTTCATTCTACGAATAATTTACAAAAAGAAAAAGAAAAAGAAAAGGATAAAAATAGAAAAAATGAAAAGAGGGTATAAAAGAAAGAAAGAAAGAAAGAAAGAAAGAAAAAGAAAAGAAAAGAAAAAAGAGAAAAATATAAAACCCCATCAAAAATAAATTTAGCTTGAATCATATTGTATAATCATGATCAAACTCGTTAAATTTGTGTTGATAGGTTAGAGTAATAATTAATCCAAGAGTTTAAACTGGATTAATATGTTAGATTCCTATGTTAGTAGATAGGTTAGGTGATTTAGTCTCAAGAAAATTGAAAGGGATGTCAAAATACCCCTTATTTGATTAAATTTTATTATTTTATCTTAGGAAAATAAAGTTATGGTGTAAACTGGAAAAAACAATCTTAGCGCTACCTAGTGCATATTTTTATTCTAAGTTTGCTAGTAGACAAGACACTTTGTCTTGTAGTGTTAACTCCTGCACAGGTCTCCATCGGTAGCATCCATCATCGTGCAGATAAATGATCCTTAGCACTTTTCGGACCCCCCCGACCTTTCTTCCTTTCACGGTGGGGGGGTGTTCCAAAAAGTATTTTTCCCCTGCATCGGTCCCACCTAACTGTTGATGAATGTAGCTATGTGAGACATTCTCCTTCTTACAAACCTATGAGGTTTGGATCATTGCAGCTATGTGAAGCCTTTCTCTCAGCTTACAAACCTAAGAGAAAGCCCCTAATAAGGATTTGTGGTTCCTTCTTGAGACAAAGCTAGGAACATAGAGATGACCTCCTCCATGAAGAGAGTGAGAAGAACTCCAGATGATTATCCAGTAGGAAAAGTGATCTGATGAGTTGGACGTGCCTGTGGCTGAACACAAGGTGAACATTTGAAATCCCGAAAGTGTTGGGCGTATCGTCATGTGAACATAAATGAAGATGATGTGTTAGCCTCCTCTGAGAAACATAGTTGATGAGAAAACTCCAGATGATTCTCCTATGTAAGGAAGTGGGAATGGAGATCTGTAGAGTGGACGTGCTTGTGGATGAACATAGGTGAACGTGTTTAGATCTGGTTCTTCTATGTAATGCAGTGAGCCAGAGCTATGAAATCCCTATGGATGTGCCCCTAGTGGGTGTATCGGAACCTTTTCTATATGTTGTTCAAGATTCATACCTGCCTGTAACCCTAACTGTTATATAAAGGGTATAGGTCGACCCCACCTTAATGTGATTAATAATAAATGTAAAAGGTAATTAATATTGTTAATATTAATTATAATAATTATAATAATAATAATAAATTATAAAAGTGACTTAGATAGGTCGACCCTGTTGAGTTAATAGACACCTTTGTTGATTGGTTAAGTCTAATATAAGTAAGGCATGATTCCCCATTGTGGAATCATATCCTTCTTGTGTGCTTGGAAATTACAACAAATACATCTACCTGATAAAAAGTTTGCACCTCTCTTGGGTGCTAGTCTTCTAGGGCTTAAGCACCCTCTTGTGTGCTAATTCTTTCTTGTTGGTGAAGGTATTTCTCTTAAAGATTATAGCAAAGGATTTGGCTGGGTTTTCTTCCCTTGTTGAGAAGGGTTTCCCAGGATACTTCTTGTGTTCTTGTGCATGGTGTTTCTTCTTGTGATCTTGGTTACTGAAACATTATTGTTTATGATTAAGTGAAATGAAAAAATGGAATGAAATTCATGCTTAACCTAAGATTATGAAAAATCAACATTGTATCAGAGCATAGGTATTGAATATCCCATTGCACAAGCATTTTCCACCTCCTTCCTTCACTCATCTGCAAAAATCATATGATGCTCCTAGGGTTTCCATAAATTTCATATGGCCTCCTATCCTGAGAAGTTTCATCAATAAAAACTTGGATGCTTGAGCTGAAAAAGACATAAAAGGGTACGACCTCCTTCAACGCACCTCCAGCAAGTCTCAGATCAAAATTCTAGGCATTTTGAATTTTTGTCTCTATGGGTTACTAGCGTTTTGCCAAAATTATGCAGAAAATCCTAAAGTGCATTTATGAAAACGTCTTGAAGAAGCTCCTCATCTTACTAGGGCTAACATATTTATCAAGGCTTATTGTTGGCAATCATAAGCCCAAAAAAACCTAAAAGTGCTAGCCTAGCCTAGTCGTTAGGTTTTCTAGCCTAGTTGACAAGGGTTTGTGAAGATGAGTAAAATCGTGATGGGAAGCAACCTTATCATAAGACTCCAAAACAATGAAGACATGAACATCTCAACACTCTCAGGTTTGGTTCCTATAAATGAAAATACTTGGTTAATTGATAGTGGTACCTCCAAGCACATGATCGGTATTATAAATCATCTAACACACTTCATTGAGAAAGAGACACATCTATATGTTGTTCTTGAAGATGATGCAAGATATAATGTAAGAGGAGATGGAACTTCCACCTTCCAACTAGATTCATATATGCAGCTTAAACTAAAGGAATTTCTATATGTACCTGGAATGAAGAGAAACCTTGTCTCTATTTCGGCCTTGGAAGACAAAGGTTACAAAATCAGTTTCTCAGAAGGAAGAGTCCTTGCTTGGCATAAAGACTCTCATATAAGCTCTTCCAAAGTAATTGGTGTAATAAAAAAAAGAGAAAAATATAAAACCCCATCAAAAATAAATTTAGTTTGAATCATACTATATAATCATGATCAAACTCATTAAATTTGTGTTGATAGGTTAGAGTAATAATTAATCCAAGAGTTTAAACTAGATTAATATGTTAGATGCCTATGTTAGTAGATAGGTTAGGTGATTTGGTCTCAAGAAAATTGAAAGGGATGTCAAAATACCCCTTATTTGATTAAATTTGATTATTGTATCTTAGGAAAATAAAGTTATGGTGTAAACTGGAAAAAAGCAAGCTTAGCGCTACCTAGCGCATAATTTTATCCTAAGTTTTCTAGCAGACAATACACTTTGTCTTGTAGTGTTAACTCCCGCACAGGTCTCCATCAGTAACATCCATCATTGTGCAGATCAATGATCCTCAGAACCTTTTGGACCCCCCCGACCTTTTTTCCTTTCACGGTGAGGGGGCGTTTCAAAAAGTATTTTTCCCCTGCGTCGGTCTCACCTAACTGTTGATGAATGCATCTATGTGAGACATTCTCCATCTTACAAACTTATGAGGTGTGGATCATTGTAGCTATGTGAAGCCTTTCTCTCAGTTTACAAACCTGAGAGAAAGCCCCTAAGAAGGCTTTGTGGTTCCTTCCTGAGACAGAGCTAGGAACATAGAGATGACCTCCTCCATGAAGAGAGTGAGAAAAACTCCAGATGATTATCCAGTAGGAAGAGTGATCTGATGAGTTGGACGTGCCTATGGCTTTGCACAAGGTGAACGTTTGAAATCCCAGAAGTGTTGAGCACATCATCATGTGAACATAAATGAAGATGATGTGTTAGCCTCCTCTGAGAAACATAGTTGATGAGAAAACTCTGGATGATTCTCCTATGTAAGGCAATGGGAATGGATATTTGTAGAGTGGACATTCCTGTGGATGAACACAGGTGAACATGTGTAGATCTGGTTCTTCTGTGTAATGCAGTGATCCAGAGCTATGAAATCCATATGGATGTGCCCCTAGTGGGTGTATCAGAACCTTTTCTATATGTTGTTCAAGATTCATACCTGCCTGTAACCCTAATTGTTATATAAAGGGTACAGGTCGACCCCACCTTAATGTGATTAATAATAAATGTAAAAGATAATTAATATTGTTAATATTAATTATAATAATAATAAATTATAAAAGTGACTTAAATAGGTCAGCCCTGTTGAGCCAATAGACACCTTTGTTGATTTGTTAAGTCTAATATAAGTAAGGCATGATTCTCCATTGTGGAATCATATCCTTCTTGTGTGTTTGGAAATTACAGCAAATACATCTACCTGATAAAACGTGTGCACCTCTCTTGGGTGCTAGTCTTCTATAGATTAAGCACCCTCTTGTGTGCTAGTCTTCTAGAGATTAAGCACCCTCTTGTGTGCTAAGTCTTTATTTTTGGTGAAGGTCTTTCTCTTAAATATTATAGAAAAGGATTTGGCTGGGTTTTCTTCCCTTGTTGAGAAGGGTTTCCCAGGATACTTCTTGTGTTCTTGTGCATGGTGTTTCTTCTCGTGATCTTGGTTACTGAAACATTATTGTTTATGGTTAAGTGAAATGAAAAAATGGAATAAAATTCATGCTTAACCTAAGATTATGAAAAATCAACATAGTATCAGAGCATAGGTATTGAATATCCCATTGCACAAGCATTTTCCACCTCCTTCTCTCACTCATCTGCAAAAATTGTACGATGCTCCTAGGGTTTCCATAAATTTCGTATGGCCTCCTCTCCTGAAACGTTTCACCACTCAAAACTTGGACACTTGAGCTAAAAAATACATAAAAGGGTACGACCTCCTTCAATGCACCTACAACAATTCTCAAATCAAAATTCTAGGCATTTTGAATTTTTGTCTCTAAGGGTTACTAGGGTTTTGCCAAAATTATGCAGAAAATCCTAAAGTGCATTTATGAAAACTTCTTGAAGAAGCTCCTCATCTTACTAGGGATAACATATTTATCAAGGCTTATTATTGGCAACCATAATCCCAACAAAACCTAAAAGTGCTAGCCTAGCCTAGTCATTAGGTTTTCTAGCCTAGTTGACAAGGGTTTGTGAAGATGAGAAAAAACGTGATGGGAAGCAAGCTTAGCACAAGAATCCAAAACAATGAAGACATGAACATCTCAACACTCTTAGGTATGGTTCCTATAAATTAAAATACTTGGTTAATTGATAGTGGTACCTCCAAGCACATGACCGGTATTATAAATCATCTAACACACTTCAATGAGAAAGAGACACATCTAAATGTTGTTCTTGGAGATGATGCAAGATATAATGTAAGAGGAGATGGAACTTCCACCTTCCAACTAGATTCATATATCCAGCTTAAACTAAATGAAGTTCTATATGTACCTGGAATGAAGAGAAACCTTGTCTATATTTCAGCCTTGGAAGACAAAGGTTACAAAATCACTTTCTCAGAAGGAAGAGTCCTTGCATGGCATAAAGACTCTCATATAATCTCTTCCAAAGTAATTGGTGTCATACAAAAAAGAGAAAAATATAAAACCCCATCAAAAATAAATTTAGTTTGAATCATACTGTATCATCATGATCAAACTCATTAAATTTGTGTTGATAGGTTAGAGTAATAATTAATCCAAGAGTTTAAACTAGATTAATATGTTAGATGCCTATGTTGGTAGATAGGTTAGGTGATTTGGTCTCAAGACAATTGAAAGGGATGTCAATATACCCCTTATTTGCTTAAATTTGATTATTTTATCTTAGGAAAATAAAGTTATGGTGTAAATTTGAAAAAAGCAAGCTTAGCGCTACCTAGCACATATTTTTATCTTAAGTTTGCTAGCAGACAGGACACTTTGTCTTGTAGTGTTAACTCCCACACAAGTCTCCATCAGTAGCATCCATCATCGTGCAGATCAACGATCCTCGGTGCTTTTCGGACCCCCCCAACCTTTCTTCCTTTCACGGTGGGGGGGCGTTCTAAAAAGTATTTTTCCCCTGCGTCGGTCCCACCTAACTGTTGATGTATGCAGCTATGTGAGACATTCTCCATCTTACAAACCTATGAGCTGTGGATCATTGCAGCTATGTGAAGCCTTTCTCTCAACTTACAAACCTAAGAGAAAGCCCCTAAGAAGGCTTTGTGGTTCCTTCCTGAGACAGAGCTAGGAACATAGAGATGACCTCCTCCATGAAGAGAGTGAGAAGAACTCCAGATGATTATCCAGTAGGAAAAGTGATATGATGAGTTGGACGTGCCTGTGGCTGAGGACAAGGTGAACGTTTGAAATCCCAAAAGTGTTGGGTGCATCATCATGTGAACATAAATGAAGATGATGTGTTAGCCTCCTCTGAGAAACATAGTTGATGAGAAAACTCCAGATGATTCTGCTATGCAAGGCAGTGGGAATGGAGATCTATAGAGTGGATGTGCATGTGGATGAACACAGGTGAACGTGTGTAGAACTATTTCTTCTGTGTAATGCAGTGGGCCAGAGCTATGAAATCCCTATGGATGTGCCCCTAGTGGGTGTATCAGAACCTTTTCTATATGTTGTTCAAGATTCATACCTACCTATAACCCTAATTGTTATATAAAGGGTACAGGTCAACCCCTCCTTAATGTGATTAATAATAAATGTAAAAGATAATTAATATTGTTAATAATAATAATAATAATAATAATAATAATAATAATAATAATAATAAATTATAAAAGTGACTTAGATAGGTTGACCCTGTTGAGCCAATAGACACCTTTGTTGATTGGTTAAGTCTAATATAAGTAAGGCATGATTCCCCATTATGGAATCATATCCTCCTTGTGTGTTTGGAAATTACAGCAAATACATCTACCTGATGAAAAGTGTGCACCTCTCTTGGGCGCTAGTCTTATAGAGCTTAAGCACCCTCTTGTGTGCTAAGTCTTTCTTGTTGGTGAAGGTATTTCTCTTAAATATTATAGCAAAGGATTTGGCTGGGTTTTCTTCCCTTTTTGAGAAGGGTTTCCCAGTATACTTCTTGTGTTCTTGTGCATGGTGTTTCTTCTTGTGATCTTGGTTACTAAAACATTATTGCTTATGGTTAAGTGAAATGAAAAAATGGAATGAAATTCATGCTTAACCTAAGCTTATGAAAAATCAACATGGTATCAGAGCATAGGTATTGAATATCCCATTGCACAAGCATTTTCCACCTCCTTCTCTCACTCATCTGCAAAAATCGTACGATGCTCCTAGGGTTTCCATAAATTTCATATGGCCCACTCTCCTGAGAAGTTTCACCACTCAAAACTTGGATGCTTGAGCTGAAAAAGACATAAAAGGGTACGACCTCCTTCAACGCACCTCCAGCAAGTCTCAAATCAAAATTCTAGGCATTTTGAATTTTTGTCTCTAAGGGTTACTAGGGTTTTGCCAAAATTATGCAGAAAATACTAAAGTGCATTTACGAAAACTTATTGAATAAGCTCCTCATATTACCAGGGATAACATATTTATCAAGGCTTATTGTTGGCAATCAATAGCCCAACAAAACCTAAAAGTGCTAGCCTAGCCTAGTCGTTAGGTTTTCTAGCCTAGTTGACAAGAGTTTGTGAAGATGAGAAAAACTGTGATGCGAAGCAAGCTTAGCACAAGACTCCAAAACAATGAAGACATGAATATCTCAACACTCTCAGGTATGGTTCCTATAAATGAAAATACTTGGTTAATTGATAGTGGCACCTCCAAGCACATGACCGGTATTATAAATCATATAACACACTTCATTGAGAAAGAGACACATCTACATGTTGTTCTTGGAGATGATGCCAGATATAATGTAAGAGGAGATGGAACTTCCATCTTCCAACTAGATTCATATATGCATCTTAAACTAAAGGAAGTTCTATATGTACCTGGAATGAAGAGAAACATTGTCTCTATTTCGGCCTTGGAAGACAAAGGTTACAAAATCACTTTCTCAGAAGGAAGAGTCCTTGCATGGCATAAAGACTCTCATATAAGCTCTTCCAAAGTAATTGGTGTCATACATAAAAGAGAAAAATATAAAACCCCATCAAAACAAAATTCATTTTGAATCATATTGTATAATCATGATCAAACTCATTAAATTTTTGTTGATAGGTTAGAGTAATAATTAATCCAAGAGTTTAAACTGGATTAATATGTTAGATGCCTATGTTAGTAGATAGGTTAGGTGATTTGGTCTCAAGAAAATTGAAAGGGATGTCAAAATACCCCTTATTTGATTAAATTTGATTATTTTATCTTAGGAAAATAAAGTTATGGTGTAAACTGGCAAAACACAAGCTTAGCGCTACCTAGCGCATATTTTTATCCTAAGTTTGCTAGTAGACAAGACACTTTGTCTTGTAGTGTTAACTCCTGCACAGGTCTCCATCGGTAGCATCCATCATCGTGCAGATCAACAATCCTCAGCGCTTTTCGGACCCCCCCCCCCCGACCTTTCTTCCTTTCACGGTGGGGGGGCGTTCCGAAAATTATTTTTCCCCTGCATCGGTCCCACCTAACTGTTGATGAATGCAGATATGTGAGACATTCTCCATCTAACAAAACTATGAGGTGTGGATCATTGCAGCTATGTGAAGCCTTTCTCTCAACTTACAAACCTGAGAAAAAGCCCCTAAGAAGGCTTTGTGGTTCCTTCCTGAGACATATCTAGGAACATAGAGATGACCTCCTCCATGAAGAGAGTGAGAAGAAATCCAGATGATTATCCAGTAGGAAAAGTGATCTGATGAGTTGGACATGCCTGTGGCTGAGCACAAGGTGAATGTTTGAAATCCCAAAAGTGTTGGGCACATCGTCATGTGAACAGAAATGAATATGATGTGTTAGCCTCCTCTAAGAAACATTGTTGATGAGAAAACTCCAGATGATTCTCCTATGTAAGGTAGTGGGAATGGAGATCTGTAGAGTGGACGTGCCTGTGGATGAACACAAATGAACGTGTGTAGATCTGGTTCTTCGGTGTAATGCAGTGAGCTAGAGCTATGAAATCCCTATGGATGTGCCCCTAGTGGGTGTATCGGAACCTTTTCTATATGTTGTTCAAGATTCATACCTGCCTGTAACCCTTATTGTTATATAAAGGGTACAGGTCGACCCCACCTTAATGTGATTAATAATAAATGTAAAAGACAATTAATATTGTTAATATTAATTATAATAATAATAATAATAATAATAAATTATAAAAGTGACTTAGATAGGTCGGCCCTGTTGAGCCAATAGACACCTTTGTTGATTGGTTAAGTCTAATATAAGTAAGGTATGATTCCCCATTGTGGAATCATATCCTTCTTGTGTGTTTGGAAACTACAGCAAATACATCTACCTGATTAAAAGTGTGCACCTCTCTTGGGCGCTAGTTTTCTAGGGCTTAAGCACCCTCTTGTGTGCTAATTCTTTCTTGTTGGTGATGGTATTTCTCTTAAAGATTATAGCAAAGGATTTGGCTAGGTTTACTTCCCTTGTTGAGATGGGTTTCCCAGGATACTTCTTGTGTTCTTTTGCATGGTGTTTCTTCTTGTGATCTTGGTTACTGAAACATTATTGTTTATGGTTAAGTGAAATGAAAAAATGGAATGAAATTCATGCTTAGCCTAAGATTATGAAAAATCAACATGGTATCAGAGCATAGGTATTGAATATCCCATTGCACTAGCATTTTCCACCTCCTTCTCTCACTCATCTGCAGAAATCGTATGACGCTCCTAGGGTTTCCATAAATTTTGTATGGCCTCCTCTCCTGAGAATTTTCACCACTCAAAACTTGGACGCTTGAGATGAAAAAGACATAAAAGGGTACGACCTCCTTCAACGCACCTCCAGCAAGTCTCAGATCAAAATTTTGGGCATTTTGAATTTTTGTCTCTAAGGGTTTCTAGGGTTTTGCCAAAATTATGCAGAAAATCCTAAAGTGCATTTATGAAAAATTCTTGAAGAAGATCCTCATCTTACCAGGGCTATCATATTTATCAAGGCTTATTGTTGGCAATTATAAGCCCAACAAAACCTAAAAGTGCTAGCCTAGCCTAGTCGTTAGGTTTTCTAGCCTAGTTGACAAGGGTTTGTGAAGATGAGAAAAATCATGATGGGAAGCAAGCTTAGCACAAGACTCCAAAACAATGAAGACATGAACATCTCAACACTCTCAGGTTTGGTTCCTATAAATGAAAATACTTGGTTAATTGATAGTGGTACCTCCAAGCACATGACCAGTATTATAATTCATCTAACACACTTCATTGAGAAAGAGACACATCTACATGTTGTTCTTGGAGATGATGCCAGATATAATGTAAGAGGAGATGGAACTTCCACCTTCCAACTAGATTCATATATGCAGCTTAAACTAAAGGAAGTTCTATATGTACCTGGAATGAAGAGAAACCTTGTCTCTATTTCGGCCTTGGAAGACAAAGGTTACAAAATCACTGTCTCGGAAGGAAGAGTCCTTGCATGGCATAAAGACTCTCATATAATCTCTTCCAAAGTAATTGGTGTCATAGAAAACAACTTGTACCAGTTGACCATCAAACCAGTTCAAGCCTTACTACATGACACTATCAACTTGAGTTAGTTATGGCATAGAATACTTGCTCACATTCATTATAGAGCTCTTCTAGCTCTAGGGAAAATGGTAACAGGTCTACTAGAGATCCACATCCAGCATAAAGGTGTTTGCAAAGTTTGTTCCCTTGGCAAAAATGTTAAAGGATCCTATTCTAGCAATGACAACAGATCCAAGGAAATATTGGACTTGATAGATTCATATGTATGTGGGCCAATGACTGTTGCATCCTTAAATGGATACTTATACTATGTACTCTTCATAGATGATCACTCCAGGAAATATTGGATTTACTTTCTAAAGAACAAGGATGGAGTCCTTGCCAAATTTCAAGAATTCAAAGCTCAGGTTGAAAACCTGACTGGAAGAAAAATCAAAGTATTAAGATCAAACAATGGAGGTGAATGAACCTGAAAAGAATTTAACAGTTTTTGTATTGAAGAAGGAATCAAGATGGAGTTCACAGTTCCTTACAACCCTCAACAAAATGGGGTTGTTGAAAGGAAAAACAGAACTATCATTGAGGCAACTAAAGCAATGATACATGATCAAAGTCTACCTATGAATCTATGGGCATAAGCATGTATGAAAACAATATATGTTCAAAATCGTATCCCTCATTAGATCCTAAAGAATATTACTCCAGAAGAAAATTTCACCAAAGTAAAACCTGAGATCGAACACTTCAGAATATTTGGATGTCCAGTGTACCTTCATGTACCTAAATAAAAGAGATGCAAGCTAGAACCTTCAGGAAGAAAGGGTACATTTGTAGGATACACTGAATCCTCAAAAGCATACTGAATCTACATCCCAGGTCGGAGACAAATTGAAGTAAGAAGAGATGTTACCTTTGAAGAAGAAGTAGCCCTCCAGAAATCGAAAGAGTCTCATATGGAAATTGATAGTGAAACAATACCTTCTCCCCCTTCAGCAGTTTAGAGGGAGACATATATCATTACAGATGAGTCAAAAACTTTAGTTGATCCACTTTCTCCAGCAGATTCGGATGCCCCAAGCAATGTACCCAGAAATTTCACAGCTGGACATAAGAGACCTGCTTGGGCTCAACAAACCTTAGAATAAGAAGAAGGACATAAAGCTCCACAAGGAGAAATCAGAGAAAGCAAGAGACCAAAGAGATTCTCAAGCTACCTTTCAGCCATGTCCCACATTATTGATTCAGAGCCATCTTGTCATGGAGAAGCTGCATGTGAACAATTTTGGCAAGATGCCATAACCGAATAATACCAATATATATTAAAAAATGATGTATGGGATGTTGTTCCAAGACTAGAGGGAAAGTTTGTAGTGACTTCCAAATGGATTTACAAAATCAAACATGTTGCCTATGGAAGCATTGAAAAATACAAAGCAAGATTTGTGGCTAGAGGGTTTTCACAAATAGAGGGAATTGACTATGACGAGACGTTTTCACCAGTAGCCAGATATACCTCCATCCGATCTATCATTGCACTAGCTTCTTCCATGGGTTGGAAGCTACATCAGATGTATGTAAAGATAATTTTTTTCAATGGTGAAATTGAGGAAGAAGTTTATATTGAGTAGCCAGAAGGTTTCGTTATGCACAACGAAAAATCTCATGTATGTAGGTTGAAGAAAGCCCTATATGGCTTAAAACAAGCACCACATGCTTGGTACAAGAAAATGGATGGATTTATGATGAGTTTGGGGTTCAATAAAAGTACAGTTGACCCAAACTTGTATTATCACATTGATGGCAATGAGTGTCTGATCTTAGTCCTATATGTCGATGACCTTTTCCTCATTGGTTCATAAAGACTCATTGGATAATGCAAACGAGCCCTGACTGCCAAATTTGAAATGAAGGATTTCAGCCTAATGCATTGTTTCTTGGGACTAGAAGTATGGCAGAGAAAATATGAGATTTTCCTAAGTCAAGGAAAATATACTATGGAGATACTAAAGAAGTTCAAAATGACAAATTGCAAATCCATGCCTACTCCAATGGTAATGGATTTAAAGAAAATGAGTGACATTGATTCAAGAGACATAGATTCACATTTATATCAACAACTTGTTGGATATTTGATGTATTTGGTTAACACCAGACCAGACATTTGTTATGCAGTAAATGTGCTTAGCCATTTTATGAGCCAACCAAAACAAACACACTGGATAGTTGCAAAACACGTATTGAGATACTTACAAGGCACAATTGGTTATGGTCTGAGATATGAAGCCAATGTAGACTTAATATTGGAAGGATATTCCGATGCAGATTGGGCAGGAAGTGCAATAGACAGAAAGAGCACTTCAGGTTGTTGCTTCACCTTAGGATCATCCATGGTTTCCTAGTGTAGCAGAAAACAAAGCTCTGTAGCCTTAAGTAAAACAGAGGCAAAGCACATTGCACTAAGTGTGGCATTTCGTGAAGCTATATGGCTTCACAAAATTTTGACAGACTTGTTCGATCATGAAATGAATCCGTCGACTATTAATTGTGACAACCAGAGTTGTGTAAAGATCTCTGAGAATCCAGTGTTTCATGACAAATAGAAACACATTTAAATCAAGTATCACTATATCAGAGACATGGTGTAGAGGAAGAAAATACATGTACAGTATCTATCTACTCATGAACAAATTGCAGATATCTTCACTAAACCACTTTCTAGGACAAAGTTTGAGTATTTCTGTGAGAGACTTGGCCTGATGGAAAATGCCTCCCTAGCTGATAGGGAGTGTTGATGAATGCAACTATGTGAGACATTCTCCAGATTACAAACCTGTGAGGTGTGGATCATTCCAGCTATGTTAATCCTATCTCTCAGCTTACAAACTTGATATAAATCCCCTAAGAAGGGTTTTTGATTCATGCCTGAGACAAAGATAGGAATGTAGAGATGACCTCCTCCATGAAGATAGTGAGAAGAACTCCAGATGATTATCCAATAGGAAAAGCGATCTGATGAGTTGGACGTGCATGTGGCTGAGCACAAGGTGAACATGTGAAATCCCAAAAGTGTTGGGCACATCATCATGTGAACATAAATGAAAATGATGTATTAGCCTCCTCTGCGTAGCAGAGTTGACGAGAAAACTCCTGATGATTCTCCTGTGTGAGGTAGTGGGAATGGAGATCTATAGAGGGGATGTGCATGTGGATGAACACAGGTGAACGTGTGTAGATTTGGTTCTTCTGTGTAATGCAGTGATCCAGAGCTATGACATCCCTATGGATGTGCCCCTAGTGGGTGTATCAGATCCTTTGCTATATGTTGTTCAAGAGTCAGACCTGCCTGTAACCCTAATAAAGGGTACAAGTCAGCCCCACCTTAATGTGATTAATAATAAATGTAAAAGATAATTAATATTGTTAATATTAATAATAATAATAATAATAATAAAAGTGACTTAGAGAGGTCGGTCCTGTTGATCCAATACACACCTTTGTTGATTGGTTAATTATAATATAAGTAAGGAATGATTCCCCATTGTGGAATCATATCCTTCTTGTGTGTTTGGAAATTACAACAAATACATCTACTTGGTAAAAAGTGTGCACCTCACTTGGGCATTAGTCTTCTAGGGCTTAAGCACCCTCTTGTGTGCTAAGTCTTTCTTGTTGGTGAAGGTCTTTCTCTTGAATATTATAGCAAAGGATTTGGCTAGGTTTTCTTCCCTTGTTGAGAAGGGTTTCCCAGGATACTTCTTGTGTTCTTGTGCATGGTGTTTCTTCTTGTGATCATGGTTTCTACAACATTATTGTTTATGGTTAAGTGAAATGCAAAAATGAAATGAACTTCATGCTTAGCCTAAGCTTATGAAAAATCAACACTAACGTGGTGCGTCCACAGCATTTCGGATCCCCCCCCCCTCCTATTTCCTCTTACCACCTATGCCCCCCTCCAAAATCTACCAAAACCACCACCCAATACCACTCACCTAACTCTGCCATCGTAACCCTATTACTACCCACCATCTATCCCATCCTACATACCCGTTAACCAATTAAAACACTCCCCATGACTGTTAACCTCCCAGTAACAATCTCGTGCCATAAGAGACACCTCCTGCATATTGTAAAACCTTGTTTCACCTCATGTAACACAATTTTATGACACAGACACCGTGGACACCACGTTGAAACAAGCTGTCAAGCCAACCGCCACAAACTCTCACTATCAACAGGCGTCTTTCACCAGGTAATTACAGTTTCTCCATTACTTTACCACAATCTCTATCAATTATGGCCCCCAAGGCTAAATCCGTTGATACGACTGAGAACCCAATACTTCCCCCTCCAATAGACCTGGAACACATCCCTCTAGCAAACAAAGATTACATCCCTCTAGCAGACAAACATTACAGAGTTGAGGTGTGAATTCAACTTATTTGAATTGCACTCATGACTAAAAGACATCTTTCTGGACCAGCGTGATGAAATTGGACTTTGGGAGTCCAATTTACCTCTGCACATGTTTCCCCAAACCCATCGTTTTCCCAAATTCACCCTCAGATGCCAAGCTTTCTATTTTCCTAGCCAAAGGGCCATTGTCTCCTACTCTGGAGAAACCCTGTTCATAGTCACCTATGAAGCCATTGACCAGATGTTGCAAATCCCTAGAAACAACGTAGTTGTCCCATTTTCCATTGAAGCCCTAAACGACATGTACCAGAAAATCACTTTCCCCCAAAGAGCCCAGATATTTGAGATTTTCCTCCCTGAGGATGCTCAATTACCCAAGAAAAATACACCTTACTCATATTCCATCTTCACTGTCAAAGCCAACCAGATCATTTCTATGCTTTCTTACCTGTTAGGTTATTCTTCAGATGAATGTGAAGATGAATCTATTCTAGGTTTTTTATCCATATTCTCCACAGAAGAAAGATTTTCACTTAAATTCAATTTTAGTCAATTTTTGGTTGATAACATTCATGATCATCTATTCAGGTTCCCAACTGAAGGGATGTTCAGATATTCCTCAGTTATGGTGTACATGTTTTTGTTTTACCAGTGAGATAGGTTTCCTTATGCACTTAAAAAATTAAACCAGGAAGGAAGCCCACATCCAGTGACATCATGGACCTCATTAGTGAGGAGAAATTCAACAGATTTCAGCTTCAAAGACTACACAGATTAGTTCAGTCACCCTGTTGTTTGCATGTTGAACAACATCATGAAGCCAAGGATCAGTGAAGAAATTCAGAGAGTCCTGCACCTATCTGATCAAGTTAAGACAGGGGATTGGTATTTATACAAAAACCACACAGAGATAAGAGTATATGGGTGTGAGTTTCCTCCTTATAGATTTCCCAAATACCTTCTAGTGAGGATTTTTGGATTAGAATACATAAGGCAAATGGTGAATTTAGATGACATCCACTTTGTTGCAGCAAAGAAGAAGTCCCATCTCAGAATCAAGACTCAGATTGGCCCTTTCATCCGCAACAACAGATCAACAGGAGAAGAAGTAGGTAACCTCTTTAAACAAATGAGGTTTACTTTGGGTTCCACTTGGGAATATGACCCATTTGGTGTCATCTCTGAACTCAGGATCAAACAAAGGAGCACTCCTTATTCTCACACACAGAAGACAGGAGTGGAGAAATACATGAACCATACAAAATGGCAGGAGAACACACTACAATATCCAGAGGAGCAACCTACCCATGTAACTACTTCACATACTAACACACCCCAAAATCAAGAAGAGAAGAGAGAAAGGAAGGAGGTTTCTCCTTTAGTCATAGAGGTATCAACCGAGGATTTCCAAGTTTACAGAAAGAGGGACAAAACCAGTCATACACCAGATTTTCTCAAGGAGGGAGAAATGTATTCCACCATAGTCTTGGAGGGACCACACTCTTCAACCTAATTAGACAGTCACTTTATAGTGTCTACATCATCACCATCATCTCAAAGACACCTAGACACTACCCTAACAGCTGAATCAGTTCATGGGCAAACAAAGTCAAACATTTTTGAAAAGTATAAAAAGATCAAGCAAAGAAATGAGCTCCTCAACAAAAGCACCTATGCTCAATTATGGAAGAAAACCTCCATTTATCAACATATATTGATGTCATCTTTTGAAACAGAAAGAGGAAGAATGAAAATGGCATTCTTACAAGCACAAGTTCCCCATCCAAAAATAGTTGCAGACTATAAGAAGACTACCTTTGAATTTGATGTAAAGGATGTCCATCCAGTAGACCAGATGGATATGCATAGGCAGACATGAGAGATGATTTTATCAACCTTGACAAATACCTCAATGAATGCTTCTAAGTTGTATTTATCCTTGAACAATATTCAGTCCCAATTAAAGATGGAGAAGATCTCTTCTTTGGCCAAGGACAACAAAATCAAATCATTAGAAGAATTGGTTTTGAAGATTGGTTATGACCCAAAAAATGTCAAGGCAGTAGAGGATTTGTTAAGAAATAAGAATGATGATATAGGATATCTGAGAAATTAGTTGAAGCTTCCATCTACATAAGATTCACAAGCCAAAGATGTGGTTGAGACTTAAGGCCACAATGAAGAAATGTTAAATCTAATTATGGAACAAAATGCACAAATAAGAGAAATGGAAGAATAAATGGACAAACTGATAAAGGAAAAAGAGAAAAATGTGCATATGGCCATGATCCCACTGGAGGTAGTCCCTCTGATAGGAATCAAAACAACAGAAGCATCCACATCAGCATAAATTCCATCAACAATCCCAATACAAATTTTAGATGCATCTGAAAAACTTGTAAAATCCATGGAAGACATGTCCATACAAGGGGGAGAGATAAAAAATTTACAGGAAGAGTTAAATAACTTGGAGGAGTTGAAGTCAATGTTCCAGGCCAATCACTAGGCAAAGATGCATAAATCTCAAAGGATTAATCAACAGTTACAACAATTAGAGAAAGAGACTTCCATGGAAAAAACCTTATCCCAAGATAATGAAAATATTTGGATAGATATCAGCAAGTCAATGTCAGAAATCTAGCCATTCATACAGATCATCATTGGACAACATGAGTTAGTACAGAAGGCCAGGGGATTAATTGAAATCATGAAGGAAGAACTAGGAAAAAGACCCACAGAGGCCACTGAACTTATCCGATTTCTGAACTCCAAAAGAAAACAGGAGTTAGAAGAACTAGAAATTGAGGACAGAATAGAAACCATCCTTGAGATCAAGAAGGTCCTGAGCAAGAAAGGATTAATGTTGTAGCTAGAGGAAAAATGTCAAGTTATGGACATAGGAGTGCATAGATTCTTCAGTAAGTTTGAGCTGCTACACAAGAAATGGCTCCCTGGATTGTTAGTACTAAATGACAAATTGATCACTCTGCCTGATTACAAGAAGAAAATGAGCACAGTGGAAAAGGACAGTTCAAATTTTACAGGGATACAAGGAATCATTACTGGTAAATATTTCCTAGAAACACTACAGTTAGACTTGAGTAGTCAGCATGAGATTAAGCATATCTTCATCACTAAGACTACCTTTGCCAAGTATACAGAAATGGATGAAATATACAAGAAATTACTCAAGATTTCCATCCCAAGTAAAAAGAGGTGGGAAGATCTATGCTCATTACTTGAGTAGAGAGAGTTTTGATGTTCTAGTCAGCATGGAGCAGCCATCCAAAGTCAAAGAGATGAGTCACCAACCACTTCCACCAAATCAGCAACAGATATCCGAGCAAATCTACAAATACCTATATTTTGTATTTAGAGATCTAGTTAGTTAGATATTCCTCCATATTATCCTAGTCATTTATGACAGGATATGATGTAAATAGTTTTATAAGTACTTATCTCTTCGAATTATTTGTTGATTTTTCAATAGGTTAGGTTAAGCATGAAGTTCATTCCATTTTATCATTTAACATAACCATAGACAATAATGTTGCAGCAACCAAGATCGCAAGAAGAAACACCATGCACAAGAACAGAAGAAATATCCTAGGAAACCCTTCTCAACAAGGGAAGAAAACCCAGCCAAATCCTTTGCTATATTCTTCAAGAGAAATACCTTCACCACCAAGAAAGACCTAGCACACAAGAGGGTGCTCAAACCCTAGATGACTAGTGCCCAAGAGAGGTGTGCACTTTTCCCAAGTAAATGTAGTTGCTGAAATTTCCAAACTTACATGAAATATATGATTCCACAATGGGGAATCTTCCTTTAATTATATTAGACTTGTCTTATCAACGGAAGTGTCTATTGGCTCAATAGGGACGAACTCTCTAAGTCACATTATTATTATTATTATTATTATAATTAATATTAACCAGATTAATTATCTTTTACATTTATTATTAATCACATTAAGGTGGGGTCGACCTGTACCCTTTACATAACAATTAGGATTACAGGCAGGTCCAACTCTTGAAAAATATATAGCAAAGGATATGATACACCCACTAGTGCTCATCCACTGTGGGCACATCCATAGGGATGTCATATCTCTGGTTCACTTCATTACACAGAAGAACCCGATCTTCACACGTTCACCTATGCTCGTCCATAGGCACATCTACTCTACAGATATTCTTTCCCACTACCTCACACAGGAGAATCATCTGGAGTCTTCTCGTCAACTCTGCTTATTAGAGGAGGCTAATACATCATCTTCATTTATGTTCACATGACGATGCACCCAACACTTTGGGATTTCACACGTTCACCTTATGCTCAGCCACAGGCACGTCTAACTCAACAGATCGTCTTTCCCACTAGATAATCATCTAGAGTTATTCTCAACTCTCTGAATGGAGGAGGTCATCTCTACATTCCTAGCTCTGTCTCTGGTAGGAACCACATACCCTTCTTAGGGGCTTTCTCTCAGGTTTGTAAGATGAGATAAAGACTGACATAGATGCAATGATCCACATCTCATAGGTTTGTAAGTTGGAGAATGTCTCATATAGTTGCATTCATCAACACTCCCTCTTAGCTAGGGAGGCATTCTTCATCATTCCAAGTCTCACATAGATGTACTCTGAATTTTGTTTTGGATGGAGTTATCAATACTCCCTCTCAGCTAGGAAGAAATTTTTCACCAAATTAGTCTGGTGAAGATGTATGTAATCTGATCATGTGTAAGAAGGTACTACATGTGTATGATTTTCCTCTGCATCATATCTCTGATATAAGGATATTTCATCTCATCGTGTTTTGATCCATCAAGAAACACTGGGTTCTCAAGGAGATTTACACATGACTCTTGGTTATCATCATAGGATCCATCTCATGGTCAAGTAAATCTGTCAGAATCTTGTGAGGCCACATTGCTTCGCACACTCACTACTATATACTCTGCCTCTGCGGTACTCAAGGCCATAGAGTTTTGTTTCCTACTGCATTAGGAAACCATGGCAATATTTTTGATAGAACATCAACTGGATTTTCTCTTCTGGTCCACTGTACTTTCTACTCAATTTGAATCGGCATATCCTGCAAAATCAAGTTCACACTGGAGGCATATTTCAAGCCATATCCAATTGTGCCTCATATATATCTCAATGCATGCTTTACTACTATCCGGTGAGTCTGTATCGGTTAACTCATGAATTGACTAAATACATTCACTGTATAGCATGAATCAAGTCTGGTGTTAAACAAATACATAAGTGGTCCAATCATTTGTGGATCAGTTTCGTCTGAATCATCATCAATATTCTTCTTTTAAATCCATCACGGTGATTTTTTCATTCTGTCATACTTGAACTTCTTTAATATTTTCACTGTATATTTTCCTTAACTCAGGAAAAATCTCATCACTCCTCTGTCATTCTTCTTGTCCCAAGAAGTAGTGCATCATACTCAAATTCTTCATCTCGAATTCAGAAGTCAACAACACTTTCTAAATAATTCATCAAAATCTGGCTCTCGTCATCAACATTGTAATAGGTTTGGATCAACAACACTCTTGTTGAAATCCAAACTCATCAATAATTTATTTATTTGATATAGTTTCCAGCTCATGGATGGTAGTATGGATGGAAGTGTATCGCATTTACTGGATCAAGTGTATCATCATAGACAACTCCCTCTGTTTGTGATAAATCTCTGGTTATAGATCTCGTTTTGTATTTCTCAACACTTCCATCAACTGCATGCTTGATCTTATAGATCCACTTGGAAGTTACCATAGACTTCCCTTCTGGTTCCTGAATAATATCTTATGCATCATTATTTAAGATATATTGTTATTCTTCTGTTATGGCATCTTTCCATACATGTTTTCTATTGCTTCTCTGAGACACGGAGGCTCAGTATCAATGAAATGGCTCATGACTGAAGGATAACTCAAAAATATCTTTTTCTTTCTCGGGATGTGCCTTGAGAGGCTTGTATGTTTCTCTGCCTATTGCAGAGTGAGTCTAGGTAGGCCTTTTATTCCCTACTGCAATATCTCTGAACATATCAACTGGAGCAACTGTATCAACTGAAATAATGTATGTCTTCCTCTGAACTGCTAAAGGGGGAGAAAGTACTGTCTTACTGTTAATCTCTATCTGAGATTCTCTGGATCTTTGAAAGATTATCTCTTCTTCAAGGACAATGTCTCTGCTTATCTCAATCTGTCTCTGACCAGGGATGTCGATATGGAATGTCTTTGAAGATTCATTGTATCTTTTCTTTCTAAAGGACACTGGGCACCCAAATAATCCAAAGTGTTCAATCTCAGGCTTCTTTCCAGTGAAGACTTCTTCGGGGGTTATGCTTTTCAAAGTCTGGTGAAGAATCTTGTTTTGAACATATACTGTTTCATGCATGCTTTTTCCCGTATAATGCATTATTGCATTGGTTGTCTCAATGATGGTTCTATTCTTCCACTTTCTCAAATATTTTTGACTCCCTCTGAGTCAAGTGACTCCCTCTAAAGGATAATCATCCTCCTTTGTTCTTACCCTGTCTGGAACAAGAAAAAAAGAGGAACCAAAACAAGAATATCTCCTAAAGGAGAATAATGAGTAGATCTCTAGAATCAAAACAATTTAAGAATTGTTTTCACAGCTACAATGGCTAATTGTAATGTCACAAGATTTAGAAATATATATTATAGGAATGATAATTTCAACAATCAAACCTGGATTCTTCACTTCCAGTGTGTTGTTCCTCTGAATGCACTGAGATCCCTCTGGATCCATGACTTCAACAAAGGTTCCTTCCTCCTACAATTACCCTTATGACAATAATAAAAATAATATATATACAAATGCATACCTAAGGGTGTTGATATGATTTCTTCAATGGCACCTGGCTGATCTTTGTCCTCTAACATATTCATGAAGAAGGTAGTCACAATGTCACCCTTTTGTATTACCCACAATAATCCTTCCTCCGAAGTCTTGTCTTCCAGGAACTTGAAGTTTCTTGATCCATCAAGCTTATCTTCCATCATAGTTCTTGTTCATCATAATTTTAGATTCTTTACAAACCTTTGTCAACTGGGCTAGAAAACCTAACGGCTAGGCTAGGCTAGCACTTTTAGATTTTATTGAACTTATGACTGCCAACAATAATCCTTTGAAATATAGGAGAACACTGGTGAGCTGATGAGCTCCTTCAATGAATTGCAAAAACCCTAATTCTGAAATTTTTGTAGAAATTAGCGAAACCCTAGAAACCCTAGGGCCAAAAAGTCAAAATGCTCAGAAATGAAATATAAAGCTTGTTGGAGGTGCATTGAAGGAGAACATACACTCCTATTCACTTTTTAGCCCCAACTTCCAAGTGACAAGTGTTGAAACTCCTCAAAGAGATAGGTTGTACGTAATTTCTGGAAACCATAGGAGGGTCGTACGGTTTTTCATAAGAGAGAGAGGAGACTTGGCAAATGCTTGTGCAATGGGTTATTTCAAGAACTATTTTCTGATATTGATTTTTCAATAGGCTAGGTTAAGCATGAATTTCATTCCATTTTAGCATTTAAATTAACCATAGATTATAATGTTGCAACAACCAATATCACAAGAAAAAACACCATGCATAAGAACACAAGAAGTATCTTAGGAAACCCTTCTCAACAAGGGAAGAAAACCCAACCAAATCCTTTTCTATATTCTTCAAGAGAAATACATTCACCACCAAGAAAGACCTAGCACACAAGAGGGTGCTCAAACCATAGATGATTAGCGTCCAAGAGAGGTGGGTACGTTTCCCAAGTAAATGTACTTGCTGAAATTTCCAAACTTGCATGAAAGATATGATTCCACAATGGGGAATCTTCCTTTACTTATATTAGACTTATCCTATCAACAGAAGTGTCTATTGGCTCAACAAGGCCGACCTCTCTATGTCACATTATAATTATAATAATAATTATTATTATTATTATTATTATTATTATTATTATTATTATTATTATTATTATTATTATTATTATTATTATTATTAACCAGATTAATAAACTTTTACAATTATTATTAATCACATTAAGGTGGGGCCGACCTATACCCTTTACATAAAATTAGGGTTACATACAGGTCTGACTCTTGAACAATATATAGCAAAGGATCTGATACACCCACTAGTGCTCATCCACTAGGGGAACATCCATAGGGATGTCATATCTCTAGTTCACTGCATTACATAGAAGAACCATATCTTCACACGTTCACCTGTGCTCGTCCACATGCACGTCCACTCTACAGATTTTCTTTCCCACTGCCTCACACAAGAGAAACATATGGAATCTTCTCGTCAACTCTACTGCTCAGAGGAGGCTAATACATCATCTTCATTTCTGTTCACATTATGATGCACCCAACACTTTAGGATTTCACACGTTCACCTTGTGCTCAGCCACAGGCACGTCTAACTCAACAGATCTCCTTTCCCACTGGATAATCATCTAGAGTTCTTGTCAACTCTCTGAATGGAGGAGGTCATCTCTACATTCCTAGCTCTGTCTCAGGTAGGAACCACGTACCCTTCTTAGGGGATTTCTCTTAGATTTGTAAGCTGAGAGAAAGACTCACATAGCTGCAATGATCCACATCTCATAGGTTTGTAACATAGAGAATGTCTCACATACCTCCATTCATCAACAGTATTATGGGTTGATTTTTGCACCCAAGATACATTGTGTAATTTTTCAAAGGATTAACCAGTAATAAAATAGGCTTATTCACAGAATTCTTATGTCAGGTCGTTGGTGATGTGATTTCTCTCTTTGTCAAGTGTTTTTCCATTATCTATAATCATTTCATGTGTTTCAAGTTCTAATCATTAAAAGAAATTTAAAAGAACTGAATTTATTTCATTATACTTTGTCTCTGGTTTTTTAATGATTTGCATGTTGTTCATGTGATACTAAGTAAAGGAATTCTTAATTTCTCTTCTACTTGGTGGAATTTCCCCTCTCTTTCTTCTCATTCATTCCATTTAATTTAAATAGATCTAGTAGTTTTACTACCCTGCCCTATGGAGAAAACCTTATGAAAATCTGAAATTGATCCTCATATTTAAGTATAGACCCCATAGCCCAATGGAAAATTAAGCGTTCTTTCGGCCAATTATTTCAAACAAACAAACAAAACTCAAACTGTCATAACCAGCCTAACATTTTAAAACTCAAACTATTGGAAATACTAAGACAACTGAGGGGGGGGGTGAATCAGTTGTTACTGTGCTTAAACAAATTTATGCCTATTGAAATATTATTTAATTTTCTCCAAGTGATCATCAAGATTATGCAAGTCATGAACAACAAAAATAAGAAACATCAATCACACATATGATATACACAGAGACAAATATTCACGAGGAAACCCATAAATGGAGAAAACCTCTTCTTCTTAGAATGATAGACAGCATTTTAAGTTCTGTACATCATCAATATTTGAGCACCAACTCAAAATGAGGCTACAACCTCTTATTTAACAAGATACAACTTGTAGAAAGCACCAACCCTCTGGTTTCTCTAGCACCCACTATAAGGAAGCACCAACCCTTTGGTTTCTCTAGCACCCACTAGAAGGAAGCACCAACTCCCTGAGTGTTCCAACACCAACTGGATGGAAGCACCAACTTCCAGTCACATGGGAACCAACCTGTATAACAGAGAACTATGGTTCTCCCTTGCACCACCCTACCACCTTGGTTTTTTTGGCTGCAACTAGATGGAAGCTATAACTCCCTGTGTTCAAGCACCCACTTGAAACTCTAAGGAAAACAGTCCTCCCTAGCACCACCCTACCACCCTGAGATATAAATCTTTGCTTGCTGAAATTTATTATAGTGATACAGTATTTATCAATGGCTTATCAGTCTCATCATTGTTATGCTACACTTCTCTGCTCTGCCTACATCAGTATCTTCCTACTCGCATCTTCTTGCGCTTAAGTTCTTGTACAGTCTGTTGTTTTCACCATTTCTGCTCTGTCCATCTTATGTTCTTCATCTCTGCATTTTCTCCCTCGGTTCATGCTGTAAAACTTCATTGCTTACAGTTCAACTAATTTTTACAGAGAAACAACAACCTCTCTCTGTCATGACATTTTTCTTTTATCCCGGCTCTCATCATCCGTTACACTCCGCATCTCCAACACTCAAGTCAGGAATCTCAAAGAAACACTCAAGAATCATGATTCCAACATTCAGGAACAATGATTCAACCACTCATGAACAATGATTCAGCTAGTGTAACTGAATTGTAACTAATCAAGAAATCACGAGATGAAACAACAACCCTTCTATCAGATTCAGTTTGATCATCATCATTGGATTATACCCATAGATGCTTTTTGACTTTTCAATGCATAACCTCTGATGTGGAGCCTAGCAATGCTAGTTCCTTCCCCAAACTTTCGCTGATGTGACCTTGGGTGATGCTCTCATGTGACCACATGATTGCGGGCACGACCAAAGGTGGTTTGAGGGAAATCCACTTTTCACCCCGCAATTCCATACACAGCTCCACATATGCCTTTGGCATTACCATGGTTTTGATTGCGACCCACTCACAAAACATTAAGACCCAAGCATGTTTTGGCCCGACAATTGAGAATGAATGTTGATCTCCAATCCCTTGGCGATGCCACTCGATCAACGATTGTTATCTTCCTTCCTTTCCTCCTTCCATGTGTGATCCCAGATCTCCATGATCCATTGACACGTAGCTTCCTTCCAAATCAATGACTACGATTGATTCCATCCTTTCAGTCTTCGCGAGTTTCAACTCTCAAATCTCTCTTTTCCCATATGAAAATCTTCCGGATTGGAATATATATTGACATCTGTCTCCCTGAATCTATGGTCAGAATATCCTCTGGATGTCCGGCCTTCGGGACTTTTAATTCTCAAACTCTTAATTCTTTTGTATTTCAATCTTCCGGAGTCGATGATCTGCAGACACATGTCCTTCTTAATCAACGGCTCTGCCTCTACTTCGGGGATTTTACCTCTCAACTAGATCAATGGTCTTGTGTCCCCTTTCTCAATCAACGGTCGAGATCTACTTCGCTACTCTAGGCTTCATCGATTTCAATTCTCAGCCTTCATGCTTTCCCAAAATGCTTTTAGCCAAAGTCCACAGATTCCTGCCACATGTCCTCATCAAATCGACAATCCTCATTCACTTTGGGAATTTGAACTTTTAGGAATTTCAACCTTTCAAATATGATTTCGTCGACCGAATCAGACAGTTCACATTTATATCATGGAACCAGATCAATGGTCATATTCGATCCTTACATTTATCCTTTCTTGCTTAATCCAATGGCTAGGACTTAATCAAGCATTGATATGGATGGCCACTATTTACTCTGGGACTTCGGCTATTCTACTTACACTATCCTTCCACTGTAAAATGATCAATGGTTGAAGGATATTTGGGTGATCGAGATCTCATATCTTTCATCTTATCCTATGCTTCCACTCAAAAGTGATCCAACGACTATCGAGTATTTGGATATTCGAATTCTCAATGGTCTTGGTTTGTCCTCTGGACATGTTGATCCTGATCATGTTTTTGTACTGCACTTTTTCTTCTGAGCTTTGATCTCTCTTGTTTTCCATCGTCATTGTTGTTATTGCCATTAATGAAAAGAACATGCTTCCTGTAAAACATGCAAAAAATCTCCCCCTTTGGCATTGATGGCAACGCTGAAAGGCTACACTATTCTTCTTAGACCTCCAACTATAGCATCCAGACCACACCTTTTCTCCCCCTTTGACATCAATGTCAAAGAAAACATGCTCCCCCTAAGTTGTTGCAGTACTTTTTCGGAGGTATCAGATATTCGACCAACACATACTCCCCCTGATAGGATGGACTCTCTTAGGTGAGAGAAGGGATGACACCCAGCTTCTGACGAAGATATTCAAATGGTGTCTTGGCTAGGGGTTTAGTAAAGATGTCTGCAATTTTTTCTGTGGAAGGAATATAATTCAGTTGAACAACTTTGTTTGTAACCGGCTCTTTGAGAAAAAGATACTTTATTGGTATATGCTTCATCTTTGAATGGAGAACAGGATTCTTGCAGACACTAATGGCACTGGTGTTATGTAACATACCCATGACGAGGCATAATAAAAAAATAAAAAATCTCCTTTTCCTCAATTAGTCAAATCCTCCATCCATGGTCTCTAACCTGGTCAATGGACCTTCAAAATTTCTGAGCTGAAGAAGCTCTTCGGTTCCCTACTGGAATATCTAAGAAATCAACCCACGGGTCTTTGCAAGACTTCACCCATGCAAGCTAGCACTAGGCGCAAGCCCCCTCCACATGACCACTACCTGTGACCACAAGCCTAACTGACGGGTGCGTTACGAAATTGCGTATTAGTTCCTTGCGTGTGAGTCACCTCGACTCTTCTCGATCTTCGGTCTCCCGACAGGGGCCTAAAACTTGCTAGATCCTCCTTCATATGACCATCGGCTGTGACCCAGTGCTCAACCTCAAGCGCTTATCGAGACTTCACATTTTCTCGAAGTTGGAGGGTCACTCACCTCCCTTCTCCCGATATCCAAAATGTCGATATATCCTCACCATAGATCAACGGTCCCGATTCTCCCTTCTATTGACAGCTATGATCAAATCGTGAGGTTGCGTTTCACAAATTCTCACAACTCCACCCCTTATCTTTCCCGAGTCGTGGATCAGCGAAATGATGAACTCTCGCTACATGTTCCCCTGGATGGACGATTCTGATGATTTCAAGACTTCGGAACCTGTTCCTCTCGTGTACCCTCAAGGCCTATATTTAGTGTACTTTACCTTGATTGGACAACCACAATTATTTTATGCTCAGAATGAATGACTGAGACCTGTTCTCCTCTACACTCACTCCTCGTTGTCTAGACTATGATCTGACGGTCCAAATCTTTCACGATGATCGATCCAATGATCACTGTAGTTCCTCCTCCTAAGCTTACGAACTTGAGACAAGTTCACCTCTCAGACCCCATCTACGCTTTGGAAAGGTGCTTATCTCTTCTAAGCTTCGTTCTTAGGGAATTTCAACTTCCCACATACTCTTGCGTTAATATTCTCGCATCAGATCGACGGTCCATGACCTTCCTTGATCCAACGGACCAAAGTACATTGCAACTTTGGGTTTCGGTAGTTTAGTCGCGCCAATGTGAGAAAATTACGATGTGTGAATCCCCGATCTCACCAATCTGACAGTCAAGGAGGGTCCCGATAGATCCTTAGATCTACGGCCCAAAGCACATCACAATTTTGGGTTTTGGGAGTTTAGTCATGCCAACATGTGAATATCTCGATGTGATATCTTGCGAAGACTAAAGGAGTCGAGGTGTTAACCCTACTCCCCTTATTCAAACCTAATGGTCACAACAAACCCCGCGTCCTCTCAAATGGATCTCATCCATTCATCTTCTAAAAAAAAGGATACTCCCTTTCGATACTTGAACCTTACTATTCTTCATGGGCTTTAATGGATCTGAAAGGCTTAAGGGTTTTGCACTCTTTCTCTTGAACGTAACGCTTGGAAGAGTTCTTCCACGCACTCCTTACATTCATTCCTCGAATTTAAGACTTAAGAAGGTCTCTGTCTCTACCCACCTTCCAGAGACTCAGTACACACCTGCACTACCTCTCCTGAGCTTAATAGACTCCATCCCCGCAGTGTTTGCGGGGTTCTACCCCCGAAATCAGGGAAGTACTCACTCGATTCTAATACGGTGATGAAATTCTTTGGGAAGAGTATTCTCAAGGAATTAAACTAGAGCATAAGGAAAAATCAAGTAGATATAAAAGTCCTCAAGGGCCGAATGCATACTTTTAACTAAATAATTCAATACGGAAACTAGTTATAGGTGTATAAATATAAGCATGCACTCATTATTTCCAGTTGAAGCACAAAGCATGAAAGAAACACTTATCAGAACCATAAGGCGGGATGTGACTGCTGAGAGGGGTGCTCGTTTCCACCCAACCATAGGCTCAGTCACTCCCAATGGATTTATCACTGGCCACCCCCAAGCTTAGGCCACAATGCTTTGAGATTCAATCTCTTACTTCCAGCTCAATAGAAGTTAGGGAAGAAGGTTAGTATCCTTCTACCTATATAGGAATAGATGAGGATGAAGGTTACTCTCCTTCTCCTGACTTAGTCTCCATTCCCGTGATCAGAACTCACTTTTCACTTTTTAATCCTTCCTCGGACCTAAGATTTTCTTCTCTCACCTTTTCATTCTCCTCCTGTCTTCCTCTATCCACCATGCCTTCATTCTTTCCTCCCTCGACAAGATTGTGTGCGGCTTGAATCCCCCCCCATTCGTGGTCAGCTCTGGAAGCCTTTACGATGGGCAGTCTACCCCATCCCTCATTAACTCTTGACGGGGCCTTCCCACTTACCAACCTGACAGGAATTTATTCCTGGTCAGAGGGTTGTTCTGATCTGAGAAATTTGATTCCAGCATGGTACTGGTTCGGTGGAGGTTAACGCAACCATTTCGGGTCCCCTCCACCACCTTTTCATTAGCAATCGCGGTCTTCCTTAGCACATCCCCTTCCCAGAAGTTATGCAACATGTTTCCATTATCTATTAAAAATAACAGGATTTACATTCATCAACCTTTCATACAAAGTTCCATCAAATCAAACATTCACACTTTGAGTTTGCCATAGTTCTTGGCCAATAAAGTTATATTTACAGACTAGGGGAAACAGGGTGTTACAATTCCCTCCCCCTTAAAGTAATCATCATCCTTAATGTTCTATCTATGAACATGATAGGTATGTATAGAAGTAAACAAAATCGGATATGCCTGTCTCATGGCATCTTCCATTTCCCACGTAGCCTCATCTGGGCCAAAGTGTTTCCATTGCACCTTGACCTATGAAATGGTTCAGTTCCTGAGTGAGGTTTCCTTCCTGTCTAATATGCATTGGGGTTCTGGTAGGAATTCTCCCTCCGGCTCCACCTGGATCACAAACCAGTCAATTATATGATTAGCATCATGTACATATTTCTTCAATAATGAAACATGAAAAACAGTATGTGCATTTACAGTGGGAGGAAGTGCTAGACTATAGGCTACCGGTCCCACTCTATCTAAGACTTCAAAGGGTCCACAATATCAAGGTGTCAACTTGGCACATGCTCCCATTCTCAGGGAACTATTCCTGGGTCTAACTCTGAGATAGACATGGTCTTCGGTCTTGAACTCTCTGTGAGTTTTCTTTCTGTCGACGTAACGTTTTTATCTAACCTTAGCGATCTTCAGATTTTGTCTTATCTGAACCACTTGCTTTTCCATTTCTTTCAGCATGTCGGGTCTGATTGTAATTTTGTCCACTGGATTTCTCCAGCTGATTGGAATCTTGCATTGTCTACCATAGAGGGATTCAAAAGGACTCATCTTCAAGGATTCTTGATAACCGTTGTTGTAGGCAAACTCTACCAATGGTAGGTAGTCTTCCCACTTCTTAGGCTGATGTGTTACATGCATCCTTAGCATGTCTTCTAATATTTGGTTCACTCTTTCTGTCTGTCCATCAGTTTGAGGGTGATGGGTTGTGCTGAACAACAATTTAGTCTCGAAACTGACCATTAGGAATTTCCAAAAGTTTGAAGTGAATTTGGTATCTCTGTCGGATACAATTTCCTTGGGCATGCCATGCAGCATGAATATCTCCTTCATGAAGATGTTGGAAATATCTATTGCCTTGCAGGTTGACTTGACAAGGATGAAATGGGAATACTTACTCAGTTTTTCCACCACGACCATGATGGCATTATTTTTCTTGGTCAACTTTGGTAATCCGGTGATGAAATCCATGGAGATGGTTTCCCATTTCCATTCTGGAATCGGTAGGGGCTGTAATAATCCTGCTAGATGTCGGTGCTCTACCTTAACTTGTTGGCATTCTAGGAACTTAGCTAGATAGTTAGTTATGTCTTTCTTTAACCTAGACCAATAGAATTGTTTCCTAGTGGCCGTGATTCTTCTGATATCCCGGGTGACCAGTATATGGTCTCTTATGCAATTCATCGATTATGAACCTCTTCAATTTGTCACATTTCAGAATATATAATCTGTTTTTGTAAGTCAGCAGCCCTTCCTCAAGCATTTGGTAGCCTTCATACTTCATCCTTGTAGGCTCTTCTCTTAGGTATGAGGTCACGGTCTTGAAGAATGCATCTGTCTCCTATGCATTTTTTACTCTTTCCCTGACATTGGTTTGACGTGATTACTGCTACCAGATGAATCATTTTTATATTTCTGCTAAGGGCATCAACCACTCTATTTTCACTTCCTTTTATGTGCCTGATTTCGAAATTAAATTCACTTAGGAGAGCCATCAACCTAGCTTGCTTGGCATTGAGTTTTGGTTGATCAAACAGGTGTCTCAATCTACAATGATATGTCATAAGCACAAATCTTCTACCCAGGAGGTAGCGCCTCCACATTTTTAAAGCGTGTACTATGACAACCAATTCTAGGTCATGGATCACATAATTGATCTCATGAATATTTAATTTCCTGGACGTGTAGCAAATTACACGTCCCTCTTGCATAAGGACTCCTCCGATTCCTTCCTTGCAGGAATCTGTACACATAAGGAAATCATCATCCGGGTCCGCAATCTTTAGCACGGGGGCATGGGTCAGGAAGTATTTCAGTTCCTGAAATCTTTCTTCACATTTTGATGCCCAAATGAATTTAGTCCCCTTTTTCTGAAGGGCGGTGATTGGACAACCAATCTTAGAAAACCCTTTTATGAACCTTCTATAGTATCCTGCTAAGCCCATGAAGGACCTAATATCGGATACATCTTTCGGGGTAGTCCATTCCATAATAGATCTGATCTTGTCGGGGTCTACTGCCACCCCTTCCTTAGATATGACATGGCCTAAGTAATGGACTTGCTTCTGAAAGAAATCTCACTTGATAAACTTAGCGTAAAGCTGATTCTCTCTCAGTACTTAAAGTACGAGTATAAGATGTTCTTCGTGATCCTCCCTATTCTTGGAGTATATTAGGATATCATCAATTAAAACCAACACAAATTTGTCCAGGAATTTGTTGAGTACATTATTCATCAAGAACATAAAAGTGGCGGGGGAATTGGTTAACCCAAACAACACCACCACGAATTCATAGTGACCATACCTCATCCTGAAGGCTGTTTTGTGGATATATTCATCCTTAATCTAGACTTGATGGTAGCCAGACCTTAGGTCGATCTTCAAAAATATGGATGCACCTCCCAATTGGTCGAACAGGTCATTGATTCTTGGTAAGGGGTACTTGTTCTTTATGGTTTCCTTATTGAGTTGTTTATAATCTATGCACAGTCGGAGTGTGCCATCTTTATTTTTCAAAAAAAGGACAAGTGCTCCCCACAGAGATACACTGGGTTGGATGTATCCTTTTTCCATCATCTCCTTTATCGGTAGCTTGATCTCAACTAGCTCTAGCATGCTCATTTTGTATGGCGTTCTAGATGTGGGTACCGCTCCTGGTGTTATCGAGAAATCAATATCCATTCTCGGAGGTAGACCTAGTACTTCTTCGAGGAACATGTCCTTGTATTCTCTTAATATGGGGTGGTCCTCTAGGTTTTGTTTGTTGTCCTCAATGGATTCTAACACCTGTATTGTATATAAGGAACACCCTTTTCTGCAATACTTCTTCATTTGAAGGGTCGATATTTGTCTCACTGAGACAGGATTATGAATCCCTTGGAGGGTCATCTTTCTCCCTTATTCGTTTACACATTCTAAAGTTGTATGATAACAGTCCACTTTAGTTTTATAAGCATCCAACCAATATATACCAATCAACAATTCATACAATCCCAGGGGAAGTATGTTAAGGGTTGCTTGGGTGGGAAATCCACCCATGATGAATTGACAGGCTGGTCTGGCCTCTACCACCTTTCTTTTGGTCCCAGTGGCTAATTGCATCAACCACAGTTTAACATGTCTAATTGGTTGTATCTCACACTTATCAAGAGCCTGAGGGGCCACATAACTCAAATTATAACCTGGGTCAATTAAAATAGAAACTAGATGGTTGGCGATCATACCTTCAAGTTCCACTACTGAATCTTGGTGGTCGGCTTGATTATTGTCCAAGGCTGCATATATTCGCGGCATGCTCCTAGCCACATCATTGATGGTGATAGCTTATTGGATATTGTAGACCCCCTTACTGTTTTGTTGTCTGTGTGGGCAGTCCCTCAATCCATGATTTTCTCCACAACCCCATCATTTTAAGGGTTCCTTCTTTAGGTTATCAATCTTTGTTGAGACTGTCTGAAAAGATTTGTTTCCACTTTGAGAGGGGAAATTTTGTTGATATACACTTCTAGAAGGAAGGATCCCCCTATAATATTTTCCATAGTTATTAAATCTTGAGGAGTTAAACCTTTTGTTCTGGAATCCTGAACTATTCTTCTTCTTCCAGTCCTCGTGGGGTCTTGTTTTGCTCCCAAACTGTTCATAACAATACCTCGCCTTCCAGATAGATTCTTCTAAGGTCATTGGTTCATTGAACTCAATCCTATCCTGGTAGGTCAAAGGTAACCCACTAATGAACCGTTGCATTTTTTTCTTTTTCATCTTTTATGTAGGGTACATACCTTAGTAGTTCAATGAATTTATTGACAAATTCCTCTATGGTGAGCTACCCTAGCTGGAGTTCATAGAATTCCTTAGTTTTCCCATCCATGTATTTTTCTGATAGATACTACTTCCTGAAGTATTTATCAAACTATCTCCATGACAAGTCCTTCTCATGGACTCCTTTCACATTCCTAAGGTCTTCCCACCATATGGAAGCCTTTCCATTTAGGTTGAAGATGGCTATTCAAGCCTTCAAGTTTTTGGAGTAGTCATGGACTCTGAAATACTTCTTTAAACCAAGCAGCCAAGATTCCACCTCCTCTCCCCTCTTAATATCTACATCGAAGGAGGGTGGTTTGGCTTTCTTGAACTCTTCAGGACCACGGGTTTTGGAACGCTTTCGTTTCTTTCCCTTCCTCTGAGAATGTGAGTTGGCACTACTAATAGAAGATCCTTCAGAGTTGTCATCTCCCTTTCCATAGGACTCTCTTGATGAGTGTCCCCTACCTCTAGGTTGGACCTTCTTCATGGTACTTCTCCCAGTGGGGTCACTTATGGAGTCATGTTTTCGGGTCTTAGTTGGAATCTGACCTCTCTTTTTGTATCGTCGGTCTACATGACTGGTCACGGGTTCGTGTTGTAGTTTCCTCTGTATGTCGAATAAGCTCTGTAGAAATACTGTGTTAATTTTAGTTTGTTTCTATTACTCCTTTATACATCTCTCGTTGTCAGCCTTGAAACTCTGTAACTCGGCCCTGAGGCTCCTTACAGTTTCGACCAAATCTGGAGGGGTCTCCACTGCCCTCCTTTTGTCAGATTCTTCGTCTCTATTGTGGGAGCCATCCCCAACTTCACAACATGTCACCATCCTTTAGTATTGGAATTTTCCCATGATTCACTGGCTGCTCGAGTGTTGAAAAAAACACTTATTGTTATCTAACAATTTATTAGTTCATGAACAATACACAGTTTAGTTTCTTAAATGCATACACATAGTAGAAAGCTTCATTCTTTTCTTTAATAACCTTTTTAACCACACCTTTTTAAGAAAGAGGTAAGGTAGAGTGTCACTCTTTTGAAAGTACTCCAAATAGAGTTTTAAGCGACTTTTCCATGAGCCCAAGTAGGCCAAGTGTCGTAACCATGCTTTGATACCAATTTGTAACATATCCACGACGGGGCATAATAATAATAAAAAAAAATCTCCTTTTCCTCAATTAGTCGAATCCTCCATCCATGGTCTCTAACCTGGTCAATGGACCTTCAAAATTTCTGAGTTGAATAATCTCTTCGGTTCCCTACTGGAATCTCTAAGAAATTGACCCATGGGTCTTTGTGAGACTTCACCCGTGCAAGCCCCCTCCATGTGACCACAAGCCTAACTAACAGGCGCGTTGCATGTGAGTCACCTCGACTCTTCCTGATCTCCAATCTCCCGACAAGGGCCTAACACTTGCTAGATCCTCCTTCATATGACCACCAGCTATGACCCAGTGCTCAACCTCAAGCACTTATCGGGACTTCACGTTTCCACAATGTTGGAGGGTCACTCACCTACCTTCTCCCGATATTCAAAATGTTGATATCTCCTCACCACAGATCAATGGTCTTGATTATCCCTTTGATCGATGGCTACGATAAAATCACGAGTTCACATATTACTAATTCTCACAACTCCACCCCTTGACTTTCCCGAGTCACGGATCAACAAAATCTTGAACTCTTGCCACATGTCCCCCTGGATGGACAGTTCTGATGATTTCGAGACATCGGAACCTGTTCCTCTCGTGTACCCTCAAGGCCTATAGTTAGTGTACTTTAACTTGATTGGGTGGCCATGATTATTTTACGTTCAGACCGAATGGTTGAGACCTGTTCTCCTCTACACTCACTCCTCATTGTCTGGACTATGATCCGACGGTCCAAATATTTCATGATAATCAATCCAACGATCACTGTAGTTCCTCCTCCTGAACTTACGAACTTGAGACAAGTTCACCTCTCGGACCCCATCTGCGCTTTGGAAAGGCACTTATCTCTTCTAAGCTTGGTTCTTAGGGAATTGCAACTTCCTACATACTCTTGCATTAATCTGCTCGTGTTAGATTGACGATCCATGACTTTCCTTGATCCAACAGACTAGAGTACATCGCAACTTTGGGTTTCAAGAGTTTATTCGTGCCAATGTGCGAAACTTCCGATGTGTGAACCCCCGATCTTTCCAATCCGATGGTCAAGGAGGGTCCTGATAGATCCTTAGATCTACGGCCCAAATCACGTCACAATTTTAGGTTTCAAGAGTTAAGTCGCACCAACATGTGAATCTCCCGATGTGCGATCTTGCGAAGACTGAAGGAATCGAGGTGTTAACCCTGCTCCCCTTCTTCAAACCTAACGGTCGCGACAGACCCTAGGTCCTCCCAAACGGATCTCATCTGTTCATCTTCTAAATGAAAGGATATTCCCTTTTCGATACTTGAACCTTAATATTCTGCATGGGCTTCAATGGCTTTGAAAAGCTTAAGGGTTTTGCACTCTTTCTCTTGAACGTAACGCTTGGAAGAATTATTTCACGCACTCCTTATGTTCGTTCCTCGACTTTAAGACTTAAGAAGGTATCAGACTCTTCCCACCTTGTAGAGACTTGATACACACCTACACTACCTCTCATGAGCTTAATAGACTCTGTCCTCGCAGTGTTTGCGGGGTTCTACCCCCGAAATTAGGGAAGTACTCACTTTATTCTAAGACGGTGATGAAATTCTCTGGGAAGAGTATTCTCGAGGAATTAAACTAGAGCATAAGGAAAAATCAAGCAGATATAAAAGTCCTCAAAGGATAAATGCATACTTTTAAATAAATCATTCAATACGAAAACCAATTATAGGTGTATAAATATAAGCATGCACTCATTATTTCCAGTTGAAGAAAAAAGCATGAAAGAAACACTTATCAGAACCATAAGGCAAGATGCGACTACTGAGAGGGGTGCTTGTTTCCACCCAACCATAGGCTCAGTCACTCCCAATGGATTTATCACTGGCCACCCCCGAACTTAGGCCATGATGCTTTGAGATTAAATCTCTTACTTCCAGATAAATGGAATTTAGGGATGAAGGTTACTCTCCTTCTCCCTATACAGGAATAGACGATGATGAAGGTTACTCTCATTCTCCTAACTTAGTCTCCATTCCTGTGATCATAACTCACTTTTCTCTTTTCAATCCTTCCTTGGACTCGAGAATTTCCACTCTTGCCTCTGCATTCTCCTCCTATCTCCCTCTGTCCACCACGCCTCCTTTCTTGCCTCCCTCGGCAAGATTATGTGTGGCTTGAATACCCCCCTCCCCCCATCCATGTTCAGATCTGGAAGCCTTTACGATGGGCAGTCTGCCCCATCCCTCATTAACTCTTGAGGAGGCCTTCTCACTTACCAACCTGACGTGAATTTATTCCTGGTCAGAGGGTTGTTTTGATCTAAGAAATTTAATTCCAGCATGGTACTAGTTCAGTGGAGGTTAATGCAACCATTCTGTGTCCCCTCCACCACCTTTTCATTAGCAATCATGGTCTTCCTTAGCACATCCCCTTCTCAGTAGTTATGCAACACGTTTCCATTATCTATTAAAAATAACAGGATTTACATTCATCGACCTTTCATACAAAGGTCCATCAAATCAAACACTCACACTTTGAGTTTTCCAGAGTTCCTAGACAATAAAGTTATATTTACAGACTGGGGGAAACAGGGTGTTACATGTTATCATAGTGAAGTGGAATTAGATTAGTATAAGTTACCTTGAAATCTGCAAGAGTTTCTATCATCCATAAAATCTGAGTGCAACAAGTAGCAGTAGCAATGTACTCTGCCTCTGTAGTTGATAATGAAATAGATACCTTCTTCTTACTAATACATGTTACTAATGAATCACCTAAGAAGAATGCACCTCCACTGGTGCTCTTTCTCTCATGCAAACAGTTTGCCCAATCAACATCTGAGTATGCAGTTAATTGAAAATTATGATTTCTAGGATACCAAAGACCATAAGTCATTGTACCCTTCAAATATTTGAATATCCTCTTCACAGCTGCTAAATGACTTTTTTTAGGAGTTGAATGATAACGACCTACCATTCCAATAACTTGCATTACATCAAGATGGGATGTTGTGATGTACAGAAAACTACCTATCATTGATCGATATGTTCTTTGATCAACATCAGGTGAAATATCATCTTTACTGAGCTTGAAACCAACCACCACAGGTGTACTAACAAGAGAGGAATCTTCCATCTGAAACTTCTTCAACATCTCTTTCAAATACTTTTCTTGTGAGATAAATAGCCCTTAAGAACTTTGATTTATTTGTAAACCAAGAAAATATGACATTTCTCCTATCATGGACATCTCAAACTCAGTCTGCATTGAATTATCAAACAACTGAATTGAAGGGTCATTAGTCCATCCAAAAATAATGTCATCTACATAAACCAAAGCAACTAATAAATCATCACCTTCAGACTTAATGTACAGATTACTGTCAATAGTGCCTTTATTGAACCCTTTGTCCTGTAGAAATTTTTCCAATCTATAATACCATGCTCGCGGTGCCTGTTTCAATCCATGTAATGCCTTTTTCAACTTACAGACATAGTTAGGATTATCTGTCAGTGAAAATCCTTTAGGTTTCTCCACATATACATCTTCTTCTAGATATCCATTAAGAAATGATGACTTAACATCCATCTGATATACTTTAAAGTTCTTATGACTTGCATAGGCAAGAAACATTCTGATGGCTTCCAATCTTGCCACTGGTGAAAAGGTTTCATCAAAATCATGTCCTTCAACTTGTGCATACCCCTTACAGACCAATCTAGCTTTATTCCTAACAATTTTTCCTTGTTCATTCATTTTGTTCTTAAACACCCATTTGGAGCCAATTACAGTCTTATCTGCAAGTCTAGGAACAAGCTCCCAAGTATTGTTCTTCTCAATCTGATCCAGTTCCTCATTCATTGATTTTAACCAATTTACATCTTTATTGGCTTCATTAAATTTCTTGGGTTCCACCATGGATATGAAGGCTATATGTGATTGCTCGGTGTCTTTGATTATCCTTCTCTTGGTTTGCACACCTTTGTCTTTCTCACCAATTATCTGACTTGCAGGATGATTCTTTTGAGTAATTTTGGAGGAAGGATTTGATGTTGTCTGTTGATTTGAGTCTGCCTGAGTATTTGTATCTTCATCTGACTCAAAGTCTTGTTTTTCTGATTATTGGACTGTTCATCTTCAACTTCAACTATATCCGTTGTTGTTGATTCAACACTTCTTACATATCATACTGGGATTTCTTCATCAACTTTTATGTCAATACAATAAACCAATTTATGCAGCCTCTTATTATAGCATCGGTATCCTTTATTGTTTGTAGCATACCCTAAGAATATACCTTCATCAGCCCTGTCATCATATTTTCCAAGATTTTCATCATTATTCTTGATATAACACTTACTCCCAAAGACTTTAAAATGCTTGATTGAAGAAGGTCTTCCAAACCATAGTTCATAAGAAGTCTTGTCACTTTGTGGCCTGAGATGAGATTTGTTAATAATATGTATGGTTGTATGAATTTGTTCTACCCAATATGTCTGAGCAATATTCTTTTCATTCTTCATTGATCTTGCCATCTGTTGAACTGATCTATTCTGCCTCTCAACAACTCCATTTTGCTGTGGAGTCCTTGGAATAGTATACTCTCTTTTGATCCCATGTTTATCACAAAAATATTTGAAGTATCCTGAACTAAACTCTCCTCCTCTATCAGACCTTACTTCCTTCAATATTTTTCTTGTTTGATTCTTAGTCAGAGCCTTAAACACTTTGAATTTTTCAAATGCTTCATATTTTTCTTTCAAAAAGGAAACCCATGTAAGTCTAGAATAATCATCAATTATCAAAATGAAATAATTTTATTTTCCTGTACCTTTCTTTCTTAATGGTCCACATAAATCCATATGTACTAACTGAAGAGGTTTCTCTGTTGATGCAAAGTTCTTATATTTAAACTGTGTCCGAGTAAGATTTCCTATTTGGCAAGGTTTACATACAAAATCATATGGCTTTGATATCTTTGGAAGATCTTTTACCGCCCCATTGTTACTAAGTTTTATTATATGATCAAAATTTAGGTGTCCAAGTCTCCTATTCCATAGCCATCTTTCATCATGTTTGCTTATATGACAATCTTCTCTATCTTCTTTCAACACATATACATTATTATCTGTTCTTATGCCTTTAGCCACCACTTGTCCCGAGTTTACAAACTTTATCTTACAATATTTGGAAGTGAACACCACTTTGCATCCTTTGTCACACATTTAACTTACATTGAGCAAATTATGTTTCAGCCCATCTACAAGCATAACATCCTGGTCTTTTCCTTTTCCATTACTCAAACTCACCATCCCTTTACCCTTGATTTTACCTGGTTCATCATTTCCAAAGGTCGCATTTCATGTTTTTATTTTACTTATAGACATAAGTCATGTGCTTGGAACATCCACTATCTATATACCATGGGTATTTTTGTTTTTGAGCTGAAAGTACTAGACCACATTTTTCACTATCTTTCTTTTCCATGTGTTGGTATTTCTAGCTAAGGGTTTTATCCTTGGATCTGCTTTGTAATTCTTCAGATGGAATTTTGCAGCTTTGTGGCCGAAGTTATGACAGTTATAGAATTCGATCTCATTGTTCAATAGGTCAAAGTGATTGGTGCAACTTTGTCTACTCATTGGCTGTTTAGTTCTATGTTGCAAAGATTATTTATTTCTTGATATCCTCGATTGCATGTCTCTAAACTAAATTTGAAAATTTGCAATCTTATGACCAAAACTAGAGAAGTAAAAACAGTAACCATGGAATAAATTGTGATACCTGAAGGATGGCCTTATTCTTAGAATTTTTTGCTCCATCTTTTGATATCTTTGTTTTTTATCAGGGATCATCTTGTCTTTATTAGCTTTTGGTGGTAGAGTAATCACATGGTCTGATTCTCTGCTGACTTGGAACTTGATCATATTTACTGACTCTTTGCTTTCTGACTATTTGCTGCTTGAACCACTTACATAACCTAAACCAGTCTTCAACAAAGGAGATCTTTGTTTGCTCAGAGTGTCGTTTAGTTCTGTTGAGGCTTTAATGCTTGGAATATTTTGGAGATACAATGCTTTAAACTTGTCCATTTCTTTTCTAGTTTTTACTACCTCTTCTTCCAAAGCTTCACATCTTGCATTCTTCTCTGATAACTGTTTTTTCAGAATGTTCTCTATTTTCTTTCCCTCTTATAATTCCACTTTTAGCAGGGCAAAGTCTTCATCAGGTTTTTTACTGTCTTTCTCAAACTGTATCAACAATTGTTTTTTCTTTTTCTTCTTAAATCCAAGTCTCATAATTTCTTCTAGAGCATTGATCAGTTCTCCTTCCAAGTCAAAGACATCTTATTCATCATTAACATCACTTCCTGTGCTTTTATTATCATAATACTCTTTGGCCATAAGCATAAATTCATTAACCTTATCTTCACAAGAAGAATCAATATTTGTGTCTCCTGAAGAGTCATCATTGTTTACACATAAACTTTTCTTTTTACCAAATCTCTTGGATTTGTACTTCTTTTCACCTTCAGAGTTCTGGTCCTGCTTCTTGTGTGGACACTTATATGCAAAGTGACCTATCTTTCCACAGTTAAAACACTTGAAGGGCAACTTGCCTTGGTACTTGCCTGATCATTTCTTTAGTCTTCTCACAAATTTTGCTTCAACTTCATCAGGCTCAGAATCCTCATTGTTATCTTCTTTAAATGATGCTTCTCTAGAGGTGGGTTTATCTTTACCAATACTCATTTCATAAGCAGTCAGAGTTCCTAGGATTTTATCAATAGACAAAATCTTAAGATCATTCAGTTCTTCTATTGGAGAAACTTTTGGATTAAATATATTAGGTAGAGATATTAAAATCTTCTGAACTAAAAAAGCGTCTTTAATCTTCACACCAAGACCCTTCATGGCATTCACAATCTCCTCAACTCTTAAGAAATATTTATTAATAGTTTCATCCTCATTCATCTTTATTTGTTCAAATTTCAATCTATATGTCTGAAGTTTGGCATCTTTTACTTTCTAATTTCCTTCATAACTGCTAATGAGTTTATCCCACATCCCTTTGGAAAAATCAAGATGCATTACCTTTACAAATTCAGCTTCAACAAGCCCACTCAAGATAACATTCATTGACTTTGCATTGAAGCTAAATTCTAACTTATCATCTTTGAAAGCTAGCACAATAGGTTTCATATATCTAGTCTCTACAACATCCCAAACATCAGCACCTAAGGCCATAATGTATGTTCTCATTCTAATCTTCCAGAAAGAAAAATAATTTCCATCAAACAGAGGACGCTTATTGGTTGAATTTCCTTCATGACTTGTCATGTTTAAGCTTACTGATCTACCTTTAGCTAAAAGGAACCCACTCTGATACCAATTGTTGGAAATACTAAGACAACTAAGAGGAGGGGTGAATCATTTGTTACTGTGTTTAAACAAATTTATGCCTATTGAAATATTATTTAATGTTCTCTAAGTTATCATCAAGATTATGCAAGTCATGAACAAAAGAAATAATAAACATCAATCACACATATGATATACACAGAGAAAGATATTCAAGAGGAAAACCATAAAGGGAGAAAACCTCTTCTTCTTAGAATGATAGGCAGTCTTTTAACTTTTTTACATCATCAATCTTTGAGCACCAACTCAAAATGAGGCTACAACCTATTCTTTAACAAGATGCAACTTGTAGAGAGCACCAACCCTCTGGTTTCTCTAGCACCAACTCCCTGAGTGTTCCAACACCAACTAGATGGAAGCACCAACTTCCAATCACACAGGCACCAACCTGTATAATAGAGAACTATGGTTCTCCCTTGCACCACCCTACCACACTAGTTTTTCTGGCTGCAACCAGATGGAAGCTACAACTCCCTGTGTTCAAGCACCCACTTGAAACTCTGACAACAACAATCCTCCCTAGCACCACCATGCCACCCTAAGATATAAATCTTTGCTTGGCGAAATTTATTACAGTGATACAGTATTTATCAATGGCTTACCAGTCTCATCATTGTTCTGCTACACTGCTCTGCTCTGCCTGCATCAGTGTCTTCCTATTCACATATTCTTAAGCTTAAGTTCTCATACAGTCTTTTGTTTTCACCATTTCTGCTATATCCAACTTATGTTCTTCATCTCTGCATTTTCTCCCTCAGTTCGTGCTGTAAAACTTCATTGCTTACAGTTCAACTACTTTTTACAGAGAAACAACAACCTCTCTCTGTAACTACATTTTTCTTTTATCCCTTCTCTCATCATCTGTTACACTCCACATATCCAACGCTCAAGTCGGGAATCTCAAAGAAACACTCAGGAATCATGACTCCAACATTCAGGAAAAATGATTCAATCGCTCAGAAACAATGATTCAATTAGTGTAACTAAATCGTAACTGATCAAGAAATCATGAGATGAAACAGTAGACCTTCGATTATATTCAGTTTGATCAGCGTTGTTTGATCATACCCGCAAATGATTTTTGACTTTTCAATTTGTAACCTCCGATGTGGAGCCTAGCAGCGCTAGTTCCTTCACCAAAATTCTGCTGATGTGACCTTGGGTGATGCTCTCATGTGACCACATGATTGCAGATGCGGCCAAAGGATTTTTGAGGGAAATCCTCTTTTCTCCTCGCAATTCACTACAGAGCTCCATGTATGCCTTTGGTGATACCATGGTTTTGATTGCGGCCCGCTCATGAAAAATTAAGACCCGAGCATGTTTTGGCCCTGCAATTGAGCATTACCGTTGATCTCCAATCCCTTGGCAATGCCACTCAATCAACAACTACTATATTCCTTCCTTTCCTCCTTCCCCACGCAATCCCAGTTCTCCACGATCCATTGACACGTAGATTCCTTCCAAATCAACGACTACGATTGATTCTGACCTTCCGGTCTTCGGGAGTTTCAACTCTCAAATATCACTTTTCCCATATGACAATATTCTGGAGTGGAAGATCTATTGACACCTATCTCCCTAAATCTACGATCATAATATCCTTCGTGAGTCTAGCCTTCGGGACTTTCAATTCTCAAACTCTCCTTTCTTCCATACGTCAATATTCCAGAGTCGATGATCTACGGACACCTGTCCTTCTCAATTGACGACTCTGCCTCTACTTCGGGGATTTTAACCCTCAACTAGATCAATGGTCTTGTGTCCCCTTTCTCGATCAATAGTCGATATCTACTTCGCTACTCTGGGCTTCGGCGATTTCAATTCTCAACCTTCACGCTTTCCCATAAATCTTTTATCCAGAGTCCATAAATTCCTGCCACGTGTCCTCATCAAATCAATGGTCTTCGTTCACTTTGGGAATTTGACCTTTCAGGACTTTCAACCTTTCAAATATGATTTCGTCAACCAGATCGGATGGTTCACGTTTATATCACGGAACCAGATCAATGGTCATATTCGATCGTTACATTTATCCTTTCTTGCTTAATCCGACGACTGGGACTTAATCAAGCATTCAGATGTATGGCCACCATTTACTTTTGGACTTCGAATATTCTACTTACACTATCCTTCCACTTAAAATGATCAATGGTTGATTATTATTCAGGTGATCGAGATCTCATATCTTTCAGCTTATCCTATCCTTCCACTCAAAAGTGATCGAACGGCTATCGGGTATTCGGATATTCAAATTCTCAACGGCCCTAGTTTGTCCTATGGAGATGTTGATCATGATCACGTTTTTGTACTGTGTTTTTCCTTCTGATCTTTGATCTCTCTTGTTTTCCATCGTCGTTGTTTTTATTTTCATCAATGACAAGAACACGCTTCCTGTAAAACATGCCAACACAAACAAATATAAATCCTATAGAGAGATCCCTCTCTGAAGCTGGCAGGGCTAGATCCCATCTTCCAAAGTGGTTTGGTAGTTACCTCTGTCTTTTCTTCTACAACCTCTGGAAATTACAGAGTGATAACATAGTGGTGACCATACTGGGGACTGAACAAATTTTCCAACTTTATGAATTATCTTCCCTAAGTAAGAAAACTTTATTTCTAGACAATCAAAGATCTACAATCTTAAGAGATAAATGTTAAGAGGTTGTAAAAATTTGTAGATAATTATTTAGGTTTTTTAAATTTTAAGTTCTGGCTCTAAAAAGAATTCATACCAGATCTCATCCTAATCCAGAGCCTGTAAAAGTAGTAGATAATACTCAAAAATTGATCAGAAAAAGAAATTCAACAGAAAGTCAAGGGAATAGTAGTCCTCCTCCTAGGGAAACCTCTCTTCCAAAGAAGTTTTCTCACAATCCAAGACATCCATTTTGATCTACCATTTGAGCATAGCCTATTCAGAACCAAATCTAATAGCTTTGTGGATGAAACAGTTTTATATCAAGTTATCCTTCAACCTAATAGCCTTGAAAGACATTCTCCTGGGCCATATCTTGATCAACAAATCCTACAAAAAATTGAGAAGTTACAAGATCTAGCATCATACTTTGATCAAGATTTTCATAAAGACTACATTCAACAGTCTGTTGATATTTCTGCCATCACCATCTCTGCATCATCTATCAATCCTCAATCAGTACATCCTATATCTTCCATCCCTGCCTCTTCCATATCTTCCACCACTTCTCCAACAACTTTACATGTGATCCAGCCTGCCACATGAGTTTTTGCACCCACACCTTCCATAATATCATATGATATTCATCCTCCCCCACCAATCATGGCAACAAGATATGCTCTCCTCATTTTGGCTGCTCCCTTACACAATATGCCCCGGGATTATCAAACTAGGATTCCTTAGTTTGATGTCACTGGAAACATGACTGCACAAAAACATGTTGACAAGATGAATGACTTCTTTGACCTGCAAGAAGTTGATGAGGAATATGTAAAAATGAGGTTATTTTCACAAAGATTAAATGGATAAGTTAGGAAATGGTTCAAATCCTTACCATATGCTAGCCTTAATGACATTACATCCTTTCACCAATCATTTCTCAATAGATGGGAAGTCAAGAAAAATCCACTTCAAATATTATCTGAATATGAAAGTATTAAAAGAAACCAAGGGGAAAGTCTACAGGATTATTGCACTAGATTTAACAATATTTATATTGCAATTCCAACAAACATTAAACCTCCTCAAGGCTTAGCTTTGATCAAATTCCCTGATGGTTTTGATGTTGACATGTCTTATCAATTGAGAGAGATAAACCCTGCAACTTTGGAAGAAATGAAAAGATGTGTTGTGAGTGTAGAGGCAAATATGTTAGATAAGAGAGCTAGACAAAGAATAGAGAGGAGAGTAACTATCAAAGAAGAACCATCTACCTCTTATGTTATGTTAAAATAGACTCCTTAGTCAGAACCATGGAAAGGATGATGGAAATACTAGACATCATTGATAGGAATCCACCAAGAGAAAATCAACCTGGTCCCCAAAAAACAAATCCTAATTTTAGGAGAAATCCACCCCAAATCAAACAAAGAGAACAAAGAGGCCCAGATCAACAGATTAGAGATCCTTTTCAAGAAAATTATGTTGATGCAGGGGAAGAAACAATTGAGGGACTTGATGATGTTCACATTAATATAATGGGAATAAATGATAATATTCTATTTTTCTTACCCAATAAGAACATGATCTTTTCCTCCTTTCACAAACTGAAGTTGATGAGGAAGAATCAGAACAACAAGCTTTTGAAAATGCAATTATGGAGGTTCATAGATAGTATAACCTGAGAAGTACGAAGTCTAATGATAATCCAACTAAGAAATCTTATGAATTTAGAAAGACAGCAGATACACCTACCAAGAAAGTCCCTGATAGTCCCCCAAAGAAAAAATCAGAGGTCCTAACCAAAAGAACATCTGATTCTGTCTCAAAAATAACTCAAATTGATGTTCCCTCCACCGGCTAGCCTAAAGTTACTTCACATAAGAATGTTGTTGAGAAATCAGATTTCCTTAACCAAAATAAAACTCACAACACATTCAACTTGGAAAGTGAATTGCTAAAACTCAAGATACCCATTCCTCTAACAGAGTTAATGAATAATAATGCTTACAGATCGCAAGTGATAAAAGATCTGAACATAGAGGTAGGAACGGGTACATATACAGTAAACATTGATGATGATCAACCAGAGTTATTATTTGGGCCTGAAGTTGATGGAAAATCTGAAAGTGGTGTTGTACCTCCTTTTTATGTCAGTTTGAACATTCATGAAAAAACTTTGCACAATGCCATGCTGGACTATGGTGCTTCCCACAACCTTATTCCTAAGGTTATTATGGAGAAATTAGGACTTGGTATCACTAGAACTTACAAAGATTTATATTCTTTTTATTCAAGTAAAGTAATATAGGTCTTATCAAAGATTTGTGTGTTACTTTAGCACAAATTCCAGCCAAGAGGATGGTAATGGACATATTTGTTGCAGACGTACCTCCTAAATATGGAATTTTATTGTCTCACTCATGGGGACCAAGTTACAAGGTACCCTACAACTAGACATGTCTTATGCCACCATCCCATTATTTGGTCAACAAAGGAGATTATATAGGGAGACATTGATGAAATACATGGTCAATAGTCAGAACAAACCACAAAATTATCCCTTATATTATGTTCATTCAGACCTTGATTCTTTTATTTTGTACAATGATGGAGACATGGAAAGACAAATTGCAAATCTGGAGGATGATGTTGATAACATTGGGGAAGACAAAACAACCCTTGAAGAAGAAAAAATAGTAATGGTACAATATGATGAACCAAACAAACCTCTATGGAGTTTAGACTTTGATGGTGTTGTTAGTAAGGAAGGATCAGGAGCTCGTGTGTGGGTTTCAAATTAAAAAATAGGACATACAGAAAGTCATTCCTACAAGTTAAATTTTCAGTGTACCAACAATATAGCTGAATATGAAGCCTTAATGCTAGGTTTGCAACTGTTAAAGAAGCTTGGTGATAAGATAATTTCAATAAGGGGTGAATCTGAACTAATAATAAAACATATCAAAGGTGAATACTATGTTAAGCACCCAATATTGAGAGCCTACAGAAATGTTGTCCTAGATTTTCTGCAGTGCTTTACTGAATATGATTTGCTATCCATTCCCAGAGACCAAAACATTCTTTTTGATGGTCTGGATACCTCAGCAGCTACTTGTAAGATACCATTTCATCCTAATCACCAATACACAATTGAAGTGAAGTGAAGACCAGTTGTCCCAGACAACATCAGGTATTGGCAAGTTTTTGGAAATGATGAACAAATTGAAAATTTCTTGCAATCAAAAAATGAATCTGAATGTGCTAACATAGATGTTGATAGTGATGATGAAAAATAAAATGTTGATAAGATAGGTTTAGAAGAAATAAATCAAAAACAAGAAGATCTAGACATTTTTCAATTGAAATATAATATTTTTCCTAAAGGATTAGTCCCTTTGTAAGAGTTGTTTGATTTTGATGATGTGGAAAAAAAACCTAAAATTGAACCTACTGGAAAGGAAGTTGAGGACTACAACATAGGAACTGAAAAAGAACCAAAGATGATTAAACTGTCAAAATCTTTACCTCCTGCTCAAAAACATAAATATATAGAATTAGTCAAAGAAATTATAGACATTTTTTCATGGAAATATGAAGATCTGAAATCTTTTGACACTGGCATTATACAGCATAAAATTCCCATAAAAGAAGATCAAAATCCTTTTAAAAAAAAACTTAGGAGGATTAACCCAAATTTGATGCCTCTGATTGAAAAAGACATAAAAAAGATGTATGATGCTAAAATCATTGTCCCAATAAGATTTTATAAATGGGTATCAAATTTAGTTCCAACCAGGAAGAAGAGTGGAGAAATCAGACTGTGCATTGATTTCAGAAACGTTAATAAATTCTCTCTCAAATACAACTATCCCTTGCCCAAAATGGACCATATTTTGCATAAGGTAGTTGGGTCCAGTAGAATTTATCTGTTAGATGGTTTTTCGGGTTACAACGAAGTTTTAGTCCACCCTGATGATCAAGAAAAAACAACATGTAATACACCTTAGGGCACTTTCATGTATGTGAAAATGTCTTTTGTTTTAATGAATGTTGGGAATACATTTCATAGAGCAATGGATATTTCCTTTGTGGATGAACTTGGAAGATTCATTGTTATATACCTGGATGATATCACTGTTTTTTCAAAAATAGATGAAGAGCACTTACTCCACCTTAGAAGAGTTTTTGAAAAATGCAGGAGATTTGGATTTCCACTTAATCCAAAGAAAACATTGTTTGGTCTAGAAGAAGGTAAACTTCTTGGATATATCATATCAAAGGATGGAATTAAAATTGATCCTAGAAAAATCGAAGCCATTCAAAAAATAGATCATCCCAAAAACATAAAAGAATTACAATCTTTCATTGGAAAAATGAACTTTCTAAGAAGATGTATCCCTAACTTGCGAGAACTTCTTAGAAATATAACAAATATGTTGAAAAAAGATACAAAAATAAAATGGACCATAGAAGAAAAACATTCCTTTGATCAGGTGAAACAATCCTTAACACAAGCCCCTGTTCTTGTCATCCCTAATTACACAAAAGAATTCCTCCTATTGTCTTTTGCCTCTGAGCATACTATTGCAGTAGTTCTTTTGTAGAAGAACAATGAAGGCCATGAAGAACCTATTGCTTTCTTCAGTAAATCCTTGAGAGATGCTGCATTGAATTATAACATCATGGAAAAGTAAGATTTTTCTTTGGTGAAAGCAATCAAATATTTCAGAGTATATATTCTCCACTCACACATTATTGCTTATGTCCCAAATTCGGTGGTAAAATATATTATGAACCAAGACAGTCCTGATGGAAAAATGGGTAAATGGATTGTTGTTATCCTTGAATATGATATTGATATCAAACCTACCAAGCTCATTAAGGGTCAAGGATTAGCTAAATTGATGGCTGAGTCAAATTTTCATGCTTTGGATATTAATTTTCTAGTTGTAGTGGATGAACAAGAAGAGCATGTGACTCCACAAGTTAAAGAGGTTTTCTCAACCTCTCCCTGGTATGCATACCTGTTTTTTGTTTTAAATCATTTACAAGCTCCTCCTGGTTTAACCAAAACTAAAGCTAGATTTCTTAAACTCAAAGCTATGAAGTATTGTATTTTAAATGGAAATTTGTATTGGAAAGATGTTGGAGGGATTCTACTAAACTGTTTGTTGAAAGATGAGGCAGATAAAGATTTGTAGGAATTTCATGAAGGAGATTGTGGTGGACACCTTAGTTGGAAGACCACTACCAACAAAATTCTAAGAGTTGGTTTTCACTGTCCAACTTTATTTGCATATATCCATAAGAAATTGACCTCCTGTTGTAGCTGTCAAATCTTTGAAGGAAAAAGGAAACTTCTTCCTTTACCCTTAAAACCAATTTCAGTTGAAACTACATTTCAACAATGGGGTTTGGATTTCATTGGAGAAATCCATCCACCATCATCAGGCCAACACAAATGGATTCTCATAGCCACTAATTATTTCACCAAGTGGATTGAATCTGTACCCACAAGGCAAGCCACCGATGTTGTGATCATTAAGTTTTTGGAAACTAACTTTCTTTCAAGATTTGGATGTCTTAGGAAAATCATCACTAATAATGCAGCAACATTCAAATCAAAGAAGATGGTGGAATTTTGCAGAATATATCAAATCACCTTAGGACACTCTACTACCTATTACCCTCAAGGGAATGGATTAGCAGAGTCTTCAAACAAGAGTCTGGTCAACATCATCAAAAATTTGTTGCAAGAAAACAAAAGGTCATAGCACAACAAGTTGGTCAATGAATTATGGGAAAACAGACTTACTACAAAGAGATCAATTGGCATGTCCCCATACCAGTTGGTATATGGAATGGATGTTGTTTTTCCCACTTCTTTAGGTGTCCCTGTCATGAAATTACTACAGGAAGTATAGGTAGAACCAAATGACATCCAGAGGAGAATTAATCAGACCATACAACTGCAACAATCCAGAGAAGAGGTCTACAACCAAACTCAAGTGATCCAGGAAAATATCAAGAAGATCTATGATAGAAGGAACAAGGATGATGACTTCCATATAGGAGACAAAGTATTGAAACGGTACTCAAGGAATGAAGAGAAGGGAAAGCATGGAAAATTTGAGAATTTATGGAAAGGTCCATTCACAATCTATGCTTATAGAGGAAGTAATGCATTTTTTATCAAAGATATGGATGGAATAGATCTGTCAGGAGGACCTATCAATAGCAGAATGCTCAAACACTATTTTTCACTGGAATGAAAGTATCCCTCACCTAGTTCATTGTAAATACTAGTTTAAATTTTCTGTCATTAGTGGGTGACTTATATCAGAAGTTGAAGCCCAAAGAGAAGGCCCTAAGCCCCTAATCAATTGTCACCAGATTTACATCTACAATAAAACTAATCAGATGCAAAATGTACTAGAGAAGATGATTCAAGGAAACCAGTAGTTGGTTCTTGGCACCTCACAAGGAGAGCACCATCCCCAAGTGGAGCCATTGTTATAACCCTATATTTCATAGTATCACCTAGTGATTGAAATTTCTTCCTCCAGTCATTTTACCTTGTAAATAATATTTCATTATGCAAATGATTTACAAAAAGAAAAAGAAATGGATAAAAATAGAAAAAATGAAAAGAGGGTATAAAAGAGAGAAAGAAAGAAAGAAAAAGAAAAGAAAAGAAAAAAAAAAAGAGAAAAATATAAAACCCCATCAAAAGTAAATTTAGTTTGAATCATATTGTATAATCAAGATCAAACTCTTTAAATTTGTGTTGATAGGTTAGAGTAATAATTAATCCAAGAGTTAATCTGGATTAATATGTTAGATTCCTAGGTTAGTAGACAGGTTAGGTGATTTGGTCTCAAGAAAATTGAAAGGGATGACAAAATACCCCTTATTTGATTAAATTTGATTATTTTAGCTTAGGAAAATAAAGTTATGGTGTAAAGTGGAAAAAAGAAAGCTTAGCGCTACCTAGCACATATTTTTATCCTAAGTTTGCTAGAGGACAAGAAAATTTGTCTTGTAGTGTTAACTTTCGCATAGGTCTCCATTGGCGGCATCCATCATCGCGCAGATCAGCGGTCCTCAGCACTTTTCGGACACCCCCGACCTTTCTTCCTTTAATGGTGGGGGGATACAAAATGTAGTTTTCCATCATGTTGGTCCCACCTAACGTGGCACATCCATAGAATTTCGGACCATCCCCCTCCTATTTTCTCTTACCACCTACCCCCACCCCCTCCGAAATCTACCTAAACCACCACCCAATACCACTCACCTCACTCTGCCACCGTAACCCTATTACTACTCGCCATTTGTCCCATCCTACATACCCATTACCCAATTAAAACACTTCCCATGATCGTTAACCACCCAATAACATTCCCGCGACATAACAGACACCTCCTACATATTGTAAAACCTCGTTTCACCTCCTGTAATGCCATTTTATGATACAGACACCATGGACACCGCACCAAACCAAGTTTTCAATCCAACCGCCACGACCTCTCACCGTCAACAGGCATCTTTCCCCAGGAAATTATAGTTTTTCCATTACTTTACCACAAGCTCTGTCAATTATGGCCCCCAAGGCTAAATCCATTGATACATCTAAGAACCTAATACTTCCCCATCATGTAGACCTAGACCACATCCCTCTGGTAGACAAATATTATAAAATCACAGAGCCAAGGTGTGAATTCGACTTCCTCAAATTGCACTCATGGCTAAAAGACATCTTTCTGGACCAAATTGATGAAATTGGACTCTGGGAGTCCAATTTACCTCTGTACATGTTTCCCCAAACCCATCATTTTCCTAAATTTTCCCTTAGATGCCAAGCTCACTATTTTCCCAGCCAAAGGGGCATTGTCTCCTCCTCTGGCGAAACCTTGTTCACAGTCACCTCTGAAGCCATTGACCAGATGGTGCAATGTTGAAATAATGTAACTGCAAAGAGTATTCTTATTATTATTGATATATTATTCATAAGGATCAATCCCCATTGTGGATTGATCATGTCGGTTATTATAATAGGACCAAATCCCCTTTTGTGGATTGGTCAAAAGACAATTATAATAGGCAGAATAAGAAGTCGGCCCCAGCAGATATTAAAGAGACCCAGAAATATAATAAAGGTGGGTTTACCCACCCAGTTTGAGAAGTCGGCCCTACTAGTGAAGAGACACTTCACACATGCCAGACTTGTATAAATAAAGGAGGCTAGTGCCTCACTTAGACACAACTCACTTGCTCAGTTTGAGAGACAAGTTCTTATCTGTTATTGGAAAAGAAGGAGAGAGAGAGTGGCGCATATCTAGGAGAGGACTTTCTGTATTAGCATAAGAGATCTCTTGGCATTGTATTGGCTATCTATATTAAGGAAGTTTTGTTGGGTTTTCTTCCCCTAGAGGATTTCCCAGGATAAATGTTGTGTCTCTTGTGATTGTGTATTTCTCGGTGATCTTGGATTATGCTATTGATATCTAATGAAATGCAAACATCTATAATAATGGCTTAAACATTAACATGGTATCAAAGCCAAGCTGAAGGAAGCATCTTTCACAAGTGAAAAACATCACTGTTACCGTATCAGAAAATTAGGGCTTTTTTATGGTGAAGCTTTTTAGCCCCGAAACCATCTAGAAAAGTGCACCCTCCCCTAAGGATCAGTTTGGCACTCTCAGGGCACCTTTTTCAGTGGTTGGATCTCCCGAAAAGTGAAACCCTAGCTTCACAAAGTACCAAAAGTACCAGAAAACCAGTGTACCAAAAGTACCAGAAGTACCAGAGTAACAGAGGTACCAGAAGCACCAGTCCAGAAATCTGCAGATCATATTTGAAGGAGAAAATTTTGGATTTTCTTAGATCCAAGTACACCAGGTTATTCGCCTCAATCAAGCGCACCTCCTGGTAAGTTCAGTTTTTTATTTTGAGCACTTTCATTTTTCGGTCATTTTCCTAGCTCTAGGTAAAGATGTCTGCAAGCGTTAAGCTTGTTGAAAAGCTAGAAGGAGTGGAAAACTTCCATGCCTAGAAGTATAGGATTGGCCTCATTATTGAAGAGAATGACCTAGCAAGATTCGTCAAAGAAGAAGTATCGGAACCCGACAATGCTGCAGAAAAGGCAAAGCATCAAAAGGACACAATAAGGGACAAAAGAATCATTGTAGATCCAATCAAAGACCACCTGATTCCCCATGTGTCATCCAAGAAGACTCTGAAAGAGATGTTTTATGTTTTGACCAGACTATATGAAGGAAATAACATAAACCAAAAGATGAATCTTAGAACTCAACTAAAAAATACAAGGATGCAGAAAGGAGAAATGATTCAGGAATACTTCTCTAGAATCTCATAATTCAAAGAACAGCTAGAAGCTATTGGAGATACCATAGATGAATACAAACTCATAATGACGGCCCTAAATGGTCTCACAAGACCTTGGGATGCCTTCATCCAAACAATATGTGCCAGAAAGGAGAAACTGAATTTTGATAGTCTATGGGAAGAATGCATCCAAGAAGAAACAAGAGTAACGAATCGTGAAGCGTTACTAGAAAGGGATGATGATCAATCCCTAGCTACCCACACCAAAGGAGGAAGGAAGAAACCCTACTTCCAAAAGGAGACTCATAAAGAGCCTCAACAATCAAATAAATTCAATCATAAAGAATCTCATCCAAGGAGATTTCAGAAGAGAGGACAACGAAAGGAAAGAGACTACTCATCTGTACAATGCTATCATTGTGACAAGATGGGACACATTGCGAAGTTTTTTCCAGCCAGACGAGAAGAATACAAGAGAAAACATAAGAGGCTCCATGCCCATGTAGTCGAAGATGAGGAGCCACCCGCAAAGATGATAAGAGAGTAGATCAAAGACCATGTCTTGATCTCAGCCCTCTCAGGATCTGTAACACCTGGAGAGGACACTTGGCTCATTGATAGTGGTGCATCCAAGCACATGACAGGACAAAGAAATATTCTCTCTTGTATCTCAAAAAAGAATTTTTCTCAGAAGGTGACACTTGGTGATGATTACCAATATCCCATCAAGGGAGTGGGAAAATCAAACCATAAACTGAATTCAAGGAATTCACTAAAAATGAAGGGCGTACTATATGTACCAGGCTTGAAGAAGAACCTACTCTCCATTTCATCTTTAGAGAAGAAAGGCCTCAGATTTTCTTTTATAGATGGATAAGTTCTTATATGGGCTAAAGGAGAAACCTTGAATGAAGAAATCATCATTGGAAATGAAGAAAATGGCTTGTATAAACTAAAGGGTCACTCAGAGGCTTCCATGACCCACGCCATTGAAAACTCATGTGAACTTTGGCATAGAAGGTTAGCCCACATCAACTACAAGGCACTACCATACATATGCAAAGTGGTCATAGGTTTACCAAAACTCAAAGGGGACCATAAAGGCGTATGCAATGGATGTGCACAAGGGAAGAATATCAAGAACCCATTTCCAAAGAGGGACAGCAAGACAGAAGGAGTCCTAGAACTCTTCCATTCAGAAGTGTGTGGCCCAATGCCATCATCCTCCATTAGTGGGTATGTATATTATATATCATTCATTGATGATTACTCTTGTAAAACCTGGATATATTTCTTGAAGACTAAAGATGAAGTGTTCAGTAAGTTCAAGGAATTCAAAGCCTTGATAGAGAACCTTTCTAAAAGAAAGATCAAGATACTCAGGTTAGATAATGGAGGATAATATACCTCAAAAGAGTTTGTGAACTTCTGCAAAGATGTTGGGATCAAGAGGGAACTCACTACTCCCTATAATCCCCAACAAAATGGTGTACCTGAACGAAAGAACAGAACCATACTGGAAGCTGTGAAGACTACGATCCATGATCAAGATCTTCCTATGTGCTTATGGGCAGAAGTAGCAATGGCAACTGTTTATGTGCAGAACTAATTATCCTATAGTGCACTTGGGCTCAAGGCACTGGAAGAGATGTTCACCAGAAAGAAGCCAGAGGTAAGCCATCTCAAAATATTTGGTTGTCTAGTGTTTATTCATATACCTAAAGAAAAGAGAAACAAGCTAGACCCTTCAGGAAAGAAGGGAATATCTGTGGGATACTGTGAGGTCTCCAAGGCCTTCAGAATCTATATACCAGGTCAAAATCACATTGAGATCAGAAGGTATGTGACCTTTGATGAAGATGCAGTGCTCAAGAAATCTAAAATATGCCATCTTGAAGAGGTATATGAAGAGGAACCCGTAATCCCCGATACTACAATGAGGGAGGTTCCCAGAGCTGCAGAACCAGTGAGGGAAGTCGTAACTTCCCCTGATGAGGAACTTATAGAAGACCATGATATAGTAGAAGTGCAAGAACCTCTTCAGATGACGATCCTCCATAAAATAAATCCACCTTGGTCTAGAGAGCTGATTCAAGATGGAGAGAAGTACAGTGTTCTCCAAGGAACTACGAGACAGGTGAAAAGATCAAAGTCATTCTCCAGTTATACAGCTTTGATGTGTGATCTCCTAGAAGAGGAGCCTACCTGCTTTGAAGAATCCATTCAGAGGAAAGAATGGGATGATGCCATGACAGAGGAATACCAATCCATAATGAAGAACGAAGTATGGGAAATAGTTCCCAGACCTAAGAATAAAGATGTGGTATCCTCCAGATGGCTCTTGAAAATAAAACATGCTACTGATGGAAGTATTGAGAAATATAAAGCAAGATTTGCTGCTCATGGATTTTCCCAGAAGGAAGGCATTGACTATGAAGAGACATTCACTCTTGTGGCCAGATACACTTCGATCAGAACCATCATAGCTCTTGTAGCTAAGATGAAGTGGAAGCTGCACCAAATGGATGTGAAGATAGCTTTCCTAAATGGTGTTATCGAAGAGGAAGTGTATATAGAGAAACCTCAAGGATTTGAGGTTGAAGATAGGAAGTCTTATGTCTGCAGATTGAAGAAAGACTTATAGGGATTGAAGCAATCTCCTAGCGCTTGATATGGCCGTATAGACAATTTCTTGACAAGCTTAGGCTTTACCAAGAGTAAAGAAGACTCAAATCTCTACTTCAAAATCATGAATAATTAGCCAGTATTCTTACTGCTATATGTGGATGACTTATTCTTAACTAGAGAAGAAAATCTCATCACTGAATGTAAAAAGAGACTTGCCTTGGAATTTGAAATGAAAGACCTTGGCCTAATGCATTATTTATTAGGTCTTGAGGTATGGCAAAGTCCTGAGAGGATCTTCCTTAACCAAGGAAAGTATATAGTCGAAATCTTGAAGAGATTCGACATGTTGGAATGCAAGCCCATGAATACACCCATGGAAGTGAAGTTGAAGCTATTGGTCGATACGTCATCAGAATTGATTGATGCCTCACTGTATAGACAGATTATTGGATCACTGTTGTACCTGACGAACACCAGACTAAACATTTATTTTTCTGTGAACACCTTGAGTCAGTTTCTGGTAGAACCTCGACGTGTTCACCTAGTGGCTGCAAAACATGTGATGAGGTACCTTAAAGGTACAATAGATTATGGTCTTAGCTATGATGGAGATCATAATTTCACATTGAGTGGATATACTAATGCAGATTGGGCAGGAAGTGTTTCTGACAGGAAAAGCACTTCAGGATGTTGTTTCAGTTTGGGATCAGCTATGATCTCGTGGTAGAGTAGGAAGCAATCTAGTATTGCTCTCAGCACAGTGGAAGCAGAATACATTGCTCCATGTTCTGCTAGCTGCAAAGCTATATGGCTTCGAAAGTTGTTGACCGGCCTATTTGACTTAGAGATGAGAGAAACCTTGATTCTATGTGATAACCAAGGCTTCATAAAAATGACGGAGAATCCTTTATTCCATGACAGGTCGAAGCACATAGAGATTCGTTATCATTACATCTGTGACATGGTACAGAGAGGAGCCTTAAAGCTCCAGTACATTAGCACGAATGAACAGGTTGTTGACGTGTTGACCAAGCCCCTATATCGTTTGAAGTTTGAGTACTTCTGAGATAATCTTGGCATAGTCCGAAAGGACCTTCCTCAAAAGGGGGAGTAGTTGTTGTGATGACATATTCCCTGCTTCTAACCTTGTGGTTGTGACGTAAAGCAGGACGTGTACCTTGCTTCTGACCTAGTTGTCAGATGTAAAGCAAGCTGATGTGTTCCTTACTTCTAACCTAGTTGTCAGATGTAAAGCAAGCTAATGTGTTCCTTGCTTCTGACCTAGTTGTCAGACATAAAGCAAGATGAGATGTGTACCTTGCTTCTAACCTAGTTGTTAGAAGTAAAGAAAGAAGAGATATTTCTTGCTTATGACCTAGTTTTCAGACGTAAAGCAAGAAGAGATGTTCCTTGCTTCTGACCTAGTTGTCAGACGTAAAGCAAGAAGAGATGTTCCTTGCTTTTGACCTAGTTATCAGACGTAAAAAAATAAGAGACGTTCCTTGCTTCTGATCTAGTTGTCAGATGTAAAGAAATATGATATGATGAGACTAGCACTGAGCTTCCAGCTAGATAGCTGTGACATAAAGCCAGTCTAGTATCCTGCTTCCAACCAGATGGTTGTGACGTAAAGCAGGACGAGTATCTTGCTTCCATATTGAGTGTTGTGACGTAAAGTAAGACGATGAGATAAGACAAGTATTGAGCTTCCAACTTGACAGTTGTGATGTAAAGCCAGTCTTGTATTATGATGAGCCAGCCTTGTGTTGTGATGATAATGACGTATCAATTTTTATACTAATACATATTGATGCAGATGATAATGGCATTCCTTTGAGAATGACGATGTTGCTAATGAAGAAAACTTCTGATGATTTATAGATATGTCAGTCAGTGTTCCAAGATGATATTGATGATGTTCTCCTCTCACCCACTTGATGTTGTTGATGATGTTGTCCTCTCTCTCTCGCATGATGCTACTAAAGAATATCCTTCTTGTTAAGGGGGAGTGTTGAAATAATGTAACTACAAAGAGTATTCTTATTATTATTGATATATTATTCATAAGGATCAATCTCCATTGTGGATTGATCATGTTGGTTATTGTAATAGGACCAAATCCCCTTTTGTGGATTGGTCAAAAGACAATTGTAATAGGCAAAATAAGAAGTCAGCCCCAACATATATTAAAGAGACCCAGAAATATAATAAAGGTGGGTTTACCCACCCAGTTTGAGAAGCTAGCCTTACCAGTGAAGAGACACTTCACATGTGCCAGAATTGTATGAATAAAGGACGCTAGTGCCTCACTTAGACACAACTCACTTGCTCAGTTTGAGAGACAAGTTCTGATCTGTTACCAGAAAAGAAGGAGAGAGAGAGAGTGGTGCATATCTAGGAGAGGACTTTCTGTATTAGCATACGAGATCTCTTGGCATTGTATTGGCTATCCATATTAAGGAAGTTTTGCTCGATTTTCTTCCCCTAGAGGGTTTCCCAGGATAATTGTTGTGTCTCTTGTGATTGTGTATTTCTCAATGATCTTGGATTATGCTATTGTTATCTAATGAAATGCAAACATTTATAATAATGGCTTAAACATTAACATGCAAATCCATAGAAATGATGCATCTGTCTCATTTTCCATTGAATCCCTAAATAACATGTACCAAAAACTCACTTTCCCCCAAAGAGCCCAGATCTTTGAAATTTTCCTCCCTAAGGATGCTCAATTACCCAAGAAAAATCCACCTTACTCATCTTCCATCTTCACTGTCAAATCCAACCATATCATTTCTATGATTTCTTACCTGTTAGGTTATTATTCACATGAATAGGTAGACAAATCTATTCTAGGTTTTTTATCCATATTCTCCACAGAAGAAAGAGTTTCACTTAAATTCAATTTCAGTCAATTTCTGGATGATAACATTCATGATCAGCTATTCAGGATTCCAACTGAAGGGATGTTCATATATTCCCCGATTATGGTCTACATGTTTTTGTTTTACCATTCAGATAGGTTTCCTTATGCACTTCAGAAATTAAACCGAGAAGGAATCCCACAGCCAGTGACATCATGGATCTCATTAGTGAGGATAAATTCAAGAGATTTCAGCTTCAAAGACTACACAAATCAATTCATTGACCCTGTTGTTTGCATACTGAACAACAACACAGATCCAAGGATCAGTGAATAAATTCAGAGAGTCATGCACCGATTTGATCAAGCTAAGACAAGGGATTGGTATTTATACCAAAACCACACAGAGATAAGAGTATATGGGTGTGAGGTGCCTCCTTATAGATTTCTCAAATACCTCCCAGTGAGGATTTTTGCATTCGAATACATAAGGAAAATGGTGAATTCAGATGAAATCCACTTTGTTGCAACAAAGAAGTCTCATTTCATAATCAAGACTCAGATTGGCCCTTTTATCTGCAACAAAAAATCAGTAGGAGAAGAAATAGATAACCTCTTGGAACAAATGAGGTTTACTTTGGGTTCCACTTGGGCATATGACCCATTTGGTGTCATCTCTGATCTTAGTATCAAACAAAGGAGCACTCCTTATGCTCACACATAGAATCCAAAAGTGGAGAAAAACATGAACCAGACAGAATGGCAGGAGAACACACTACAAGAACCAGAGGAGCAACCTGCCATGTAACTGCTTCACATACTAACACACCCCAAAAGAAAGAAGAGAATAGAGCAAGGAAGGAGGTTTCTCTTTTAGTCATAGAGGTATCAGTCAAGGATTTCCAAGTTTACAGAAAGAGAGCCAAAACTAGTCATACACCAGATTTACTCAAGGAGGGAGAAATGAATTCCACCATAGTCTTTGAGGGACCACACTCTTCAACCTATTCAGATAGTCTATTTACAGTTTCTACATCATCACCAACATATCAAAGACACCTAGAAACTACCCTGATAGCTTAATCATCTCATGGGAAAACAGAGTCAAATATTTTTGACAAGTATAAACAAATCAAGCAAAGAAATGAGTTCCTTAACAACAACACCTATGCTTAGTTTTGGAAGCATACCTCCACTGCTCAACATATATTGTTGTCAACTTTTGACACAGAAATAGGAAGAATGCAAATGGCATTCTTACAATCACAAGTTCCCCATCCTAGAGTAGTTGTAGACTATAAGAATACTTCCTTTGAATTTGATGTAAAGGATGTCCATCCAGTGGACTAGATGGATATGCATAGGCAGATAGGAGAGATGATTTTATCAACCTTGAAAAATACCTCGATGACTACTTCTAAGTTGTAGGTGTCCCTGAATAATATTCATTCTCAATTAAAGCTGGAGAAGATCTCTTCTTTGGCCAAGGACAACAAAAACAAATCATTAGGAGAATTGGTGTTGAAGATTGGTTATGACCCAACAAATATCAAGGTAGAAAAGGAGTTGTTAAGAAAGAAGAATGTTGATATAGCATCTCTGAGAAAGCAGCTGAATATTCCAGCTACAGAAGATTCACAATCCAAATAAGTGGTTGAGACTGAAGCCCACAGAGGCCATTGAACTTATCTAATTTTTGAACTCCAAAAACAAAAAGGAGTAGAATAACTAGAAATTGAGGATAGAATAAAAACCATCCTTGAGATCAATAAGGTCCTCACCAAGAAAGGATTAATGTTGAAACTAGAGGGAAAATCCCAAGTGATGTACATAGGAGTGCAGATATTCTTCAATAAGTTTGAGGTGCTACAAAAGAAAGGGCTCCCTGGATTGTTAGTAATAAATGACAAATTTATCACTCTGCCTGATTATAAGCAGAAAATGAGCACAGTGGAAAAGGACAGTTCAAAGTTTGCAGGGATACAGGGAAGCATTACTGGTAAATATTTCATGGAGACACTACAATTAGACTTGAGTATTCAGCATGAGATTAAGCATAATTTCATCACTAAACCTACATTTTCCAAGTATACAGAAATGGATGAAATATACAGGAAATTACTCCAGATTTCCATAACAGGTAAAAATAGTTGGGAATATCTATGCACATTACTTGAGTAGAGACAATTTTGATGTTCTAGTCATCATGGAGCAGCCAACCAAAGTCGAAGAGATGATTCACCAACCACTTCCACCAAATCAGCACCAGATATCCGAGCAAATCTACAAATCCCTATATTTTGTATTTAGAGATCTAGTTAGTTATATATTCCTTCATAATATCCTGGTCATTTATGATAGGATCTGATGTAAATAGTTTTATAAATACTTTTCTCTTCGAAGTATTATGGGTTGATTTTTTCAACCAAGATCTATTGTGTAATTTTTCAAAGGATCGACCAGTAATAAAAGAGGCTTATTCACAGGATTCTTGTGTCAGATTGTTGGTGATCTACTTTCTCTCTTTGTCAAGTGTTTTTCCATTCTTTGTAATAATTTCATGTGTTTCCAGTTCTAATCATTAAAAGAAAGTTAAAAGAACAAAATTTATTTCATTATACTTTGTCTCTGGTTTTTTAATGATCTACATGTTGTTCATCTGAAACTAAGTAAATGAATTCTTAACTGCTCTTTTACTTGGTGGACTTTACCCTCTCTTTATTCTTATTCATTCCATTTAATTTAAATAGATCCAACAGTTGTACTACCCTGCCCTGTGGAGAAAACCTTATAAAAATATGAAACAGATCCTCATCTTTAAGTACAGACCCCATAGCCCAATGGAAAGTTAAGCATTCTTTCAGCCAATTATTTCAAACAAACAAACAAAACTCAAACTTTCATAACTAGCCTAACATTTTAAAACTCAAACAAATCTAAATCCTATAGAGAGATCCCTTTCTGAAGCTGGCAGGGCTAGATCCCAGCTTCCAAAGTGATTTGGTAGTTACCTATGTATTTTCTTCTACAACCTCTGGAAATTACGTAGTGATAACAGAGAGGGAGAGGAGGGGGCTCGAATTAGAGGCATGAGTGCATGTTGAAGTTAACTCAACCATTAGAATTAGAACTCGCCATTAACTCAACAGTCAAAATTAGAACTGAACTTACCACTTCAATTAGGAACTCTCCCTTAAAATGAGATGCATGTGAACTCCTTAGTATGCACATGACATGCATGCATGCAACATGCAACTAGACATCCATGCATGCAACATGCAACATGTGACATGCAACAAACTTGACAACTTTGAATTTGACCTAGACATACATCGTTGACTTTTTACAACTTGACTCTTTACAAGGAAATTCAAATTTCTTCATGGTGGAAGGTGTTACACGTGACAACACACTAGATCAATACATTACATCATTTGCAATATTAGGAAGATCGTTTGTTTCTGTCTCATAGGAATTTTACGTTCAACCTAACTTTTGCTAGATGCCTTGACTTTTTCTCATGGCTCACAAGGCTTGACTAGGCTCACAGAGGTTGTACGTTCCCCGTGAATTTTGTACTAGTTTGTCTATGCTCACAGAGTTTGTCCATTCCCCTTGACTTTTACATTGGAATGTCTATGCTCATAGAGGTTATATGTTCCCCCTGAATTTTTCATTAGACTTACATAGCATCTCGTTCGTTCTGAATTTTGGTTTGACTCACAGAGGTTGTACATTCCCCCTGGATTTTTTCAATACCTCACAAGATTGGTTGATTCTCTAAATATCCTTGGCTAGCCTCGGGGTGACCCACATGGCCTCTCATTGGACAATGATTGTCAATGCTTCCAAATTTAACAAATCGAACCAACACCAAATCAACAATTAGGGGGGGCATAACTCAAGCAAGGGGGGTTTCAAAACAATAAGACAAAGTCAAAAGGTAAGTTATTCTTTAATGGAAGAATGCCTACATGAGTCTCATGATATAACTTATAATTTTTTATCAACCTAGCATACGAGGAGGGTCAATGGTGTGAGCATTCCCTTCTTCTTAACTATTCCTAGGTCACATGGACCATCCCGAGAGAGAAGAAGGTCACACCTCATCTCGTCTTGGTACTTAACCAAGAAACTACCTGGTCTCAGACCAAGATACCCCAGAACACATCTGGGGGCCCTAGACCACAACTAGGGTCTTATCCACCAAGGATCAATCCAAGCACCAAGAAAGGATTCTCTAGAACACATATAAGGACTTATACCATCAAATTTCTTGGTCCTTGACCAAGAACCTCAAAAATACACATGGGTCCCAACTAGAGTCTTTTTCCATGGCTCTAACAGCTTGGTCCCAGACCAAGAACCCCAGGAGTGTATTGGGGGCCACATATCACAACTAGGGTCTTTTCCATCCTCCTGGATAATGGCTTTTGTAGATGCATTAATTTTAACAAGTACAAGCATGTTGGAAACCATATCAAAGGTGAGTACCCAAAGCATCTTATGTGCCATCGTAATTTACAAAATATAGAATGTATTTTAGGGTGTCCTAAGTATAGTGTTGTCTGATTATATGCATTGCAAGTAACAAAACAATGCAGGTGCTCAAGTTTATACCAAAGGCCATAAGATAAAGAGATGAAAAAATCATTTTTATCTACATTCTACAACATTCAAGAAACCAAAATAATATTGTGTCCCTGAAAATTTGAGGAGAGAACACTGCCAAGAGTGAAGAGGCAAAATGAATTTGGGACTGATATTTGCAATGAGAAGAACAAGAAGGTTCCAAAGGGCATTATGTATCTGGTAAAACAATTTAAGTAGGTGCACACAGTTAGCCTATTTGGTTGCAAATACTCCTATAAAACCTTCAATGCCTTAGTAATGGATTATCTTCTTGATCTTTATAAACCATCATAACTAAAAAATGTAGAATAGAATCATAAGGGTGATCCACATTAGGAAATCCATCATCTCCTACCAATTCTGATGATGAAAAAAAAACATGATCTGGATTCCCAAAATGTTCTCCACATTGACCTTTCATTTAAATGTCCAAAAAAGGAACATTCTGACAACTTCTTCTGTGGGAAGACGAGAGTCGTGTGTCTAAGTCCCGATGCCCCATTTTGAGAATGGCATGTATTTAAATAATCTAGCTCATTAATGTCCAAAAAACCCAATGAAAATGTGTTAAAGAGGAAAATACTGAAATGAGTGTATGTTGTGTCATTGATTACCACCCTTCTAAATCAACCCTTCTCGTTACAAGAAGGAATTTACAAAAAAAATCATTGTTTGCAGGGTAAATGCAGGGACTATGGAACATGTCAATGCCATCAACATAAGCCAGACACTCATGTCAATCATAACACTTAGGTCACTCATGTCAATAGAGAAATTTCATTCACATTGGTAGCATGCAAAGCAATAGTGATATAGGAAAAGTGGGAACTCATACTCTTTTGTCAAAATTCATGTTTGAAATAAGTAAGTCAAGGCGAGAGTATTACTAAGCAAGACATCATAATTCTAGTACAGAAATGGAATGTATCTGAAGGTCAAGACTGACACTTTGAATCTGGTTTACTTTAGAATTGACTGGGCTGATAGTCATTTGATCTACTAACTTGTTTGGCGATATTCTACAATTTTGATGTCTTTTCACTTGATGTTATGGGCATCTAAAGATCACTTCATGGATATGAGTATTGGCATCATGTATAACACATTAAAAAAATTGTAGATCTGCAATCCAATTAATATAGTACTGCAAACATATCTATTTTTCATGTTGAACATGATTACACATATATAATATTGTCCTAACAGAAATTTTCTTGAACAACTAAAAGTAATATAAATCTTTTCATTTGAAGAATAGGGACAATATGGAAATCTTTTGCAGAGACAATTATTACAAACAAAAATGTAAAACTTTGGTCATTAGATGTGGCTACATCATTCCTTGTTTCACTCGTATTACCAAGCAAATTGGACATGATTCATCTTGGTTTTGTATCTTTCACCAAATACTTCTTAATACCTTTCAATATCATTGTCACATATCTCATAGTTGGTCATTATTCAGGTGAATATTTTGAACAAAGAAAACCAATATGCAGTAAAGAAAGTATGCATTTGTATACAACATTATCTTCAAATGCATCTCCATCCACCTCACTAAAAAGATTGTTTTCAATTACTTCCTTCAATCTATTTGGAAATGCAAAGTTCACCCACTTGTGCAGGTTAAGGTCTCCAACGAACATGTTACTAGTTGGCCTCTTTCTAGTAAACATTTTAATAACAAAATACCATATCTATAAACATATCTTTTGGTATAAATTGTTTTACCCAATCCATACTCTACATTCAAGACAACCATGATCAAATTATATCCAATCAATCCATACAAAATTTAATAATAATGAAAAACAAGTAGATCTAACGTTTTCAAAAACCATACCTGGGGAAATGTATCCCGTAGATCCTTTCAAACAAAATGTTGAAGTAAATGAATCAGTAGAAATTCCACCAATTAATCTTGCAATCCCAAAATTTGTTACATGACCAGTCATGTCTTCATCTAGAAGCACATTGTTGGGTTTTATATCACAATGCACTACTTGCAAAAGAGAATCATGATGAAGATATTCCATGGCATGGGCCACATCTATGGAAATGCCTAATTGTGTTTCCAATCCTGATTCACACACTTTCTCACTATTTTTTCCATCTCTATCGGGATATAAATGCTCTCTAAGATTCCATTACACATAAACTCTAACACTACACCTTTGAAATGGAGGTTAGAACATGAGGTTATGATTCTCACAAGATTTCTATGCTGAACGTTTTGAAAGACCTTACATTCTACTTCAAAACTCTTCTCAACTTGATCATTTGGAAAATTGAAAACTTTCACATCAAGTAGTGTTCCATCACTCAAAATTCCTTTGTACATCGATCCATAACTACCCCTCCCCAATAATTTGGCCTCTGTAAATCCATTTGTTGCTCTGGAAAGCTCGTGATATGAGATCCTTCGATGCTCTACTCTTTGGAAAATAGCTTGTTGAAAAGAATTTTTTTTGTTTGCAAACTCAAGTTTTGTGTTTGAAACTTCCTTCCCCAAAGGAATGCTAAAAGTAGACAACACAATATAAAACCAACACCAACAACTGGTAGGAGTAGTTCTTCCAGAATGTTAAAATGACTTCTTGATGTTGAACAAACATGTAACAAAAACACTCATGGTCCACATAGACTAGGATTTCCAATTAAAGATATGATAATGGTTTGATTTACGTAAAAATCTCCTTTTGATATTTCCCCTATGATCTTATTAAAAGATAAATTTAAATAATAGAGCATTTCCAACTTCTTGAGAGTAACTAGGATTGTACCTGATAAGGAGTTTGAAGAGAGATCTAGGACGATGAGATTTTGTAAATTTCCAAGTGAATTTGGAATAGAACCTTGGAAGACATTTCGAGATAAATTCAATGATTGTAGTGCAATGCAATTTCTGAGGAAAGATAGAATGAGCCCGATCAATTGATTCACAGAAATATCTATAGCTTGAGCTATTACAATCTTACTAATCCCAGCAGGCAATGAACCTTATAATAAATTCCATGACAAATTCGAATAGAATTGGAGATTACAAAGCTTAGCAATTTCTTTTGGTATGTTTCCATTGAGTCTATTATGAGACAAGTCAAGCAATGCCAAATTTGTGCAATCTCCTAAATTGTCTAGTATCTTATCGGATAAGTAGTTGTGATGAAGAGAAAGCAATCTTAATTGTTTAAGATGGCGCAACGAATCGAGAATTTTTCCAGAAAGCATGTTTTCATGAAGGTGCAAGAGACCGAGATATTTTAATGGTTTAAAGTCATCTGGGATGTTTCCTTCCAATCCGTTGTTTGCAAAACTCAATTGTTCAAGTTTTACGAGGCTTTGCAATGATGGAATGTTTCCATTGAAAATATTTCCACTTAAATTGAGAAGGGTTAAGTTGATAAGATTACCAATATGCATAGGGATGTTTCCTTCTATTATGTTTTTTTTTATTGACAACTGTTGTAGAATGGTAGAAAGCCTTCCTATGGTAAATGAAAAAATACCACTTAGTTTATTGGTGCCCAACCCTAGTATTTCTAGGTGAGAACAATTGGTAAGAAATGTAAGAAAGGGTATGGTGGTACCACTACCACTATCAAATTGATTAGAGTCCAAACTTAGTCGATTAAGGAGGGATGGCTTACCTAGTTTCACTGGCACGGTGCCACTCAAATAGTTGTAATCTAGAAAAAAAATTGTGAGTTTAGAATAATTCCCAATGGAATTTGGTATTCTTCCACTGATTTGATTGCCCCATAAATCGAGTGCAATCAATTTTTTGATATTAACACCAAAATATGAGGGGATGTGCCCTGTTAATTTGTTCTGGTAAATGAGCAAAAAAGTTAAAGAAGATATATTTGACAAAGAAGTGGGAATACTACCTGACAATTCATTTTGAAAAATACAAAGACTCATCAATTGGGTGAGGAGGATTATTTCTTGTGGAATGAAGCCAATGAGTTTATTTGTATAAATTTCCAAATCTATCAACCTAGAGAGATTTGAAATAGAAGTGGGAATGTTGCCTGACAATCCATTTTTACAAAGAATAATATTTTCCAGACGACTCAGGAGGCCGAATTCTTTTGGAATGTTTCCAATGAGATTGTTTTCAGAAATCTTTAAGTAAATCAAACTAGAAATATTTGACAAAGAAGTGGGAATGCTCCTTGACAATTCATTTTCAAAATGATGAATTGAGGAAAAGATATGAATTTATCTTACTCAAGCATTTTCGAATCTTCCTTGGCTAATTGAGGAAAAGATGTGAATTTATCTTACTCAAGCATTTTCGAATCTTGCTTGGCTAAGGAAAGATAGCCGGGAATATTACCCTATGTTTATAGCCTAAAAAAGTGTTTCCCGATCTACAAGTATTAATCACAAGGGCTTAGGATGATTTTTTTAAATAAAATATTGTTGCAAAATATAACATTTTTATATAATTTTCTGAATATAACAGACTGAAAAAAGTAAATGTGAAGATCAAAAGAAAAAATATCAAGTCACATATTAACATAGATGAGACAAAATAGAAATCTCTTTATTTCATTCCATGAAATCAAAATAATCGTTCTCTTTACAAAAATCCATGTGGGGGCATGGACCAAGGTCAAACTTAGATATCCCCGATGAAAACCATACAAAAGGACTCTGACAAGAAGTAAAAACTAAACTTTAAAATCTGGATCAACTTGCCACAGACTGTTGCCCACTTGACTCTGCATAATATCCTTTATCAATGATGAAACTTAATTCATAAACAGACAAGTCTACACAAACTATCAAATATAGATCAAAACATCTGAAACAAGCATCTGAATTATATGGTTCATCTTTGAACCTTGTTGTCTACAATAAGACCATGATGTCATAAAAGATAATTAGGCTTTTAATGAATTGAAGAATGAATGAAAACTGAACTATCTCAATAAAACTCAAGAGAAAAACTTAGTATGTTTTCTCCTTCTATTATCCTCTTGTTCTTTCTTCTCATTTGGCCTTTATGCATTTCAAATTGGTTGAAGTAGTTCAACTACCTCATTAGTTAAGTTAACTAAAACTTAACTAATCTTTAGTTTAGGGGAATAAATAATAATAATAATTAAGGGTCTTTTTTATTAAATAATAACTAGTAGGTGGGACCCCTTGCTCCCTTTTATTCCTTAACAAAAATAAACATAATTAGACAATCAATCAAACACATGCCTCCTTGTGGCTCCCATAATAATTTTCCACAATTTGAAATTTAAATATCAGATATATTTCAAATTATATCCAAACATGTAAATATCCACAAGATCCAAAAATAGTTTGTTGTTCAAAACTTTCAGCGGTCCACTGTCCTCAATAAATCAATAATAACACATAATCAAAAACCATATTTTCCACTTTGAGAGGCAATTTTTCCCTTATTGTTGCTATCCCCTTTTGACTCCCCTGAATTATACATAGGTTGGGTAGAACCTTGAGGCTTGATCTCACTAATGACATGGGAACAATAATCCCTCAAGTGCATACGGTAAGACACTGACTTGGCCGAGTCACTTGAAGGGGAGGAGGGAGCAGCAACAACTTTTCCTTTTTCACTCATATGGTGGGCCTCGGTTTTGAGTTTTTTTCTTGCATGGGAGGACTGTACAGGTGAGTGTGCAGGGGAAATCTGGACATTTAGTTTAACAGGTGGAGGAGGAGGGGGTAATGACAAATTTGGCCAGCCACGATAATGGCATATTGTTGGGTGAACAATCTCCTTCCATCCATCATTCTTGGGAACTTCAGGTTACAAAGATACATGAGGAGGCACAAGGATACCAAGAACATGTTGGGGTTGGAAGGGAGGCCTCTCTGGTCTAGGCTGGACTATCCCTTTTCCAATCCAATTTAAAAATCCATCTTTAAAGATATGGTTTAACTCTTGAGGATCGACATCGAAATGTATTGAGAATATGGGCCTTCTAGACCCTCTGTTCCAATTCCCTCTAATCCTATCGTTTCAGCCGTTACTTCCTCTGTTGAAGAAGTTCATACTTTATGCAACAATTATTAGCAACTATATCTAAACAGACCATACATGACATTCTCTTAATATGAAAAAAAATTTGGCTCAACAATTAACATCAGACCCATGCAATCCAATCCATAAAATTGATTTAATAATTATCAAATGAGCAGGGGGTGAAATAGGATTCATTGGATATATGGGGGGATTGTATTGAGCGAAAAAGTGATATCATGACAGGGAGTAAGAACATGATTACTGCTCGATAATTCATTAAATAACTGACTGTGTAACAATACCAAAACATATCAACTGCCATCTATCTTTGTGTCATTTTTTATCACTGTCATACAGAGTTTTAATTTAATTTTAGTGAGCAGGGCGTGCAAAATGAAATTGGGATTGTGAGGGGATTTATAATGAGCAAAAAATTGAGAAAATGAGAGGGAGTTAGATGGATACTATTCATAAAATAAATTAAATCAATCAACTATCATAACTCTGTTTCAAATTTAATCCAAAAGGCATCCACTTCCAAGACCAAAACATTGAACTGTTCCTCAGTTTCATACAGATTGCTTATTGTCTTCAATAAAAAAAATTAATTTCCCAGAAATATTCAATCTATAACAGTATGTGTGTTATGACTTATGAAAACATTTCCAATTCAACAATAACAATATAACCATTCGAACCACAATACTACATGTGCTAACGTTGATCTCTTGTTTTTAAAATAAATAGAATAAGCACAATGATCCATGTTATCTATGTCCAACATTCATCCTTGGTAATCAAACAATAATACACCTAGGATAAACAATCAATAGTCATTGTCCTCTAACAAAAATCAAGCCTGATTTAAACACACACAGGTCTTCGACAATATAATTGACATAGTCTTGAATCGACAACAATAGTCAACCAAAAAAATGTAACCGTGAGCTTGATCTATGTGTGCATCGATATATATATATAGACTTCCTTTTAAAAGGAATGACCCATAGAACCATATGATGTATGAAGAGAACAAAACAATATTTCCACACATGTATCTCTTTTAAACTTTGACAGAATAATGATCATGCTTGGTGAAATAATCACTCATACATGTGCCTTCTTAACTTAAATGTAATCATGATCATGCTATGATTAAACACAATAATGAACACCATAATCGACTAGAAGGGAAGATCTCGGGTAGTAGGTAATCATACTTTTATTTTATGTTTAAACGAATTCATTACAAAGAGGACACACAAAGATTCATCCAAGAGATGGTTTTTGAAGCGAAGGAGCTCGTGCCATTAAATTTTCCACAATCATTAAACCCAAAAACTTGACAAACCCCAGGAGGTGCCTGAGGAAGGTAGAAGAAAGTTAGACTCCAAGTCAGGCTCTTTAGAATTTAAATGTAGAGAGGTAACGAAAGTCTTCTTGACTTAAAAAAAAACACAGAGAGCCCATGGTCTTTTACATCCTCAATTTACCATCGAGAAACAACCATAGGCCACAACATAATCTTGGAAAAAAATAGAGAGCCTTGCTCTTTAAAAACACCACAGTCCTTCAACTTATAACCCCAAGATATTAACATAACCATAGAGAATGCCCCAGTGGAAAATAAGGAAATTTGAGCTAAACAACCCAGGCACACACAGATGCCTCTAAAACTTTTTTTTGTAGAGAGGAATGAGGGTTAATTTAAAAATGAAGGGTACTCAAAAAAAAAGAGAGACAATGTCTCTTTCCAAGACCCCGAATGTCAATAAATTTGGAAAACAATTGAGAGTGAGGCCACACAAAATAACAATCATCATTATAGAAAATATGAGAGGAGCGGCTGTGAAAACTCTTCGTGAAAAGAATTTCAGAAAGCAACTCATATCTATTCAATACATACACAGGCCTCTATTAAACATTATGGTCCAACCAATATTGGACTGTGGAAAGATTTCAGTGAAACGATAGTGAAGAATGAATCATAAAACAATAGCTCGGGGATTAGCAAAAAGAACTACATCGTTGTTGATTCTTGCATTGCAACTTGTATAAAGAATCACAACAACGATCAAGAGGGAAAAAGAGTTAACAACAACTGATACATAGAATGGTGGTTAAAACCCTTCAACAATAAAACTCAGAGCTCGTTGCACCACTATTACCATTATTTCACAGAGAACCATCATAAAAAACCAAGATGACCAAGTAAATAACCAAGGCACAAACTTTATAATCAATAACACCCATTACTTCGCTTACAAATGACAACATTTCACAGTAATCACAGAGAAACCAAAACACAATATTGACACTCAGTCAAAAACTAAAAAAAACACAGAACCCATGTAATCCTGAGCCACCAATTAATTCATAATACAGAGAGTCCATCATGGATGGAAAGCTAAGAGCCATAGCTATGAGAAAATCGCTTCAATGACGAACTGGTCGAATTTTCCCCTTCCAATCCTGAAATCGTGGAGCTTCCACAACCAACAGAGAAACAATGAAACTATGTTAGGGTGACAGGATCAAGGGAGGTTTGGAGTGACATGCAGTAAATGCACGATGCTTCCTCGCCTGGGCCTATTCAATTCCATGTACGAGCCATCCCATTAACATAACATCAACCATTAAAATCAAACCATATCCAATCTAAAATTCAATGCCATATCCTTTGTATAGTGTGCCACCCAAGACACATCATAATTATACGTTAACCTTATGCCATAACTTCAACGATAATCACATATTAACTTTACCATATGTGCCTCCATATATACTCTTTAACAAATTGCATAATATAATAGCTAGGTCCACCACTTGTATCAATTCATATATTCATTTAAAGTTTGTATGGAATCTTTTATCATGGCCTTTGGACTTATCCATAGTTCCTTCTTATTTTTTTGTTATCAAGCTCCCATTTTATTATCCTTTGCATAAATCATATATGGATTAGTAACCAATGTTATAACATAACATAGCATAGCACCTATAAACAATATGAGAACTGCCCTGTATTGCAAGTAAATCTCAACAAAATTTAGCAACAATGCATCAACCACCCATTTATCATATCAAATGAAACCAAGATTGCATTATCAAAAGTATAGGACTGTGTAGGAAACATCATAACAACAACAACATATGAGTGTAACATGTCTATCTTTGCACCTCTAGTCTACAAGGGGGTCCCACTTACTAGTTAAATATTATTATCATAAATAAATAATAGCGTTTAGCAATCCTTTGCAGATGGAATTCATCGTTGCAATTTTAATCGTCAACACGACGGAGGAGCACTAATTCTTGCGAAATACTCCCAGTGAGATTGTTTTCACCAATTTCTAAAAAAATCAATGCTGAGAGATTTCCAAAGGAAGAGGGAATAACACCTATGAAGTTTTTTTCTATTAACATAAGACTCTACAAATGTGCGAGGTAACCTAACTCAATGGGGATACTTCCACTCAAAATGTTAGATTTGTTGATTAAGGTTAGTTGTCATTGATGTCAACCCTTGAAGAAAGCCCCGTCGCACAAAGGTTTGGGTAATGGACCCAATATTGTTTGATGTAAATATGAATCATTATTGTTTTTTCATGGTTGATAAGAAGTAAATATGGATGAACTCCAAAGTGGTCCCCTTATGGTGAAAGACCTCACAGGAAGACGCTTTGTGGAGTAAGAGAACCCATGCTTAATTGTGGAATAATGAGATGAAGGAAAGTGAATTTATCAGGGAAAATATCCTATATGGATAGTGCTTGTCATGTCATTTCCGGTGGTATGTGGAATGTCACATAATTCCTCACAGTTAGAGAGTTATGGCCATGAGAAGTTGGAGACCCCAGGTTTGGGTAATGGACCAAGGTTTGTTTGATGGGTAACGGTATGAGTTATGATATATTTTCAGATAATACTATTCTATATGGATAGTACATGTCATGCCATTTATGGTGGTATGTATAACATCACATAACTCCTCACGGTTTGAGAGTTATGGCCTTACGAAGTTGGAGGACCCTCATATGT
>ML776963.1:1842633-1860849 GCA_009831015.1 Picea engelmannii
AATCCAAAACTAGGCATGTGAGACTAAAGAAAAGTTTGATGAAAATGCTAGTCTCTTGTTTTTAAAAGTTAAGGAAGGTTTGAAGGAATGTGATCATATACACCAGGTCTATTATAGAGCTACAAATCAGATTTGGATGATGATATTGATGAGGGCTTTTGGTTGAGGTACATGTTGAGTACATGGTTGAAACAAGTAGTTGATGAGTTGGCACATACATGAGGTGTATAGTTGATGATGTTGGTACATATTGATTAATCATAGTTGATGAGTAGTTGACACATGATTGGTACATACTTGGTACATGGTTGGATGCACTTGTTTATGGTACAAGTTGATTACAGGTTGGTGCATGGTTGATGCACTTGTTTATGGTACAGGTTGATTACAGGTTGAGGTACAGATTGATGCATGGTTGATGCATGGTTCAGATTTATTGGTATAGGTTTACAGTGGTATATCTCACAGTGATAGTGTGACAGTGGTTCCATCATTCTACTTCTACTTCAGGGTGGAAGGATGGGGCAAGGACAGGTGGTTGCAGCCACCTTCCAGTTGTAGCTGGAGAACATTGGGGGTTGTAGCCTCCTTCTGGTTGTAGCCAAAGAATTGGGGAGTTGGATCTTCCTTTAGGTTGTAGCCTGAGAAACTAGGGGGTTGGAGCCTCCTTCCAGTTGCAGCTTGAAAACAGAGGAAGTTGGTGCTTCCAATGAATGTAATTCTTCAAGACATATAAGAAAAAGCATTCTGTGGTTTTCTCCGGATTTGGGTTTCCACGTAAAACAGTGGTGTACTGTGTATGTGTGTGATTGTTTATTTCTTACTGCACATTATTGGGTAATAATTCTACATTGATATAACATTTGAAGAAAAAGGATTATAATTACACTATTACTGATTCACCCCCCCTCTCAGTAATCCAACAAGATTTGAGTGAGATTTCTCTCAAATGAAAGACATGTCCCAATTGAAGTGGGATATCACCATTGTATTCTCTGAAAGATCGAGCAATCAGAGAAACGGAAAATTCCCAAAGAATGGAGAAATAGGGCCTTGCAGATCCATAGCAGTGAGGTTGAGTATGATGACGTTGTCCATAAAATGATTTTTGAAAAAAATAGAAACAGATATTTATAAAGATAATATGATTTCAAATTGAAATTTTAAAACTAAAATGGTTTAATTTGAACAACAAAATATAAGAATTTTAATCTCTACCTTAATATTCTAGAATATGGACTATTCATAAATTATTTTTTTATTAATGAACCATTATATTAATGGGAGGTTGTCTATTGTTATTGGAATAAGGACTATGGTATATTGGAGCTTATATGTTGTTGTGGGCCACATCTCTCAACTAACATGGGATTATTGTTTTTGTATAGAGAGGTATTGGATCATGGTATATTTGAGCTTATCTGTTGTTGTGGGCCACATCTCTCAACCAATGTGAGATTTTTTTTTGTATAGAGAGGTATTTATGTCATAGAAACAATTTTTAAGACCCTATTTTCCCCCATAATTTTAATTATGATAAGATTTCATATAATGTGGTTATGAAGTTTGTGATTATAATTTGATTAACAAAAAACACCAGACAACTCACTGAGAGGGAAAAGCCTTGAAAGTACTAGCTAGTTGTCACATTCATCGAACAGATAAGTGTTTGACTTGGCTTGTTAGATGAATGTCTAATATTGTAAATATGTTTTTTATGGATTGACCGATGAATATGAAAAGTAGATATGAAATGGTTAAATTCCTGAGTAAAATGGAATATGAATGTTTGTTTTCAGTTTTAATCACTTCCCATGTGATATCAAGGCTTGGCACATGGGTGACATGTTGTAGGAAGACACTTTGTAGTATAGCCTAAGGTTGGGAGGAAAGGCATCCTTTCTCAGTCAATTGGTTGCTTGTCACATTCACAGAAAAAATAAGTGTTTTCCTTGGCTTGTTAGATGAATGTCTAATACTATAAATATGTTGTTTATGGATTGACTGATGAATGTGAAAAGAAGGTATTAAATGGTTAAATTCCTAAGTGAAATGGAATATGAATGTTTGTTTTCAGTGTTAATCTAATAACTCATGAAAGTATGTATATAATGTGTGAATGACATGTATCCCAGAAAATTCTTGTATCCTTGAGAGGAAAGTTTGCAAGATATGGAAAAACTCTTCGTTTGAGGAAGGATGGGATGCCCTGGTAGCTAGGAGGTCCCTATATAGATAAAAGGACCTTATATCTAGGGGAACCTCTTGTACTTAAGTGGAAATCTTGCAAGATATGCAATAAATTCCCTTTCGATGAATTTAGAAATCCTTAGTTGGTCTCAGAGTAGTACCCGAACTCTCGAAGATCTAGTAAAAACCTTGAAGAACCCATGAAATTGGCCAAGTCTTGATTTCATACTGTTATCTAGTAGAAATCCTTGTGATTGAGTTGGGGAAAATTACATCTGTCAATTTGGTGTGGCGAATGGATCTCAATTGTGGATTTGATGTAGGTCCCACTTATTCACCCTAGAAAAGGTTAAAGGAGTGGATGCTAATCGTTGTGCAAGTTAGAGGCATTGACGCATTTAGAGTTGTTAGATGTCAAGGTCTAAGAGCCATCAGATCTGGGGATAAAACTGTTAGAGTGTTTTTCGTTGGAACTTGATGGTTGGGGTGACTCACAACTCCAAAGGACAAGAACCCCAATGACGATGAAGAAAGGCCCGAGCGATCAAAGACGTTCATCTATAGGGTCTAATGAACCAAGTGGCTAGTGTCGCGCCATATTCTAATTCAGTTCCATGTCAGATGGCACGAGTGATAGGGAGCCACATGGATGCTACATGAAAATGAGGTGGAATGATAAAGGAAGGGTCTAAAAAACTTTGGGAGGCTGTAAATTTTGATCTAAAGCTCGACTTTGAGCATGGTTATAGTCGTTGGAAAGCTCTCAAAGAGAATAATTCATCTACGAGGTTCATTTAGAGATATGAAACACTTGATAAAAGAATAATTTTGACACCCAGTCATCCTAAGGATTAGGATTCAGGTGTGTTACAAAATTCTAACATAGACATATTTTAAACATATATGACTAAGAAATAGGCATTTTCTAAGAATACATGTGAAAGGGGTACTTTGGAGTAAGAGACACCACTCCCTTGTGGCATATTTGACTTAGTAATGGGTATTTTTTAGGAAGGCATGCGGAAGGGGTATGGTGGAATATTGTTAGTGAGACATCCTTTTATTTTTGGATAGAGGGAGGGGGGAAGACATAGCATCAAACATATTCACATTACAACCAATCAAYYATTRTGGTAGTAGGWGGAGGCACCACTCCCTTGTGGCTTCCCCCATTTTCCTAAATATCATGGTATATTAAAAATTATAAGTTGTTGTGGGCCACATCTCTCAACCAATGTGGAAAAAATACTCATACTAGTAAAAGGAGAAAAATATTACACTATTAGTAAGATATTTAAATGTAATAATAGAGTCCTATTAGTTTTCAAGTGTTTGTCATTGTTCAATTTTTTATGTTTCTTACCCCTTTTATGAATGTGTACTCTCTCCAAGATGACCATGTTACCAATAGAAATGTAATCTTTTGCACGATCTGTTAGCCAATACAAAGTGCAGCTTTTATTTGAACTCATTTATTAACAAACAAAAGACAAACCCGAGCTACTAATCCCATGGCCAATTGGTCTAAGGGTCCAGTGTTACATTATCATAGTCTTTCTATGAAGGTCACTCCTTTTTTCCCTACATGAAATACCTAATAAATTGATTAATACAAGCCATAACTATACTATAGTAATAATAATATTTCTTGAAGTTTTATTTATATTATTATTTTTTCCTTACTTGGCTTCCTTAATAAAATAATTAAACAAGTAATTACAATATATTGTTAATAGTAACACTTCATTACGGATTTTTGGATTTCATTTCTTTATACTATTCTTAATTATCAAAATGAAATATTAATTACTAGAAGAAAAATATTGCACTATTAATATGAGATTAAATGTATTTTTAATAATAGGCTCTTACTAGTTTTCAAGCTTATAAAATTTCCCAACTACATACGTATTGCACCAAAAGGCATTTTCTACAACCTAGTATGAGAGAGATGTGTAATTTCTTATGTGCTTAACATGGAGTTGACATATGTCATTTTAAAAAATTATTAACTAGCATAGATCCATCTTAACTACAGATCTATCATGCACCGAGAGGCATCAAATCCTTTTAGGTGCAAACTTTTTTTAGAGTGCAAAACTTGAGGAAATGTTTGCTCCTCAAGAGATTTAATCCCTCTCTACTCATGATTAGATATGGAGTTAACATGGATCTATGATGGTTCTTAAGATGTGTTTATACACACACACACACACACACACACAAAGTTTTTCTACAAAGTTGACATTGAAATATTTTACTTGTTATTAATATTCTTTGAAGTATCTTAACCATTGAAGGAATTACATGTATCCCTCACATGGGGAAGTAGAAAACACCTATATGTAGAATAATATATATATATATATTTTATTACTACTTTTTCTCAACTTTGGAAAGTGTCTTTTGGTGCAATAAGAATATATTTACTTTCAATTGTTCTATGCATATATGTATGTGTAAAAATGATATTAAATATTTTACTTAATGTGGACATTGAAATATCTTATTTATGGTCCACATTGATTTTTTTTCTCATTAATATTTTTTTTAAATATCACATGTCAACTCCATATTAAAGCATTGAAGGAATTACACATCTCCCTCAAAGTGGGAAGTAGAAAGAAAGCACCGATCAATGGAATAATAAACTTTTTACTTTCAATTACTGTCACTCTCTTTGACACACTCTCTCTATATAAATTTAATATAGAATTATTTGTTGGACAACTGAGAGGGGGGGGGGGTGAATCAGTTGTTATTGTTCTTAAACAATTATATCCATTTTTAAACTCATTACAGAACTCTCAATGATGATCACAATAAGTAAGAAGTAGAGTATTCAACATCAATCACACACATGTATAATACAAAGATAGAAATTCCCGAGGAACCCCATAAAGGGTGAAAACCTCTTATTCTTTATATGATAATTATTTTCTGTAGATTATCATTCTTATGAGAACCAACTCATAATGAGGCTACCACCTCTGTTTTGCAAGCTGCTACTTGTTGAGAGCACCAACTCTCTGGTTTCTCTAGGACCCACTAGAAGGAAGTACCAACTCCCTGAATCTTCCAGCACCAACTGGATGGAAGCACGAACTTCCAGTCATACAAGCACCAACCTGTATATTGGAGAACCAATGTTCTCCCTTGCACCACCCTACCACCCTGGTTTCTCTAGCTACAACCAGATGGAAGCTATAACTCCCTGCATTCAAGAACCTACTTGAAACTCTGAGGACAACAGTCCTCCGTAGCACCTCCCAACCACCCTGAAATACAAAAATTTGCTTTCTGTGAATTTATTATAGTGATTCAATAGTTGTCATTGGCTTATCGGGCTTATCACTATTCTTCTATGCTGCTCTGCTATGCCTGCATCAGTGTCTTCCTGCTTGCATCCTCTTCGGTTTTCTGATCTTCTCCTCAGTCTCAGCAAGCACACATTGGATTTCTCTTCTTCTCACAAATATGCATCTATGTTCTTTTCTTCTTCTGTGCTTCAGCTCCTGCATATCATGCTTCTACATGCATGCATCACTCACAATAGCAGCACCCGTCTCCTTTTTGTTCTAAATTTTTATATTCTCTATGCACCTTCTGCATACCCCATGCGCAATGCCTCTGCATGCTCTTTATAGTGACATTGTTTTTTGCAACCAGGCTGTTCACTGTAGCTCTACCTCACTCCCACATAGCTCAACAACTGAACCTCTCCCTTCCCTAATCTGCATTTCTTTCTCATGTCTATTCCACTCCTAATCATCATGGAAACTCTTCATCTTCTCTGGCGGTTACCCCCATGCCTTCATCATCACTAGGTGTTATATTGAGATTCCTTACTTATCTGGCATTCGAGACTCTTTGTCTTCTCTGTCGGTCAACTCTGTGATGAGTCTACACTCCACTGGTAGTTGCCTCGAGACTCTTCATCTTCTCTATCGATCACCCTGAAGACTCTTCGAATTCTCTGGTAGAAACCATCAGTGGTCTCTAATAGTTACACCGAGGCTCTTCAGCTCGTCAAGAAGTCAGCCTACAGATCCTCAAATTATTTGGCATATGCAATCACTTCGTTATGTCAGTTACTGAGAGAACCTCCGTGCTTTCATGCGTTTTGGCCCCTTCTCTCTTCCTGAGGAAAACTTCACAGTGGGCATTTTAACCTTTCTGGCTAAGCCCTTTCCTTTCACATGTGGCCTCAGGCAGTGACCACAGCCTATTCAGAAGTCATTTTGTGATTGTGCATTCCGGGATATCCAGCTGCAAGTTGCCTCGCTCCACTTGTGAAACTCCGAAATGGAGTCCAGCGTTGCTAGATCCTTCCCCAATCTTTCGTTGATATAACCACTGGTTGTGACCACGGCCCCATTCAAAATTGCATTTCACGATTTCGCACTTCGGGGATTCTCCCGTGAGTCCCTTGACTCCTCCAACTCCCGGTACCTGAAATGGAGCCTAGTTATGCTAGCTCCTTCCACTCACACGACCACCGACAATGACCACTCTCTAACCATTAGCGATTCACAACTTTGGGAATCCTGTGATGAAGCATCTCGACTCTCCATTTCACGATCTCCGAAATGGAGCTTGGCTGCACTAGCACCTTCCTCCAACTCTAGACGATGTGACCACACGCTATGACCACTAGTTGTAACCAAGCACTTATCCATAAAGTTCTTTCGTGATTTCACATTTTGGCATTCCTGTGATGAAGGGTCTCGACACTCCAAGTCGCGATCATCGAAACTACGAAAAGGAGCTATATCAATGGTCCATGCTCTCCCTTGATCAACGACTCGGATTGAATCACAGTTTCACGTTTCGTGATTTCAAAGGACAGATCTCCTCCTTCCTTTGACTTTCCAGTCAGTGAAAATTTGACCTCTCGCCACGTGTAGTTTTCATCCAACGGTAAGGATTGTTATCACGATTTTTCATATCACGAGTTTGAGGGGTTAGAGCACCTCCTCCCTTTGGATTTCATGATCTGCAAAACTCCGAAATGGATCCTTTATCGTGCTTTGATCTATCGCCATGTTTCCTTCTTGGATCAATGGTACAGATCTTATCTCGATTTCGCATATCACGAGTTGGAAGGTTAGAGCACTTCCTTCCTTTGACTTTCCAGTCAGTGAAATTCTAATCGCCCGCAATGTGTTCTACCCGAAGATGGATGGTCCTCCTTCTTTCAGGATTTTGTAAGTCTACTTCACCTTTCACTTTAAAGATTGTGCAGGTACTCCTAGATCCAATGACGATCGGTCCCTGTGCTCAGATCTAACGCCTGAGATCTATCCTCTATCTGCGCGCTCCTCGTGTCTGAACTTTTGATGGCTTCCAAGCCTGTTTTCCATCAAAAGACAAGCACGCTCCTGACAGTAACCCTATTGTTCTACCTATAACATACCATTGTTGTTCTTTCCATCAATGAAAATCATGTTCTTCCTGTGATATTCTTTCCTGAACCCATACCATTGTTATTCTTCCCAACACTCTGTCTGTAAATATGCCAACAATCTCCCCCTTTGGCATTGATGGCAACCCTAAATGGCTGCGCTAATCTGTTTGGACCTCTTCCAGTCTGGTCCACTCCTTTTCTCCCCCTTTGACATCAATGTCAAAGAAAACATGTTCCCCCTGAGTTGTTACAGTACTCGTCGGAGATATCATATATTCAACCAAAACATACTCCCCCTAACAGGATGGACTCTCTTAGGTGTGAGATGGGATGACACCTAGCTTCTGACGAAGATATTCAAACAGTGTCTTGGCTAGGGGTTTAGTAAATATGTCTGCAATTTGTTCTGTGGTTGGAATGTAATGAACTTGAACAATCCGATCGGTGACCTAATCTCTCAGAAAATGGTATTTTATGGGAATATGCTTGGTCTTGGAGTGGAATACAAGATTCTTCGACACACTTATGTCACTAGTGTTATCACAATGAATTGTGATCGGTACAGTATATTTTACCTCCAAGTCTGCAAGTGTCTGAATCATCCATAATATCTGAGTGCAACAAGTAGCAGCAGCAATGTACTATGCCTCTGTAATTGATAAAGAAATGGAACCTTGCTTTTTACTCAACCACACTACTAGAGAATATCCTAAGAAGAATGCACCTCCACTTGTGCTTTTCCTTTCATCCATGCAGTTAGCCCAATCAGCATCTGAGTATGCTAATAATTGAAAATTATGATTCTTAGGATACCATAGGCCATAGTTCATTATTTCTTTCAAATATCTGAATATTCTTTTGACAGCTAGCAAATGACTTTGTTTGGGTGTTGCCTAATACCTTCCTACTATTCCAACAACATGCATTATGTTTGGACGGGATGTTGTGATACACATAGGTTGCATATCATTAACCTATATGAACTTTGATCAACATCAAGTGAGTCATCATCCTTGCTTAATTTTCATTCAGTAACCATAGGTGTGCCCATAGGTTTAGAATCTTCCATTTGAAACCTTTTCAACATTTCTCTTAGATATCTTTCTTGAGAAAGAAGCATTCCTTCAGACTTTTGAGTAATTTGCAAACCAAGAAAAAATGATAGTTCCCCTATCATAGACATTTCAAACTCAGACTCCATGGTAGAAGCAAACCATTGTACCAATGAATCATTATTACATCTGAAGATGATGTCATCTACATAGACCAACACGATGAGCAAGTCATTACCCTCTATTTTGATATATAGAGTGTTGTCAACTATTCCTCTCTTGAACCCTTTGTCTTGGAGATACTTATCCAGTCTGTAATACCAGGCACGAGGAGCTTGTTTTAACCCATATAAGGATTTCTTCAGCTTGCATACTAGGTCAGGATTATCTGTCAGTTTGAAACCCTTTGGTTGTTCCATATAAACTTCTTCTTTTAAATCTCCATTTAGAAATGTTGACTTGACATCCATTTGATAGATTGTAAACCTTTTATGACAAGCATAGGCAAGAAATATTATAATCGTTTCTAGTCTTGCTACGGGCACAAATGTTTCATCAAAATCCAGTCCTTCTATTTGAGCATAGCCCTTACAGACTAATCTTTCTTTGTTCCTGACAACTTGTCCCTTCTCATTCATTTTGTTCTTAAAGATCCATTTGGAACCAATGATATTTTTACCTTTAGGTCTAGGAACTATCTCCCACGTATTGTTTTTCTCAATCTGATCAAGTTCATCATTCATGGCTTTAACCCAATGGTCATCTTTGCTAGCTTCATTAAAATTCTTAGATTCCAGCATGGATATGAAGGCTATATGTGATCGTTCGGTGTTTTTGATTATCTTTCTCCTGGTTTGTACACCTTTGTCTTTTTCACCAATTATATGACTTGCAGGATGATTCTTTTGAGTGATTCTGGAGGAGGAATTTGATGTTGTCTGCTGATTTGAATATGTCTGAATATTTGCATCTTCATCTGGCTCAGAGTCTTCTTGTTCTAATTCTTGGACCTGTTCAACTTCAACTTCATCTATATCCTTTGTTGTTGATTCTGTATTGTTCACCTCTCTTACTAGGATTCCTTCATCAACTTTTATGTCAATACAGTCAACCAATCTATGAAGCATCTTATCATAGCATCTATATCCTTTACTATTTGTAGCATATCCTAAGAATATGCCTTCATTAGCCCTTTCATCATACTTGACAAGGTTCTCATCATTATTCTTTATGTAACACTTACTCCCAAAGACTTTGAAGTGTTTGATTGAAGCAAGTCTCCCATACCACAGTTCATAAGGTGTCTTGCCAGTGTGTGGTCTGAGGTGGGCTTTGTTAAGAACATGGACTGATGTGTGTATTGCTTCTACCTAGCAGGTTTGACCAATGTTCTTCTCATTCATCATTGACCTGGCCATTTGTTGCATTGTTCTTTTTTGCCTCTCAACTACTCCATTTTGTTGTGGAGTTCTTCGAATTTTGTATTCTCTCTTGATCCCATGTTTATCACAAAATTCCTTGAACTCACTTGACATAAATTCACCTCCTATGTCTGATCTTACTTCCTTTAACCTCTTGCCTATTTGATTCTCAGTTGAAGCCTTAAATATTTTAAATTTCTCAAATGCTTCATATTTTTCCTTGAGAAAGGAAACCCAAGTAAGTCTGGAGTAATCATCAATGATCAACATGAAGTAGTTTTCTTTCCATGTGCCTTCCTGTCTTGATGGTTCACATAAATCCATATGAACTAGTTGGAGTGGTTTCTCTGTTGAAGTAGAGCTCTTGGATTTAAACTGTGTCTTGGTTAGCTTTCCTACTTGGCATGGTTTACACATAGAATCTTGTGACTTTGATATTCTCGGAAGATCTTTTACTACCTCAAGATTTTTTAGCTTGATTAAGTGGTCAAATTTTAGATGTCCAAGTCTCCGATGCCATAACCATTTCTCATCATGTTTTCTTAGATGAAACTCTTCTCTATATTCTTTCAGCACATATACATTATTTTCTGTCCTTATGCCTTTAGCCACCACTTGTCCTGAGTTTAGAGACTTTATCTCGCAGTCCTTGCAAGTGAACACCACTTCACATCCTCTGTCACACATTTGACTTACACTGAGAAAATTATGTTTCAGCCCATCTACAAGCAGTACATCTTGGGCTTTTCCTTTTCCATTACTCAAACTCACCATCCCTTTACCCTTGATTTTAACTAGAGCATCATTTCCAAATGTTACGTTTTCTGATTTTCTTTCACTTAGAGATAGAAACTTACCTTTGTCTCTTGTCATATGTTTGGAGAAACCACTGTCAATATACCAGGGGTTCTGTTGTCTTTGGGCTAACAGCACTAGTCCACACTTGTCATTTTCTTTCATCTTCCAAACCTTGACATTTTCAGCAGAGGGGTTCAAATCTGGCTCGTAGTTCCTTAAGCGATAGTCTGCAACTTTATGTCCAAAATTACGGCAGGTGTAACATTTTGGTTCATTGAATAAAGGATCATCGTGATTATTATTCGTAATCTGTGTCCTTTTTCCAGCCATCACATTATTTGCAGTCTTTGATTGTTTGTTACTTGTCTGTCTCATTCTTTGTTGTGGCAGATATCTATTCCTTGAATATTTTGATTGCTCATATTTAAATCTTAAAGAACAGTTTACAGCTTTGTGACCAAAGTTAGAACATAAATAAAAATATCCATAGAAAAATCCTTTGTACCTGGAAAATGGTTGTCTTCTTTGAGAAGGTCGATTTCTTCCATGCTGATGATTATTTGAACAGAGAGTACATTATTTCTCTGATCTATAGTTTCAGTTCTAGTACCTCTTTCATTACTCCTCCTGGGCAGTTGATTATCTTCTTTTGTTTCCGCAGGTTTTTTGTTGTCACTGGTGGTAGATTTGACAAACTTGATGGGTTCTTTGTTGCTTGGTTGATCACTACTTGATCCCTCTTCATAACCCAGACCTATTTTCAGCTTTGGGTTTCTTTGCTAATTTAGAATGGTGGCCAATTCTTCTGAGGCTTTGATACTTGACAGATTATGATGATACAAGGCTTGAAACTTCTCCAACTCTTTCCTAGTTTTCACTACTTTCTTTTCCAAAGCTTCACATCTTTCCTTCTTTTTTGATAATTGTTGTTTCAGAATGTCTTCAATTTTGTTTGCCTCTTCTAATTCCACTTTTAGTGGGACAAAGTCTTCATCAGATTCTTTACTGTCTTTCTTGAACTGTATCAGCAATCGTTTTTGTTTTCTCTTCTTAATTATGAGTCTATCAATCTCTTCCAGTGCACTGATCAGTTCTCCTTCCATATCAACCACATCTTCTTCTTCATTAGCATCACTTCATGTGATTTTATTATCATAATCCTATTTGGCCATAAGCATGAATTCATTTAGTTTATCTTCAATAGAGGATTCATTGTCTTCATCATTTGAAGGATCATCATCATTGTTTACACAAAGACTTTTCTTCTTAAAATTATTCTCTTTAAAGAAATTTTTGTGTTTGTGCTTCTCCTCATCATCATATGTATGATCCTTTCTTTTGTGAGGACATTTATTTGCAAAATGACCTATCTTACCACAGTTGAAACATTTCAAAGCTAGTTTACCTTTGTATTTGCCTGATCCCTTTTTCAGTCTTCTCACAAATTTTTCTTCAATTTCATCAGGCTCGGAATCCTCATTCTTGTCTGCTTTAAATGATGCTTCTCTGGAGGTGGGTTTATCTCTAACTATTCTCATTTCATATGCAGTCAATGTTCCTAGAAGTTGATCAAACGCCAAGGCTTTTAGATCATTAAGTTCTTCTATAGCAGAGACCTTCGGGTTGAACCTATCTGGTAGAGATCTCAAAATTTTCTGAACTAGAGAGGGTTCCTCAATTTTTTCACCAAGTGATTTCATTGCATTTACCAGTTCTTCAACTCTCAGGAATCACTTTCCAACAGTTTCATCCTCTTTCATCTTCAGTTGTTCAAATTATACTTTGTAGGTTTGAAGCTTGGCGTCCTTTACTTTCTCATTACCTTCATAACTACTAATGAGTTTGTCCCACATTTTTTTGGTAGTTTCTAAGTGCATAACTTTTACAAATTTTTCTTCTGCAAGCCCACTCAGGATAGCATCCATAGCCTTGGCATTGAATCTAAATTCTATCTTGTCATCCTTATTAGCTAGTACAACTGGATTTACATAACCAGTCTCTACCACATCCCAGACATCTACACCTAAAGCCACTATGTAGGTTCTCATTCTAACTTTCTAGAAGGAAAAGTTTGTTCCATTGAACAGAGGGGCCTTATGGGTTGAATTTCCTTCATGGATTGACATGTTTAAGCTCTAGGATCTACCCTTAGATAAAAGGGGCTAGCTCTAATACCAATTGTTGGACAACTGACAGGGGGGGGTGAATCAATTGTTATTGTGCTTAAACAATTATATCCATTTTTAAACTCATTACATAACTCTCAATGATGATCAAAATAAATAAGTAGTAGAGTATTCAACATCAATCACACACATGTATAATACAGAGACCAATATTCCTGAGGAAACCCATAAAGGGTGAAAACCTCTTCTTCTTTATATGATAATTATTTTATGTACATTATCATTCTTATGAGCAGCAACTCATAATGAGGCTACCACCTCTATTTTGCAAGATGCTACTTGCTGAGAGCACCAACTCTCTGGTTTCTCTAGAACCCACTAGAAGGAAGTACCAACTCCCTGAATGTTCAAGCACCAACTTCCAGTCATACAGGCACCGACCTGTATATTGGAGAACCAATGTTCTCCCTTGCACCACCCTGCCACCCTGGTTTCTATGGCTGGAACTAGATGGAAGCTATAACTCCCTACGTTCAAGAACCTACTTGAAACTCTAAGGACAAAAGTCCTCCCTAGAACCTCCCAACCACCCTGAAATATAAAACTTTGCTTTCTGTGAATTTATTATAGTGATTCAATAGTTTTCATTGGTGTACCAGACTTATCACTATTCTTCTATGTTGTTATGCTCTACCTGCATCAATGTCTTCTTGCTTGCATCCTCTTCAGTTTTTTGATCTTCTCCTCAGTCTCAGTAAGCACACATCATCTTTCTCTTCTTCTCACAGATATGCATCTCTGTTCTTTTCTTCTTCTATGCTTCAGCTCCTACATATCATGCTTCTACACGCATGCATCACTCACAACAGAAGCACCCATCTCCTCTTTGGTCTGCATCTTTATATTCTCTATGCACCTTCTACATACCCCATGCGCAATGCCTCTACATGCTCTTTACAGTGACATTGTTTTTTGCAACCAGGTTGTTCACTGCAGCTCTACCTCACTCCCGCATATCTCAACAGTCGAACCTCTCCCTTCCCCGTTCTGCATTTCTTTCTCACATCTAGTCCACTCCTGATCATCATGGAAACTCTTCATATTCTTTGGTAGTTACCCCCATGCATTCATCATCACTGGGAATTATACTGAGATTCCTTACTTATATGGCATTCGAGACTCTTTGTCTTCTCTGTCGGTCGACTCTATGATAAGTCTACACTCCACTAGCAATTGCCTAGAGACTCTTCGTCTTCTATGTCGATCACCTTGAAGACTCTTCGAATTCTCTGGCAGAAACCATTAGTGGTCTCTAACATTTACATCGAGGCTCTTCGACTCCTCTGGCAGTCAGCCTACAACTCCTCAAATTCTCTGGCAGATGCAATCACTTCTTTCTATCAGTTACTAAGAGAACCTTTGCACGTTCATGTGTTTTGGCATCTTCTCTCTTCTTGAGAAAAACTTCACAGTGGGAATTTTAGCCTTTCTGGCTAAGCCCTTTCCTTTCACATGTGTCCTCAGGTGGTGACCACAGCCTATTCAGAAGTTGTTTCGAGATTTCACATTCTGGGATATCTAGCTGTGAGTTGCGTTGCTCCACTCGCGAAACTCTGAAATGGAGTCTAGCGTTGCTAGCTCCTTCCCCAATATTCCACTGATATAACCACTGGCTGTGACCACAGCCCCATTCTAAACTGAATTTCACAATTTCTCACTTCGGGGATTCTCCCGTGAGTCCCTTGACTCCTCCAACTCCTGGTACCCGAAATGGAGCCTAGTTATGCTAGCTCCTTCCCCTCAAGCGACCACCAGCAGTGACCACTCTCTAACCAAATGAGCACTTCATGATTCATGACTTCAGAACTCCTGTGATGAAGCATCTCGACTCTCCATGTCACGATATCTAAAATGGAGCTTGGCTGCACTAGCTCCTTCCTCCAACTCTGTATGATGTGACCACATGCTATGACCACTAGTTTTAACCAAGCACTTATCCATAAAGTGCTTTCACGATTTCGCATTTCAGCATTCCTGTGATGAAGGGTCTTGACACTCCAAGTCACGATCACCGAAATTCCAAAAAGGAGCTAGATCAATGGTCCACACTCTTCCTTGATCAACGACTTAGATTGAATAGCAGTTTCGCGTTTCACGATTTCAAAGGATAGAGCTCCTCTATCCTTTGACTTTCCAGTCAACGAAAATTTGACCTCTCACCGCGTGTAGTCTGCATCCAATGGTCGGGATTGTTATCACAATTTTGCAAATTGCAAGTTTGAGGGGTTAGAGCACCTCCTCCCTTTGGATTTCCCGATATGTAAAACTCTAAAACAGAGCCTTTGTCATGCTCTGATCTATCGCCACATATCCTTCTTGGATCAACGGGCCAGATCTTATCCTAATTTCACATATCACGAGTTGGAAGGATAGAGCACTTCCTTCCTTTGAATTTCCAGCTAGCGAAATTTTAATCGCTCGCTACTTGTCCTGCCCAAAGATGGAAGGTCCTCCTGCTTTCAAGATTTTGTAAGTCTGCTTCACCTTGCACTTTAAAGATCATGTAGGTTCTCCTGGATCCAACGACAGTTGGTCCCTGTGCTCGGATCTAACGCCTGAGATCTATCCTCTATCTGCGCGCTCCTCCTTTCTGAACTTTCGATGGCTTCCAAGCTTGTTTTCCATCAAATGACAAGTGCACTCCTGACAGTAACCCTGTTGTTCTTACCATCAATGATAATCGCATTCTTCCTGTGTTGTTCTTACCTGAACCCATACCATTGTTGTTCTTTCCAACACTCTGTCTATAAATATGCCAACATTATTTTACTTATGGTGGATATTGAAATATTTTATTTATAACCAAAATTAAAATATTTTTTTTTGCATCCTACTTATCAACTCCATGTTGAGCATAGAAGGAATTACACATCTCCCTCATGCCAAGATAAAAAGCGTCAATGTAATATTTTATTTTTTTACTTTCAATATATATATATATATATATATATATATATATATATATATAGAGAGAGAGAGAGAGAGAGAGAGATGTTGATGATTGCAACTATGTGATACATTCCCCAAGACATTAACCTGAGAGAGAGCCCCTGAGAGGGGTGTGTGGCTCCTATCTGAGATAGAGATGGAACGTAGAGAAGGCCTCCTCCTTACATAGAGTTGAGAATAACTCTAGATGATTCTCCTGTGTAATGCAGTGAGAAAGGATATATGCAAAGTTGGTCATTCCTGTGGCTGAGTGTTGGCACAGGGGTAGACCCAGGGTTCAATGCTTCATCAGCACACCAACAAAACCCTAACTACTGGCCCTTTTGGAAACACCTGCGAAGAATATGAAGTATCACCCGAGGTAGAGGCATGGGGGTTGTAGGACTCAGGTGTCTACAACCTAGCTGGGACACAAATCTTTGATTACAACACTTAACAGAACACTTAGCCAATCAATATGCATTAGTTCATAAGTCTCATTCACATCGCAGATTAAACCCTAATTACATATCAACGCAGTAGAAACCAAGATCAAGTACTCTCAAGCCTCTTAGCACATAGCATTTACTTAGATCTAATGATAAAATGTCCTAAATCACTAGACATCCACAGATCTATCTATCATACATCAATACCATTGCACTAAGCAGATAAACACATAAACAACATGAGCAATATTGCACAAAGCACATCAGAACACAGGATATACGTGGTTCACCCTAGTGTGGGGCTACGTCCATGAACTTCTTCTTCTTCTTCATTATTATTCTGCAATCTCTTACATGTGTCTACTTCTGTGCACAGAGCCATAGATCTAAGCCTCGCGCTGGACAGGTGATATGCACACAGCGCACTAGATCCACCTTCCTCAAAATCAGGTCAAGGCATGGAGCCAACTCCTTGATAGAACAAAGCCTCCTACAATCACTTGCACTTAGATCTACAAGTCTTAACACACAGGAGGCACAAAATCCAACAATTGTTCTTCACACTTAGAAACCTTTACATATTCTTGCACGAAGCCAACTTAGGTCATCTTAGATAGACTTTGCTCTAAGTCCTATCTACTTATTTATACATTATAGAAAGGCCTAAACATGCTTAAACCCATGGGCCAACATCCCATACCTGTTACATAACCCTAAAAGCCCAAAAATCCTGCAAAACAAGCGAGATCCCACGATCTCCGCTTCGCCTGGGCACTCCATCTTTGACCAGTGTGTTGAAGTCCCAAAAATAGTCAAACATGACCAATGTTTCCTCAAAACTTGGTCAAGGGCCAACAGGTCCCCAACACTCACCTATGACTTGTCCCAAGTCACTCAAATCTAGGCAGGGCTGCTTCGAATGCCTTGAGCTTAGCTCGAGCTGCCTCGACTTGTTGCTTCGCTAGAGCCTCCTGTTTGGAGAACTCCTGAATCACTTGCTTAGTAACAGGCCCTTCCAGGTGTTACAGATTATTTTCATCATCCCTATGACTGTTAATGATGTAAACCTATCTGTTTCCTTCAGAGGGGTTAGTGGCCTGAGTTCCTGAAGAAAGAAGGGAGAAGAACTTGTCCTGAGAAAAGAAGTTGCATTTTCCTTTATGAAAACCCTATTAAAGATGATTTTCGCATGCTGCACTATGGCTAGGGTGCATGAACGCTTGATTCTCATAGGTTTCACCATAGATGGGTTGTGAGAGGTTCACAGGTTTCTCTACAAGAAGGATGTGAGAATGCTCATAAGTGGGAAAAATGAGCACCTTCTTGATGCTTCTAGAAGGAGAAACTTCCATGGTGAGGTGGCATCCAAATGTTTTGGATCTTACTCGCTTTCATGATTTAGTGGGATCATCCTAACCTCCTCACCTTATCCTCTTCAACTTATAAAAGGAGAGGAGCTCTCATGGAGAAGGGCTAAGTTGGATATGGCTTCGAATTATTAGCTTGGGTGGAGTGTCTTTGAGTTTTTCCTTTGTCAAAATAGATTGTGAATATTATCAGATCTGTGCTCTCAGAATTCTTGGAATGGAAGTGTGTGGGGAACGAAGGACAGTTGGAAGGGATCTTACGACATCAAGGCCACGGTTGTAATCTCTCTTTCACATTTGATATGATACAGTAATATGATTCTTTCCTATAAAGCTTGTTGTGTTTTATTGTATGATTCCTTGATCACATACATAGGTTTATATTGAGTTTATGCTATTACTATCACTTTGGTTGGTT
>ML776963.1:1860899-1935358 GCA_009831015.1 Picea engelmannii
ATATGATACAGTAATATGATTCTTTCCTATAAAGCTTGTTGTGTTTTATTGTATGATTCCTTGATCACATACATAGGTTTATATTGAGTTTATGCTATTACTATCACTTTGGTTGGTTGCGTTCTTTTGCAGGATCATCATTGCATGAGCGTTGGAACGAAGCTAGGATGGTGATGGCGAGAGGAAGTGGTGTTTAAATGGTATGTCACCTATCCCTCTTTAGTTAGTAAATTCAATATTTAAAACTTAAGGAAAGCGTCATGTTCTGGTGTGTTTTGTTCTAGATCTAGGTGGATCTAGGGAGATTAGTTAGTGTCCGCACCTACCGATTTATCCTATAACAAAATTGGCGACCATACTGGGGAACAGATTGTTTCCTAGTTAGTCTATTTTCCCTTCCTTTGATTGCTTGTTTTCTGGTTTCTGAGTCTATGAGACATCCATCCAGACTCTCTGTATTTAGAAGTTCACTTAGATTCCCTGTCCTTTTTCAAAATTTTCTTTGATTACATATAGTCTCGCACTATACCTCTCTACAGCCTGTGAAAACCATTGATTTCCGCACCCTACTGTTAGATCTAGTGCGAACTTCTTGCACTCTACCAGTGTCTAGCCTACAAGAATACCTAATTCTCACACTGTACTCTACTGTTAGGCTGCGAACTTGTTTGTAAACTTTTTTGGATTGGGTCTTGTCATCTTTTCATGGCCCAGTTTTTCTTTGATCAGCTGGATTGAGCTTTTGGAGCCTATATTGATCTGTTTACAGTCTGCTTGACATTCTTTGAGTTACTTTTAGCCACATTGGCTTTTTTTGGTTTTGAAGGATTAGTCTCTTGCTTTGAGTGTCTTTTAATTACAAAGCGTGTGTTTTCTTTAGAATTGTTTAGGGAAAGATCAGATTTCTTCTGAATAGTTCGCTTTAAAAGAAAAATTTTAGTTTGGGTTTCTTTGTTTTAACAAAGTTCATTATTGCTTTTAGTGAAAATTTTGAAATGGAAAGATTTAATTTCTTGCTTTATATTAGATTGGGGGCATCCTTGCATTTGAAATAGCAGAATTGCATGATTCTTGGCATTTTTTGATCTTAATATTGGTGTACAGTACGTTTTTCTCATTTCTTGAGAATCTTGATATTGATGAGTTTAATATATTTTGGGACATTGTGTATATGGGAATGATAAATGTTTTCTCCTTCTTGTAGCATAGCTTTCATCGAAATGAAAAGATTGCATCTTCATCTCTTTGCATAAATTTCGAGTCGGTCAAAACACCATATTGTTCATGCCATTTTCCTATTGAGTAACAATAGCCATAAAATAAAAGCGCTTATAAAAACTGATTAGACATTTTTTATACTTTACAAACCTACATTAGATTAGTTGTAGGGCTTTGGAATAGGTGTGAAAGATAACTTTCCAAAGTTGCAAACAAACATAGAATCTTGAGTTAGGGAGCGGTTAAATCCACTTATTACATTTTGTCCTGGGAAACCCTTCTAACACAAGGGTCAATCACGAGGTCACATTAATACTGGTAGAGTTACTCACCCTGCTTTGTTGGTCTTGGTGTAGAGGTTGCACGTATTATGGGGGTCGCTTGAGAGGTATACCCACAATGATGAGTGGAAGCCTTTCAAGTTGATTTCGGGCTAGATACCCTGCCCTTGCGTGTGGATCGGACTGTCGATTGTTTCCCCAAGCATCATTGTAGTGATTGGTAACCTTAGTGGCCTATCTCTTTAGGGTCTTTACACAAGGTGACTGTGGAGGGGCAAGTCTTCACGGCACCTGGAATCGACGTTGGCCAAACTCCCTCGGGCTCCTTGGAGGGTATACCCACGATTATGTGTGGGAACTTGCACCAGGGTGTAAGTCCATTAATTAGGTCGTCAACGTAACTTTTCCACCCTCTCTATCTCAGCCCCTTCTTACTTTGTTCCCGCGATGTTGGATTTCATCACCAGCTAGTGCATTCATTGTGAGAAGGTTTTGTTTGCTTGCTTGCTTACTAGATTTTTAGCGTGTGCTATTTGTTTTCCCTAGAGGACTCTAGATTGGATATTTATTTAATGGCGTCAGTTCCTGGAATGACCAATGAAGGAACCTCTACTCCAGGGGAACCTTTTGTTTTTCCTTCTTATGGAAACATTGGTCCTCCTCACATCGCTACTTTGAGCCTTACAGGTCTCACTATTGGATTGTCAGTGTGGTTGTTTTCCACTCAGGTAATCCCGAATGTAGTTGGTGCTTCAGTCACAAGAGCTTCCCCCCAAGAGCATCAGCCTCATGTTGATCCTTCACCTTCTTCACCAGTAAGGTCTTCTTCACCTTCTTTTCTTGCAAGGTCACCTTCCATTTCATGTTCTTCGTCGAGTGAAAGTTCTGAAGCTAGTAACCCAATGAATAAGAAGAAGAAGAAAAGAAAGATTAAGAAGAAGAAAGATAAGCAAGGGTCAAAACCTCCAACCACTGTCAAACATGTTGGAAAACAACCAGTTAATGTTAATCGTGCTGGGAGAGTTGATGATGTCAAGATCACCCACACAACTCGTAAACCCAAGTACCCTTGCAGGCTTTGTAAGGGTAGCCATGTTCTTAAGGATTGCCCTGGTCTGTCTAAGGTTATAGAAGTATGGTCTACACACCCTGACCAACCCATGTCGTCAGCCTCTGAACAACATGCTGATGACCTCCCGTCAACTAGTCACGATACCGTTGGGAAGAAGAAAAGTAGAGTCAAGTTCCCGTGTATGTTATGCAAAGGGATTCATCTAACTCACCTTTGCCCTCATATGGACAAAGCCTCGAAATTATTGGAAGACATGACTGTTTCACAGCCTCAACTTCCAGTTGCTTATCGTAAGTTTCCTCTCAACCCCCCTATAATTGATGGAATGATCACTCTGGACCTGTCATCGGTCAATCCGATTGATCATGTCGTCAATCTAGTCACATCCTTAGTTGAACCAGTTGACAAAGTGGTTGATCCGATACCATCCTCGGTCAATCCCGCTCTCCCCTCAGAGAGTGAAACTAAAGCAATCGATTTGATCCCATCTTCGGTCGATCCCACTCTCCCGTTAGAGAGTGTCACCCAAGTGGTCGATCCGTTTCCATCTGTTGACCCCATTCTCCCCTTGGCGAATGTAACCCAAGCGGTCAATCTGATCTCATCATCAGTCGATCCTACTCTCTCGCCAGAGAGTAAACCTGATAATGCCCATGTTTTTCTCATTGATACAGAATCTACCATGCAAGGGGCTATTCCTCCTTCTCCTATGGAACCCCCTCCAAGTAATGAGGCCATCCATTTTGATTGGGGTGTGCTAACTAGACCTTGTCTTCCCTCTCACATTCCTTTCTAGATTACAGTACAGGTTTGTGGTCGAGACGTTCCTCAGACACTAATAGATGAAGGTGCATCCATTAGTATTTTGTCCTCCTTTGCTTGGAAAGCTTTGGGTTGTCCTCCACTTGCGTCGGTTATGCAGAATCTGTTAGTTTTTAATAGAATAACCAATCAACCTTTAGGGACCCTTCCTTAGTTTCCTATAACTTTGGGAAGGAAAACTGTCTTTATTGACGTCATGGTAGTCCAAGACCCCTTGGATTTTGCTTTACTCCTTGGGTGGGATTATGTCTATGCCATGAAAGCTATTGTGTCCACTCTTTTTCGTGTGATATATTTCCCTCACAATGGAAGAATTGTGACTTTTGATCAACCTTCATTCATCGACCCTGACAGGATTACCTCCCTAAATGGTTCTTATATGTCGGCGTTATCACCCCTACCACAAGTAAATTATGTGGCATTGTCTCCCATGGCTTCAACTTTAGGTGACTTAGATCTGGTAGTTGACATGGGTATCTCTTCGATAGGGGCTTTAGATACTGATTTCCTTACCCCTATCGCAACCCTCGACATGTGTTCCTTCCAGAGTGTGTTCCTTCCGTCTAGTGAAGATCTCTTGGAATCCATGACCGATTTTTGTCCCTTGACATGGTTTCCTTCCGGAGCATTGTCCTCTTGGAATCCATGATCAAATAGAGGTTATGAGGATATTTTTTACGTCTCTGTGGAAACCTTGTTAAAAAATGAAATAGAGGTTACAAGCATAGTTCTTGTTTCTTTGTCAAGCTCGTTAAAAAATGAAATAGTTTTACCCCTCTCTATTTTTGTCAAGTCCTTCTTCTAGTATTTGAAGCTTCATTCCATTCTCCTTTGCAAATTGGATGAAATGAAGCTTGGGGGACATTTTCCTTCCTCAGCCTCTGGACTTCATGCTGAAGTTAAGCCACTAACTTCTTAAGCTGGGGGATAAGTACCAACCATCCCTGTGTTATGCGTTGGGAAGTTGCAAGCATAGTTTTCTATGGTTCAAGCTTGTGTAAAAATGAAACCACTTACCTCAAGCATCGTTTCCTCTGGCTCAAGCTTGTGTAAAAATGAAAGCAGGTCCAAGCATAGTTTTGTTTTGTTTTAAAGCTTGCGTAAAAATGAAAACAATCATGAGCTTAGTCTTTGTTCTTTCTCATGCTCGTAAATACATGAGAATAAGTACCGAGCTTAGTCTCTGTTCTTTCTTGTGCTTGTAAATATGTAAGAATGTAACCAAGTATAATTTTATCACTTTTTTGGACTTGTAAAGGTTATACGAAAAAGGAACCCCCTGGAGTTCCCTTTAAGCTCTTTTTAGACTCTCTAAACATGAAAAGATTGCCGAACGATCTTGTTCTTTTCACACTGGTTAAATTATTTGAAGAAAATGTCTGTTGAGCGATAGTTTATCTATTTTTCGGTCTCATCATACTACTTTACGAAAAAGGAACTGAGAGAGTTCTCTTTAAGTGTTTTTCAGACTCTCTAAACATGAAAAACCCCTGAGTTTTCTTTCTTTGGATTGATAAAACAAACATCGAAAGGCCCTTATGGGACCGAACCACTCCTTCCTAGGGTTCGTTAAACATACTCTGAGGGACTCATCCGAAGGATGAGCTTACATTACAAGCATATGTTATCCTCCTCAAGCTTGCATAAAAATAAAGAGGTACTCGCTAGAAATGGTGGGGGAAAAAATTGGGAAAGAAATGTATCTAAACCTGTATTCTATGGAAGAGTCATTTTTTAACATGACATCCTTTCACTCACCTTGTGTCTAGGTTGGAAAATCCGCTCGTCTCTTGATCATACTCCTTTATAAGATTACAAATTGGTATGTGATCCCTATTGTTGAGTCAGTGTTTCCAAGACAGTTGTTGTGTCGTCAATATGTTCAAAAATATGTCCAACCCAAAAAGCCTTCTATTGTGTCGGCCATTTTTGCAGTCCTTAAATCCTTCTATTAAGTCGGCCATTCATCCCTGAGTCAGTGCTAAATCACTTGTTACTCTGATCTACATCAAATCTTGTTACATGTTTCATGTCATTGATGTGGGATACATTAAGGCCCTCCTGTGACGAGTCTTTTCCTGTCGACTTCAACTCATTATCCACAAATTAGACTTAGAAACCAATTGGTACCTTGGAAATTGCATGCCTTAATGGTAGGTTTTCTCACTTTCGATAGTGAGTTTTCATTATTGACCCCTGATCGGGAGATTCCGCCAAGTGTTCGTCTTCAGCTCATTTATTCACATTCGTTGGATTATACTAGTGTACCTTGGGATTCATTGACATTAATGGTGATTTCCCTCTCACTTGTTAATGGTATACACTAATGACCAATAATCAAGTGGTTTCTACCATGTTTGACTTCAACACATGTATTCACATGGTTAGATTCGTACTATAGAATGGTGGAGATGAAGACCCTGGATATTTTCTGACAGATCTAGGTTGTGTTAGAGTATATTCAATGCATTGTTACATAGATCCACATTGTATGTCTGGTGGCTATGTTCAAATTTTAGTCCTTAACACATATATCCACAGTGTATTTTTGGTGGCTATGTTCATATTTGAGTCATATCGGCATGGATCCACAGTGTATGTTTGGTGGCCATGACCTGTCTTACTTGACATGGATCTTCGCATGTAGACATTTATGCTCTGAGTCATTTGTATTCTGAGTATGGGAATGCCTACCTCAGTGATGATGTATTATTGTACTGTATTTCCTTTTTTGTTGGCAGGTTTCCGACCGACTGTTCCTTGTTCCCTACACACACTCGACAAAGTATTTCAACTATCACTCTATTCTAACTTCATACTTTGGGGGGCTCTCTGTTACACATTATTTTCGTCATCCCTATGACTGTTAATGATGTAAACCTATCTTTTGCCTTCAGAGGGGTCAGTGGCCTAAGTTCCTGAAGAGAGAATGGAGAAGAACTTGTCCTGAGAAAAGAAGTTGCATTTTCCTTTATGAAAACCCTATTAAAGATGATTTTCACATGCTGTACTATGGCTAGCATGCGAGAATACCTGATTCTCACAGGATGCACCATATGTGGGTTGCGAGAGGTTCGCAAGTTTCTCTATAAGAAGGGTGCGAGAATGCTCATACGTGGGAAAAACGAGCATATTCTCAATGCTTCTAGAAGGAGAAACTTTCATGGTGAGGTGGCATACGAATGGTTTGGATCTTACTTGCTTTCATGATTTAGTGGGATCATCCTAATCTCCTCACCTTATCCTCTTCAACTTATAAAAGGAGAGGAGATTTCATGGAGAAGGGATAAGTTTGATTTGGCTTGGAATTATTAGCTTGGGTGGAGTGTCTTCGAGTTTTTCCTTTGTCAAGATAGATTGTGAATATTATCAGATTTGTGCTCTCAGAATTCTTGGAATGGAAGTGTGTGGGGAACGAAGGACAGTTGGAAGGGATCTTATGACATCAAGGCCATGGTTGTAATCTCTCTTTCACATTTAATATGATACAGTAATATGATTCTTTCCTATAAATCTTGTTGTGTTTTATTGTATGATTCCTTGATCACATACATAGGTTTATATTGATTTTATGCTATTACTATCACTTTGGTTGGTTGTGTTCTTTTGCAGGATCATTATTGTATGAGCGTTGGAATGGAGCTAGGATGGCGATGGCGAGAGGAAGTGATGTTTAAACAATATGTCACCTATCCCTCTTTAGTTAGTAAATTCAATATTTAAAACTTAGGAAAGTGTCATGTTCTAGTGTGTTTTGTTCTAGATCTAGGTGGATCTAGGGAGTTTAGTTAGTGTCTGCACCTATTGATTTATCCGATAACACCAGGCATTGTTCCATTGTCACAACCAGTTGGTCTAGCTGCGCGCCTTGTCCTTCAACTACTTCAAAAATCATGCAGGCTTTATCCTGCATCGGTTGGAGTCTCTGTGTCACTTCCATAACCTTGCTCTGGATAGCAGTAACCTATTGTTGGACTGCGTGTTGCTCCTGTGACCTCTTCATCTTCTCAACGGTAGTAAGCAGCTTCATCTATGCTTGTTTGATGGATACTTGTTTCTTTGCCTCCTAGAGTTGTGCTTCCAATTTCCTCAGCTCTGGATCTTCTACAAGTTGCTCGTAGGTCTGTGCACTTTGATCACTTACTTTCTTACACTCTGAGGTGAGTGCCCTAATTATTTCTACTGTGTTCTTGGAAGCTTCTTCTCTTTGATCGCGCACTTCTTGCGAAGTGCTTGGCACTGCTTGGATTTCTAGCTCCATTACTCTTTCTTGAAGCTATTGAATGGCCTGAGCAAGCTTCCCTACTTGTATCTCAGTTGGCTCTTCTTCCTCCTGCACCAAGCCCGGCAAAGAGCAAAGTTCTTTCATCATTGCCTCCTTGATCGCAATCTATTCTGCGAGAAGTTGGTCTTTTTCTTCCTGTATCTTCGCATTGTTCTTCTCAAACTTCGCCTGAATTTAATTTTTCTCCTTTTGCGCAACTCGAATTTTCCCTAAAACCTCCTCCTTTTCTTGCTTTAAGGCCTCTGTGGCCTACTCCTTTTCTTCTTGGACTCGACAAAGTCAAGCTTTGGTCGCGTCTGCTAGCCTTCGTAGTTGGGTGGGGTCATCCCCCACTTCTACACTTTTTGTTGAGGACGGCGCGGTAGGCACTGTGCAGCTCGAATGGATAGCTTGTTGCATCTCTTTGAGCTCCTTCTCTATTCTGTCATACAATGTTTCTTGCTTCACTTCATGTCTCTACAGGATATCCTCTGAAGTGTCTTCTACAACTGTGATGATGAGCTCGATATCGTCCACTGTGAGCACGTTATGTGATTGAGGCTTTTTGGCTCGGGTATTCTTCCATGCTGAGGGTTTCTGCAGAGAAACCTTCCTTTTATTTGATGTCTTGGCCTCTATAAGAGTATCCTTCGGTGATTATCACTTTTCCTCTTTCTTGCTTGTCTCCTTCTTCCCCTCCTTCCTCTTGGTTCACTTCCTCTCCTCCTCCTCTTGTAGGTGAATTAGGCACAGTTTCCTTCAATGCACTATCCTTCTCATCACTTTCTATGTCATGCACTTCCTCCTTTTTCTTCTTTTTCTTTGCACTGCTTTGTCCATCATGTTCGACCCGGGTGACCAATGGACTTCTGATGATGTTGAGGTCGAAAAGTTTGGCATCTTCCACTGGTACAAGGAATTCTTCTAGCCATTCCTTAGTGATCTCTTCCATGTCTTCCTCTGTCAACTTATAGTATGACTACATCTCCTCCTTACTTTCATCCTTACGCACAGTGATGTAGATGAAGTGTCAGTCTACGCAGAACTTCGCGAATGGTCTATACTGATGGAGTGTATTCGGTTTCATTCGGGGGAATGATTCAATGGCACACTTCAGCTGTAGGTTGTAATTATGGAAGACAACATTCTACTACCACTGCTTCACCATATCATTCATGTACCACAAGGTGGAGAACCTTGCGGCCAACGACTCTGATGGATCAACTTCTGGGAAGGCTACTCCTTTCGGCATTTTCCAAGAAATAAATGTGATTAGTACCAATATCCAACTAAAGTGAAACTCATACCCTTGATATTGTGCTTTGCAATAGTCCTTTTCCAGCTAATTGACGAGGTAGCTCCCCTAGTTCATCTACATGCCTTCTACGCACTTCCATGTGAGGTCCAATATGAAATCTGTGATTTCTGTCAGCCAGTTCTTTCTGATGAGCTTTCCAGCGATCAGTTGACAAGCAAGGCGCACTGCGCCATCCTAGATGGAGGCTACCTTGTAGCCTCACTTCCCCTTCTCTACATCGCCATAATATTCTTTTATACATTGGGCCAAGGAGCGATCTGACGTCTTCCCTGGGTAGAACTGGTGAGGGTCTAGTCCCTGCATGCTCAATCCTATGATCAAGTGGATCAGCGTCGGATCCATAGTGATGCACCTATCTAACCAAAGATAACCTCCATGATAGCATGACAGGAGGATTTTAACACAAGCGTTAACCTCCTGATGTCGACCGAAGTGGGGGATCTTCAACACATTCAAGATCATGGATCACATGAGCTCCTTAATCCATGGCTAGGCAACTATCTTGGCTTCTTCCCAGTCATTTTCAATGGGTACTTATGCAACGCGAGCATCGCATAGTTCTTCCAGTCTCCGAGGTTGAAGTCACTGATCTTGAGAGCTGGGATCAGTCCCAACTAAGGTCCAACTACATGTATCCCCTTCGGGAGGTACGCAGTGATCAACATGTATTCGAAATCATGTGGGACACTGTCGCGGTTTACTTCACCAATCAAAGGCGGGATGCAGTCTGGCAAGACCGACGAGATTTGCTTCATGTTATCTAGATCATCATGGTGTTTTCTTCTTTTCTCAGCAGCGTGGCCAAAACGTCATCCAGTCTATGAGGATACTTGCAATCTACCAGTCGACGATGCATGTATTCCTATAGACATGACTTTATCATCCATGAGGTCTATCAAAATCTCCTCCACAAACTTCTCTAGCACACTATGCTCTCCCGACATTCACACGTGTAATCAAGGAGATCGAGTAGGCGAACAGATAGACAAGGTAATCAAATGAACGGTGAGGTCTAGACATCATAGCACAATAGGCAATCAATTCTCTGTTAGCTCAAATATCTCAGTTTGCAAAAATTGGTCCCAACATAGCATCCGACGGGTTAAATAAGAAACGTCATAATAGATTCCTCCAACGGGAAAAAATGCCTCAATCAATATGAATTGGGACGTTATGGCACGGTCCCAACAGTCCAATGGCGGTCTTTTCAGCAATAAATGTGTTTCTATCCATTCTGGAGTGTCATTCTAACGGTCAGGACGCCTCCAACGGTCATATAGCTTCGCCATGGAGAAGTCCCATTCTACATTGTTTTTCTATTCTTGTGAGGTTCAAGTTCTGCAAGCCTGCCTTCTGCGAAGTCTTCTCTGGAATTTCCTGCAATTTTTCTAACTTTGCTTTCTTGCCTTCTTTCCTGTGATCTGAGTTTCTGGGTTCCTCTTTCCATTCTTATTCTTATCTTCTCTTAGCATAGTAACTTCATCCTATTGAAGGACTTTCAAAGGGTTCAAAATTAATACCTCTTCTCTTACTATTTCTGGGGCAGATGAACTTCTTTCCTGCATGGACAGGTTTGTTAAGCCTTCTTGTGTTCTTTCAACTTTGACAACTAATTCTCTAGCCCTCTGTTGCTTCGACTTATCCTCTTGTTCTTTTATTAGTCGCTCTATATTTCTAGCTATGAAGTCCCTTAATTCTTTCTTTTTCTATTATGTAGCTTCCTCCTCTACTTTCCTTCTGATCTGGTCTTTCTCAATCTAGGTCTTTCCTAACAAAAGTGCAAATGGAGTGTTGTTCTCAACAAACTTAATGACTTCAAATTCTTCTTCGGTTAATGTTTCATGAGCAATCATAGGTACATTAGTAACTCTTCCACATAGGGTTATCATCTTGCCTTTAAACAATCCTATCCTTCCCAATGAAGGAACCGTAGAAGGCTTTCCCAAAATTTCCCAAGTGCTTTCTGGCATAATGTTCACATGTGTTTCTTCATCCAATACACAGTCTATGTCGAAATCTCCTATTCTTGTTTCTATGTGTTGTTTCTCTTTTAAGATCTCTGGTAAACTAATGTCTCTGTGATCATTCAGTGTTTCTTTCAGCTATAATAACATAGTCTCTGACTCTTTCTGGTTCTCTAACATATATGTAGTCCCTTGACCTTCTTCATAGTTTCCTTGTCTCATGTTCATCTTTTCAACTTTGGCAATCATTCTAAGGCAATCCTCAACTTCATGGCCAATAGTTTTACAACAAAGGCAAATTGGACCTATACCAGGGCATTCCTTAGCAAGATGTCTCAATCTTCTACAATTATAACACAGTGTCAATCCTCTCTTTCTTTTAAACAATCCCCAAACTTTCCTGTACTACGCACTGGGATCACAGTGATGGACCTGCAATCTCCAAAAATTCTTTATAGGTTCCAGCATCCACTTGTTAGTTCAAAAATTCTTTCTATCCATAGGAATAACATATCTTTCACTATCTCTAGCAAATCTATTCAGATCGACTCTTTCTTCTAACTGTACCCTAGTTTTCTTTCTTCTAATTGTGCCCTAGTTTTCAGACTAGGACAAAATCTATCAAACATACCTAGATTCATTCTTTCGAAGTAAAAATTTCCACTTATCTTACCTTTACTAGAGCACAAAGCTTTAAGATCTTACCTCTTTTCTTTAGATCCGGTTTCTTTCTTAGCACAAATCTTCACAAGTCAAGTAGAACACTGCACACTATAGAAATAGATCTACGCACATATATTTCTCTTTTCTTCAGTTCCTAGCAATCACAGTTTCCTGGCAACAGAACCATTTGTTGGCACAGGGGTAGACCCAGGGTTCAATGATTCAGCAGCGCACCAACAAAACCCTAACTATTGGCCCTTTTGGAAACACCTGCGAAGCAGATGAAGTCTCACCCGAGGTAGAGGAAGGGGGGTTGCGGGACTCAGGTGTCTACAACCTAGCTGGGCACAGATATGTTATTACAACACTTAACAGAGCACTTATCCAATCAATATGCATTAGTTCATAAGTCTCGTTCACATCGCAGATTAAACCCTAATTACATATCAACACAGTAGTAACCAAGATCAAGTACTCTCAAGCCTCTTAGCACATAGCATTTACTCAGATCTAACAATCAAATGTCCTAAAGAACTAAGAATCCACAGATCTATCTATCATACATCAAGACCATTGCACTAAGAAGATAAACACATAAACAACATGAGAAATATTGCACATATCACATCAGAACACAGGATATACGTGGTTCACCCCAGTGTGGGGATACGTCAACCAACTTCTTCTTCTTCTTCTTTATTAGTTTGCAATCTCTTACATGCATCTGCTCCTATGCATAGAGCCACAGAGCCAAGCCTCACACTAGATAGGTGATCTGCACATAATGCACTAGATTCACCTTCCTCAAAATCAGGTCAAGTCACGGAGCCAACTCCTTGATAGCACAAATCCTCTTACAATCACTTGCACTTAGCTCTACAAGTCTTAACACATAGTAGGCACAAAATCCAACAATTCTTCTTTGCACGTAGCAACCTTTACATATTCTTGCATGAAGCCAACTTAGGTCATCTTATACAGACTTCTCTCTAAGTGCTATCTACTTTTTTATACATTACAAAAAGGCCTAAACATGGGTAAACCCATGGGAAAACATCACATACCCGTTACATAAACCCTAAAATACCAAAAAGCCCACAAAACAAGAGAGATCTCGCGATCTCTACTTCGCATGGGCACTCCATCTTTGACCAGCCTGTCAAAGTCCCAAAAATGGTCAAACACGACCAATGTTTCCTCAAAACTTGGTCAAGGGCCAACACTAAGTACAAGGTGAACATGTGAAATCCCAAAGTGTTGGGTGCATCGTCATGAGACAGAAATGAAGATGATGTATTAGCCTCCTTTGAGCAGAGAGTTGATGAGAAACTCCAGATGACTCTATTTTGTAATGCAGTGGGAAAGAAGATCTGTTGAGTGTACGTGCCTGTGGACGATCACATGTGAACATAATCCTAGTGGGTGAGCACTAGTGAAGAAGTGGTTCTTCTGTGTAATGCAATAAGCCATAGATATGGAAAACCCTATGGATGTGCCCCTAGTGGCTGAGCACTATTGGGTGTATGAGAGCCCTTGCTATATTGTTCAAGAGTCATACCTGCTTGTACCCCTAATTGTAATGTAAAGGGTACAGGTCGGCCCCACCTTAATGTAATTGACAATTAATGTAAAATATAATTAATCTAGTTAATATTAATTATATTATGAGATAGAGAGGTCGGCCCTATTGTGCCAATAAACACTAATGTTGACAGGTCAAGTCTAATATAAGTAAAAGTAAATTCCCCATTGAGGAATCATATCTTTGTGTGAGTTTGGAAATTTCAGCAAGTACATCTACTTGGGAAAAGTGCGCACCTCTCTTAGGTGCTAGTCTTCTAGAGTTTACAAGCACCCTCTTATGTGCTAGGTTTTCTTGGTGGTGAAGATCTTTCTCTTGAAGAATATAGCAAAGGATTCCATTGTCTTTTCTTCCCTTGTTGAGAAGGGTTTCCCAGGATACTTCTTGTGTTCTTGTGCATGGTGTTTCTTCTTGTGATCTTGGTTGCTACAACATTATAGGTTATGGTTAAATTAAATGAAAAAATGGAATGAAATTCATGATTAACTTTATCTATTGAAAAATCAATATGGTATCAGATCATAGGTATTGAAAAACCCCTACACAGGCATTCAAAAGGCTAAACCGTCCTCCTTATATAGTTTCTTACGGTCTCTAGGGTTTTTGCGGAAATTCGTATGACCCTCATTTGATCAGCCCTTTCACTCCTTTAAAAGTGGATGTTGGAGTTAAAACTTGGACCAAACTGCACGGCCCTCCTCTTCGCATCTCTAAAGACCTTCAAAATAAAATTCTGAGGATTTTGAGTTTTTGGCCCTAGGGTTTCTAGGGCACCGAGATTTTTTGCAGAATCCTAATCTTAGGATTTATGCAAATTCTTGAGGAAACATTTTCAATTCAACAAGCATTCTCATGACACTCTCAAAGTTGATTGTTGGAAGTCATAATCCCAACAAAATCCAAGGTTACTAATCCAACCTAATCATTAGGCTTTCCAAATCCAGTTGGCGAGAGTTTGAAGAATCCGAACAAATGAAGAAAAAAATCTTAGTAGAAGATAGGCTTGATGGAGAAAGAAACTTCAGCTCCTGGAAATCAAGGCTTCAGGTCACCCTTGAAGAAAATGACCTTTTAGATGTGGTAACTAAAGATTTACCAAATACAAATATCGATGAATAAAAGAAGATAAGAAAGGAAGAAAATGTCAAAGCAAGAAAATTAATCATCTACTCAGTAAGAGATCATCTCTTACCTCGTATTGCCAACCTAAAGACAACTTATGAAATGTATGAAGCATTAAAAGAAATGTTTGAAAGTGACAACACCCTCGAATGTCTTACCTTTAAGAGCCAACTTCAAAGTACCAAGATGACGAAAGGTGGCATAGTTGCTATCTTCTTTATGAAGATATTAGAGATTAAAGAACAACTAGAAGCCATTGGAGAAATCATGTTCGATAGAGAAATTGTCTTATCCACTCTCAACAACCTTCCAAAACATTGGGAGCATTTTCTTCAAAGTATCAATGGAAGAGAAAGTCTACCAACCTTTGATCATCTATGGACCGATTGTACTCAAGAAGAACTTAGACTTGGAAATAGAGGAGGGGGAGACTCCCCAGAAGAAAATCATGCTCTTTCACTTCATACAAATAAAGGAGGAAGATTCAAAAGAAACTTCAGACAAACTTTCAAAGATGAAAAGTCTTCATCAAACCCAGGTTATAATCGGAGAAGATATGTTTCATAAATTCATTGCTTCAGATGTGACAAATATGGGCACTATGCAAGAAATTGTCCAACTGGGAAGAAGGGAATACAATATGCTTATACCATTGGCATTGATACAAATCCACCTCAAAAGAATGAAGATAAGAGAGAGGAGAAGTACTTCCTCTAAAATAAACATAAATACAAACCCAGGTAAATAAATTGATCTCTAATTTTATAGTTGATTGCATTTTTAATAAATGAAGGGTATTATCCCTAGTATGGGAAGCCCTCAAAGACTTGGAACATTATCCCTGGTATGTGAGTCCAAACCATATTTGATTGATTATTAGGCTAGACAAGAAGACATAAAAGATATAACAAGAAATAAAAGAAGATTCCCTTCCTTCAAACTTCAGAGAGAGTTACTTGAATCATAGGGAGTTAAAACAAAATAAAAGGAAGAAAGAGTTAATATCCTCAGCAATTCAAAGGGAGACAGACATTATTCCAGCAGATCCAGTTGCTCCAGTTGATATGTCCAGAGATATTGCAGTAGGGCATAAAAGGTCTTCCTAGGCTCATTCTGCAGGAGGCAAAGGAACATACAAACCCCCCAAGGCACATCCCGAGAAAGCAAAAAAGATTTTCGAGCTATCCTTCAGTCATGAGCCACTTCATTGATTTTGATCCTCCTTGTCTTGGAGAAGCAACAGGAGAACAAGAATGGAAAGATGCCATAACAAAAGAATACCAATATATCTTAAAAGAATGATGTATAAGATATTATTTAGAGACTAGAAGGTAAGTCTATGGTAACTTCCAAGTAGATCTATAAGATCAAACATGCAGCTGATGGAAGTGTCAAGAAACACAAAGAAAGATCTATAGTCAAAGGATTCTCACAAACAGAGGGATTTTCATATGATGAGACGCTTGATCTAGTAAGCCCGATACACTTCCATATGTACTACCATCCATGAGTTGGAAACTATTTTAGATGGATGGATTCTTGATGAGTTTGGGTTTCAGCAAGAGTATTGGTGATCCAAACCTATATTATTACAGTAATGCTGACAAGAGCCTGATTTTTTATGACTTATTCAAAAAGCCTTGTTGTTGGATACAAGTAAGCTTTGAATTCTGATTTCGAGATGAAGGATATGAGCATGATGCAATACTTCTTGGGACAAGAATTATGACAGAGGACCAATGAGATTTTCCTAAGTCGAGGAAAATATACAGTGAGAATATTAAATAATTTTAGTATGACAGAATGCGAATCCACGGTGATGGATTTGAAGAAAATGAATAATGATGATTTAGACGAGATTATTCCACAGCTAATTGGATCATTGATGTATCTAGTTAACACCAAACTTGATTCATGCTATGCAGTGAATGTACTTAGCCATTCCATGAGTCAGTCGAGACAGACTCACTGGACAACTACGAAACATGTATTGAGATATCTACAAGCCATAGCTAGATATAGCCTATGATATGTCTCCAATGTAGTCTTGAGTTTGCAGGGATATGCAGAATGGACAGAGAGTACAGTGAACCGGAAGAGAACATCTGGTTTTTGTCTTACAGTGAAGTTTTCCATGGTTTCCTGATGCAGCAGGAAGCAAAACTATGTGGCCTTGAGTACCACAAAAGCAAAGTATGTAGCATCAAGCTTGTGAAGCAATATGGCTTCACAATCTTCTGACCGATTTACTTGATCGTGAGATGGATTCTATGATGATAACCAAAGTTGTGTATAAATCTCTTTGAGAACCCCGTGTTTCATGACAGATCAAAACACGTTGAGATAAAATATCATTATATCAGAGACATGATGCAGAGGAAAATAGTACACATGCAGTACCTTCCTACACATGTGCAGATTGCAGACATATTCACCAAATTAGCTTGGTGAAGGATACCTCCCTAGTTGAGAGGGAGTGTTTATAACTACAGCCAAGAACAAAGTTCAAAATACATCCATGTGAGACTTGGCATGATGAATAATGCCTCCCTAGCTGATAGGGAGTGTTGATGATTACAGCTATGTGAGACATTTTCCAGGACACAAACCTGAGAGAGAGCCCTTGAGAGGGGTGTGTGGTTCATATCTAAGACATACCTGGAATGTAGATATGGCCTCCTCCTTACAGAGAGTTGAGAAGAACTCCAAATGATTCTCCTATGTAACGCAGTGAGAAAGGAGATCTATAGAGTTGGACATGCTGGTGGTTGATCACAAGGTGAACGTGTGAAATCCCAAAGTGTTAGGTGCATCGTCATGAGACAGAAATGAAGATTATGTATTAGCCTCCTCTGAGCAGAGAGTTGATGAGAAACTCTAGATGACTCTCCTATGTAATGCAGTGGGAAAGAAGAAATGTTGAGTGGATGTGTCTGTGGATGAGCACAAGTGAATGTGATCCTAGTGGTTGAGCACTAATGAAGAAGTGGTTATTCTGTGTAATGCAGTAAACCAGAGATATGGACATCCCTATGGATGTTCCCCTAGTGGTTGAGCACTAGTGGGTGTATGAGATCCCTTGCTATATTGTTCAAGAGTCGGACCTGCCTATAACCCTAATTGTAATGTAAAGGGTATAGGTCGGCCCCACCTTAATGTAATTGATAATTAATGTAAAAGATAATTAATCTGGTTAACATTAATTATATTATGAGATAGAGAGGTCTGCCTTGTTGTGCCAATAGACACTTTTGTTGATAGGTCAAGTCTAATATAAGTAAAGGTAAATTCCACATTGAGGAATCATATCTTTGTGTGAGTTTGTAAATTTCAACAAGTACATCTACTTGGGAAAAGTGTGCACCTCTCTTGGGTGCTAGTCTTCTAGAGTTTACAAGAACCCTCTTGTGTGCTAGGTTTTCTTGGTGGTGAAGGTATTTCTCTTGAAGAATATAGCAAAGGATTTGGATGGTTTTTATTCCCTTGTTGAGAAGGGTTTCCGAGGATACTTCATGTGTTCTTGTGCATGGTGTTTCTTCTTGTGATCTTGGTTGCTGAAACATTATTGGTTATGGTTAAGTTAAATGAAAAAATGGAATGAACTTCATGCTTAACCTTATCTATTGAAAAATCAACAAGAGAGAGAGTTGATATTGAAATATTATTTTTTAAATGCCTTAAGCATTGAAGGAATTACACATCTCCCTCATATGAGGTAGTAGAAAGCATTTATCTGCCAACAAGAATTTTTGTTATTGTTATTAATACTTTTTTTTCCAGTTCAAAGTGCCTTTTTGTGCAATAATAATTTTTTTTTTACTTTCAATTGTTTTATGCATATATGGAATTTTTTTTTTACTTTTAATTGTTGTATATATATATATATATATATATATATATATATATATACATACACACACACACATATACAGAGAGAGAGAGAGAGAGAGAGAGAGAGAGAGAGAGAGAGATTACTTAACACATCCAAATATTTTATTTATGTCATTTGTACTTTCGATTACTCATATTGCACTTAGAAAGTGCCTTTTGGTGCATTAAGAATTTTTTTTCTTTCAATTTCTTTATATTGGAATTAAATGGCACATGTCATCTCTCAACACACCATTCAATTTTTTTAATCATAAGTTTTTTTCCACTTTCAATGTCACTTGTGGGAATTGAACCCAGGCAGGGAGGATAACAATAATTCCTCTCAACCACCTCAAGATGGAATGAATTACACATATCCCTCATATTGGGCTATAGACAATTCTTTTGGATGAATAATATTATTTTTAATGACACATGTCAACTCTATGTTGAGGACGGGAGGAATTACAAATCTCCTTCATACTGGATTGTAGAAAGTGACTTTCAACGAAATAAAAAAACAATATATTTCAATGTTAGCCATACATAAAATATTTCGATATTGACCTCGAATTTATATCAACCTTGTATATATTAGTCAATTTGGTCTAGTTCGGGTGCAACCATGAACATTGGCACCCTTATTGAAAACAAAGAACGAATGCTTGAATGCATTCATATGAAATTTTAAATTTCATTTGCAGATTAAGGTCATGATCAACTTAAAGCAGGAAATACAGTTATGTTGTAATGAGGAGTGTAGATAGAGAATCCATGTGGTGAATAGGTTGGATGAGACCCAACACACCATGGAAAGAGTGATTAATACGAAATGTGGTAATCGTAAATTTAATGCAAGGGTGCATTGTGTATGAATATGGCCATGGGAATTGGCACATTGATTAAATTCACTTAATATTGAATTGCATTTAGAAAGGTTTGGTATGTTGAAATGATGCATGTGTAAGGAATGACACTTCCTTTTACTTTATATCGATGAATAGATAAAAGTGATTTGATTGTTAGTATGCACAATTTAAGAATTGGTTGTGATCCCATTTTAAAGGTGCAATGAAAATATATGTGCATGATAACTAACAATTTGTTTGGATGTGTGAAGAAAATTTCATGAAGAATGGTCCTGGATATGGCAGCAAAATAAGTCCATAAGGGGAACCAATGCCTATTGGTTATGAAAGAACCAAACTATTATGAGAAGTAAATCTCATACTCATGAATCTGGTTCCTATGTGGAACAAATCTAAAAATGAAAATGTGAAATTTGAAATCTGTGGGTGGCAGATTTGAAAGAAATTGATTGGAATTGATGATAACATCTCACGAATTTATGTATGAATGTGATATAGGTGAGATGAAAGATCTATCCAGGGATGACAAATGATGGTTGTCAAAGCTAGAAAGCATGGAAAAAGGCTAATGTAGTGACATGAGAACCCTATGATAAGTCATGATCCCCAAAGAATATCGTGTTGAGGTAACATAGGATGGAGGGAGGCCTCGACAAGAGAAATTCATAGGAACGCCTCAATTGTAAGACTTCAGGAAGTCTCAGAAATCATTCTTATAGAAGACAGACTTGGCAAGGAGAGATGGATCACCCGAGGGACTGTACAGCAGAGATGGGGATGCCTGCGCCTGGAGGGTGAGTGACTGCAAGGAAGAGGAGACTTGGATAGTTCTTGTAATATGATGTTTACGATCATGCACACTATGGGCATGTCAAGGAAAACAATGAACCATGTTAATGAGAAAACCATATGGATGTAGATCCATGAACTGCACAGATAAGTAATTGTGTTGATTTGTGAATATTTCCTCTTGAGTTTGAACAACAATAAAATGTTTTGCATGAAATTGTGAATAATATGTTTGTTGTTTGAAATTGCTGGAGGCATATGTTAAATGCCAAGAATATGGGAAAATACCATACCAAGAAGAGGAATAACCTTGTTGAGATAGCTGAAAGAAGAAGGCAGGGTAGGTGTTGTTGAGAAGTAAAGAACACCGAGGATGGTGTTCCTTTGAAGGGGGAGGGGATTGTAACACCCCCTCTCTAAACCTTGAGTATATGTAATTAATCACTATTGGTGACTTCCTGCAATCGAATGTGAATATTGTAAAAGTATTATTTGTTTAATTGTAAATTCCAAAAATTGACTGTGGGGTGAAGCCTTAGAGTACTGGCCATGATACCACTATGGGAAATATTGAATAAAACCTAGAGAGGGGTTCATCATGCTAAAGAGGACCTAAGCCTCCTTGTTGATAATATTTTATTTTGAGAATATTCAGATATTCCCTTTTACTTTGATTTCAAGGAAAATCATTTATTTAGGAAGGGTTGGTGGTTGAGCAACCAACCACCCTTAGTGAATATAGGTATGGGAAGACCTGGATAGGACAGTTGAACTGAAAGCCAAAGGTACCACAGAGTACCCTCCCTACAACAAAGATTGACCACACAGGTTCCTTCTGACAGAAGGAGGAGGATAGATCTAGAACCTTCCTGTGTGGAGGCATGCAATAAAAGGCATGTAGGCAGATAGATAAGGGGGTTCACGACTAGAGGAGAGGAGAGCTATGAATATTGGGTCAGATAGCCTAGAAAAATCAAACCTAAGATTTGAAGGGTGAAATCTTGATGTTGGGAAAGCATCTAATAAACCTCATAGAGGCACTGAGCCAGGGGGGTATGAGAAAATCTATACTAAGAGGAGTGTGAAGGAGAGTAACCGTCACCTGTCAATTTTCCCTGAGAATTTGAGAGAGACTCCCTGGTGGTATCATGGCTTGGAACGGGGGGGGGTTGCTTCCTATTAATGAATGCAGCTATGTGAGACATTCTCCAGCTTACAAACCTATGAGGTGTGGATCATTACAGCTATGTGAAGCCTTTCTCTTAGCTTACAAACCTGAGAGAAATCCCCTATGAAGGGTTCATGGTTCTTGCCTGAGATAGAGCTAGGAACATAGATATGACCTCCTCCATGAAGAGAGTGAGAAGAACTCCAGATGATTATCCAATAGGAAAAGCGATCTGATTAGTTGGACGTGCATGTGTCTGAGCACAAGGTCAACATGTGAAATCCCAAAAGTGTTGGGCGCATCGTCATGGGAACAGAAATGAAGATGATGTGTTAGCCTCCTTTGAGCATCAGATTTGACAAGAAAACTCTAGATGATTCTCCTGTGTGAGGCAGTGGGAATGGAGATCTATAGAGTGGACGTGCATGTGGATGAGCATAGGTGAACGTGTGTAGATCTGGTTCTTCTGTGTAATGCAGTGAGCCAGAGCTATGACATCCCTATGGATGTTCCCCTAGTGGGTGTATCAGATCCTTTGTTATATGTTTTTCAAGAGTCAGACCTGCCTGTAACCCTAATTTCTATGTAAAGGGTACAGGTTGTCCCCACCTTAATGTGATTAATAATAAATGTAAAAGATAATTAGTATTGTTAATATTAATTATAATAATAATAATAATAAATTATATAGTGACTTAGAGAGGTCATCCCTGTTGAGCCAATAGATGCCTTTGTTGATTGGTCAAGTCTAATATAAGTAAGGCATGATTCCCCATTGTGGAATCATATCTTCCTTGTGAGTTTGGAAATTTCAACAAACACATCTACTTTGGAAAAGGTGTGCACCTCTCTTGGGCACTAAAGTTCTAGATTTTGAAGCACCCTCTTGTGTGCTAGAGTTTATCTTGGTGGAGGTATTTATATTGAATAATATAGCAAAGGATTTGGCTAGGTTTTCTTCCCTTGTTGAGAAGGGTTTCCCAGGATACTTATTGTGTTCTTGTGCATGGTGTTTCTTCTTGTGATCTTGGTTGTTGCAACATTATTGCTTATGGTTAAGTGAAATGATAAAATTTAATGAAATTCATGCTTAACCTAGATTATGAAAAATCAACATGGTATCAGAGCATAGGTCTTGAAGAACCCATTTCACAAGCTACAAACCTTTATCATCCATCTCTCCTCTTCTGCAAAACCATACGACCCTCCTAGGGTTTATAGAAAATTCGTACGGCCTCCTTCTCAGTGAAGTTTCATCTCTTAATACTTGTACGCTGGGGCTAATTTTGGCATATAAGAGAATGACCTCTTCCAGCGCATATCCAGAAGCTCTCAAAATGAAATTCTGAGAAATTTTGATTTTTGGCCCTAGGGTTTCTAGGGTGCCAAAATTTCCTGCAAAATATCAATTTTGGATTTCTGAAGAAATGTTATCCGGTTAATTGTTGGAAGTCATAAGTCCAATATAATCCAAGACTAAAAATCTAACCTAATCATTAGGTTTTCAAAATCCAGTCAACAAGGAATTGAAGAAACAAATCAAATGAAGAACGGAACCTTAGTAGAATATAGTCTTGATGGAGCAAGCAACTTCAGTCCCTGGAAATCAAAGCTTCTAGTCACTCTTGAAGAATATGACCTCTTGGATGTAACAAATAAACTCTACCAGACACAACTACAGATGTAGAGAAGAAAATAAGAAAAGAAGAATATGTCAAAGAAAGAAAAATAATCATCTACTCAGTAAGAGATCACCTCTTGCCCTGTATTTCCAATCTGAAGACAACCTATGATATGTATAAGACTTTAAAAGGAATGTTTCAAAGTAACAACACTCTCAGAGATCTTACCTTAAAGAGCCAACTTCAAAGTACCAAGATGACGAAGGAAGACACAGTTGCACTCTTCTTTATGAAGTTATCAGAGATCAAATAACAATTAGAGGCCATTGGGGAAATCATATCTGATAGAGAACTTGTCTTAACCACTCTTTGGAATCTTCAAAAATCATGGGAACCCTTTATTCAGAGTATCAGTGGAAGAGAATATCTACCAACCTTTGAGCGTCTATGGACAGACTGCACTCAAGAAGAACTTAGACTTAGAAATAGAGGAGTGGAAGATTCCTCAGAAGAAAATCATGCTCTTGCACTTCATACAAAGAAGGGAGGAAAATTTAAAAGAAATTTCAGACAATCATTTAAAGGTGAAAAGCCTTCATCCAATCCATACTATCAAAGAAGATATGTTTCAAAAATTCAGTGCTTCATATGTGACAAGTATGGACACATTGCAAGAAACTGTCCAACCAGGAAGAAGGGAGACAATATGCTTCCACTGCTAACATTGATCCAGTTTCACCTCAAAAGAGTGAAGAGAAGAGAGGAGAAATATTTCCTCTAAAAAACATGACAACGAACTAGGTAAATATTTTGATCCCTAATTTAATAGTTGATTGTTTTTTCAAATAAATGAAGGTTGTTGTTCCTAGTACAAGAACTCTCAAAGACTTGGACCATTATCCCTAGTACGGGAGTCCAAATCATATTGAACTTGTTCATAATACAAAGAACAAAAGAAGACACTTATCCTTCAGAGTGAGTCACTTGACTCAAAGAAATTCAAAACTATTTGATAAAAAGCAAGAATAGAACCATCATTGAGACAACCAATGCAATAATTCATGATCAGAATCCTACTAAGATTCCATGGACAGAAGCATGCATGGCACAGTATATGTGCAGAACAAAAGTCTTCACCGGAATGAAGTCTAAATATTGATAACTTCAAGTTATTTGAGTGTCCAATGTATATTTATGTACCCAAGAAAAGAATTCCAAGCTATATCCTTTAGAAAGAAAGGATACATTGAATCTTCATAACATTCTAGGTCGACATCCCTAGTCAAAGACAGATTGAAGACAAGCAGAGACGTTGAAAAAGAGATAGTCTTTCAAAGACCCAGAGAATCTTAGATGAAGATTGGTAATGAGACAATACCTTCTTCCCATTTTAGCAGTTCAGAGGGAGACGTACATTATTCTAGTTTCTCCAGTAGACATCATTCAGAGACCAAAAGAGAAGTTTGTGGTAACTTACAAGTGGATCTATAAGATCAAGCATGCAACTGATGAAAGTGTCAAGAAATACAAAACAAGATATATAGCCATATGTTTTCTCATAAACAGAGGGAGTTGTCTATGATGAGACACTTGACCAAGTGAACCCATTACACTTTCATCTGTATTACCATCTATGAGTTGGAAACTATATCATATAGATCGATTCTTGTTGAGATTCAGTAAGAGTATTACTGATCCAAACCTATATCGTTACAGTGTTGGTGATGAGAGCCTAATACTATTGACTTTTTCAGAAAGTGTTGTTACAAGTAATTCTTGAATTTTGATGAAGAATCTGAGTATTATGCACTACCTCTTGGTACAAGAAGTATGACAGAGGACCAATGAGATTTTTCCCAAATCAAGGAAAATACACAGTGAAAATATTAAAGAAGTGTAGTATGATAGAAAGAAAATCCATTGTGATAGATTTAAAGAAGAAGATTGATGATGAATCAGATGAGATTGATACAAAGCTGATTGAATCACTGATGTATCTAGTCAACACCATACTTGATTCATACCATGCAGTGAATGTGCCTAGCCATTTCAACAAAACATGTATTGAGATATATATGAAGCACAATTGATATGCTACCATGGTTCCTGATACAGAGGAAGAGTATATAAGCTTCAAGTGTACGAAGACATGTGGCTTCAAAAAGATTCTAATATATTTACTTGACCATGAGATGGATCTTATGAGTCATGAGAAACCAGTGGTTCTTGATGGATCGAAATACGATGAGATGAAATATCTGTATTCCAGAGATATGATGCAAAGGAAAATCGTACACATGCATTACCCTCCTACACATGAGAAAATTGTAGATATCTTTACCAAATTAACTTCATGAAGAATGGCTCCCTAGTTAAGAGGGAGTGATGATAACTCCAGCCAAGACAAAAATCAAAATACATCTATGCGAGACTTGGCATGATAAATAATGCCTCCCTAGATGAGAGGGAGTGTTAATGAATGCAGCTATGTGAGACATTCTCCAACTTACAAACCTGTGAGGTGTGGATCATTGTAGCTATGTGAAGCCTTTCTCTCAACTTACAAACATGAGAGAAATCCCCTAATAAGGGTTTTTGGTTCCTTCCTGAGACAGAGCTAGGAACGTAGAGATGACCTCCTCCATGAAGAGAGTGAGAATAACTCCAGATGATTATCCAATGGGAAAAGTGATCTGATGAGTTGGACGTGCCTGTGGCTAAGCACAAGGTGAACGTGTGAAATCCCAAAAGTGTTGGGCACATCTTCATGTGAAAAAAAATGAAGATGATGTGTTAGCCTCCTCTGAGCAGCATAGTTGACAAGAAAACTCCAGATGATTCTCCTGTGTGAGGCAGTGGGAATGGAGATCTGTAGAGTCGACGTGTCTGTGGATGGGCACAAGTGAACGTGTGTAGATCTGGTTCTTCTGTGTAATGCAATGAGCCAGAGCTATGACATCCCTATGGATGTGCCCCTAGCAGGTGTATCAGATCCTTTTCTATATGTTGTTCAAGAGTCAGACCTGCCTATAACCCTAATTGTTATATAAAGGGTACAGGTCGACCCCACCTTAATGTGATTAATAATAAATGTAAAAGATAATTAATATTTTTAATATTAATTATAATAATAATAATAATAATAATAAATTATATAGTGACTTAGAGAGGTCAGCCCTGTTGAGCCAATAGACGCCTTTGTTGATTGGTCAAGTCTAATATAAGTAAGGCATGATTCCCCATTGTGGAATCATATCTTCCTTGTGAGTTTGGAAATTTCATCAAACACATCTACTTGGGAAAAGGTGTGCACCTCTCTTGGGCACTAAAGTTCTAGGGTTTGAAACCCTCTTGTGTGCTAGAGTTTATCTTGGTGGAGGTCTTTCTCTTGAAGAATATAGCAAAGGATTGGGATGGGTTTTCTTCCCTTGTTGAGAAGGGTTTCCCAGGATATTTCTTGTGTTCTTGTGCATGGTGTTTCTTCTTGTGATCTTGGTTGCTACAACATTATTGCTTATGGTTAAGTGAAATGATAAAATGGAATGAACTTCATGCTTAACCTAGCTTATGAAAAATCAACACTGTCGAAGTGACTAAGCAAGTAGAGCCTATGATTGGGTGGAAAGGTGGACACACACAATTAGTTAGATGATAACAACTTGTAAAACAAATAAGAAGTATTATACTTTGTGTGACTGGATTTAATTAAATGGTTGGTGCTTGAAATCATAGCTATGAATGTTAAGCTTGTTTGATGGATTAAGTCTGTAAATTAATTTATAATTGTATAATCCTGATGTTGGATTTAATGTTTGTTTCACTTGCAAGTTTTTGTATAAAATTAAAATGTGCATGCCTGATTTATGAAATCAACGTTGGTTTTCTTCGTAAATTGTGGCATTGTAATGACTATAGAACTGTAATAACGATGTCTGCCTTACACCATTGAAAGTGAGCGAGATTAACCATTTAAATCCTTGCGTAAAATCAACGAGGCTCAACAACCTTTGATCTAGGAGAGAGTATTGATTTGTACCATCCAAGAGATGGACTAGTCCATTCAGTGAAAATTATTCCATAAACGACGATTTATTGAGGGTCGTCAGATCTATTGACCGAGAGATCATAGTCGTAGATATTCATAAAATATCAAGAGGGATTTATGTGACCCAATGCATCGAAACATTGGATCTTGGAAGAATTCTAAGTCCAATCCCCTTTTGAAGTCCTGATGTCCAATATCCATGGACTAGGGTTCCAGCCCCTAGTTCCATGCCTTGTTACCTATGCCCGAAGGAGAGTGAGAGAGTGGAGTCGTCATGATGTTTAGTGCCAATGTGGAAATGAGGGTGTCACTGGGGTGACACTTGTCAACTCATGGTTCACCGATGATTATAGTGTGGGCCTTGTTGGGATTGAACCTTTGTATCATCACGTTGGTTTATCGATCGTCAGATCTATTTGGTCGTCGATCTAATAGATAATCTCAAGAGGGGTCCAAGGCACCGGGGTATTGGATCATCAGACCTCAGAATATTTCTAAGGCCCAACCCTTTGTAAACCCCGATTCCTGATTTCTGATGAACAACGTTCCCACGCAAGTTTTTGTTCCTTTTAATATGTGTGTGTGTGTGTGTGTGTGTGTGTGCATGAGAGGAAGGCAATGTCACATGTGACGTGGCAGCCATGTGGGGAGACAAGATGTCAAGGGGTTGGAACTTGGAAGTTTTTTATTAGCTGATGGAGCAAGTGTGGGGCCAAACTAGGTGTGGAGACCTTGGATTAAACTCCCCTAAATCCTTAGTCAAAAGATCTTGAAGACGAAATATATTAGCCTTATATATGTATGGAGAAAATTCCATCAAGCCCCGGACTTCAAGGAATTTTAGTGTACAGGAGACCTGTAAAGAGTCGTGGTCCTAATGTCTATGGTCATCTAGTGGCAACACATGTCTTCACGAGGGACAAATATCCACCGTAGATAATATGGTAAAGGGTTGGGAGTTATAATCCTGAGATTAACTTAGTTAATCATCTTGTAATCATTAATATTATGTTAATTAATCATCTCGTAATCTTTAGAATGTAGGGAACTAGATATTTATCATAATCTGTTGATTAACCTAATTAATTATGGGATTAATGTAATTAATAACCCCATAATCCCCGGACGATGGACCTTGAGAGTTTTTAGTTTACACAAGACCGGTAAGGCATTGAGGTTCCGACGTCTACTATTACCTAGTGGCGACGTGTGTCACCCTTATATTTCACGCGGTGGACAAATCCCAGTCATAGTTCTCGACAGAAAAAGGTCAATCAAAGCTCGAGCATCAGAGGTTTTTCAAATCCATACCACACAAGGAAATCTTCGATGCCAAATGTCTAGTGGTGATGCATCACATGAGGGAGGACCCACGTGTCATGGTGTGAGAGGACCATGTGCCACACAATGGTGGTGCCATGTGTCACGTCATTTTGGCATATTTGGATGAAGGTCAGAGTGGAAAAAGAGTGCCATGTGTAAAATGGTACTGATGTCACATGTCATTCCAAATGGCATGACTAGATAGGACCACATTCCTCAGAATTCTAGTTGTGCTTCGGATCTTGGACCCCTTATAGGTTTGAGAAATAGGCATTACAAAAATCTTTAATGATTGATGCTCGATGGATCCAAGATGATGTTGGATGATGTCATTCAATGAAAAGGAGGTGGAAAAGTATCAACTCCCTATTGGGTGAACCTTGGGCACAACGATGACATGTACATCCTTGTCATCCCACGTGTATGGTCCACATGTCATGACATGAGTGATGCCACGTGGCATGTAGATTTGACATAATTGGATAAGGGTTCTTGGAGGAAATGAGTGTCACATGTCGAAGTGCTACAAGCACCATGTGTCATGCCATGTGGTAGATAGTGGCAAGGCCAATTGTCAGAATAAGTGGCTCGTTATGCATAGGGTTGTGTTCCCAAGGTGCCAACTCATCTCGAATCAGGCCTTTTGGACTATATGATTTAGAAAAAGGGATGAGGTCCTGACATTTTGAGGTTCCAGGTCCCGAGGTCCTACGGTCCCGACGACCCGGGGATAGGTGTCATTGTTTGGTGAAAGAGAGCCTCGAGAGAATTGTGAAGCATAGTGTTGTGTGCGAGGAAGGTCGGGGCCTAAAGTGTTGAAGGTTCGGTGGCCAGGTGGCAGGTGCCACGCCAATTCCATGCTAATGCATAGTCAACAACGATGCCTTGCAGGTAGGACACATCAATTCCAAATCGGATGGGTACAATGACATGGAGCCACGTGGTAGTACGAAGGCACCTAACCTTTAAAGGCCCAAAAAATTCAAAGGGCCATAAATTTTGATCCAAAGCTCCAATTGGAGAAAACTTACAGTTGTTGGAAATACTTTAGCAAGCAGAAGAATATGGTATCCTTTTTAAAGGGATTTGAAGAGTTCCGGAAAAGAAAAAATTTAATACCCCAGCCCTTAAAAGGGTACTTAGGGGGTTGGGTGTGTTACATACATGGCTTAGGATATGAAAAAGGAAACATCTTTTATATCCCGTACTACTCAAACTAGTTCATTTTTTGAGTGTGGGACTTCTTGATCAAGAAGTTAAGAATCTTGATAATAAGTTCTAACATTTTCATAGAATTGGTCACTTGGATACACAATGTTTTGATCTCCATCTGTGTCTTCATTATGGGAAGACAAATCACCTATATGAAAAGTGTCGAAAGAAGAAGAAGGTTAATAAAATGGTTCATTATGGTTGAATCAGCTCTTGGAAATGGAATCAACAAGTAAAGAATCTATATAAGTCTTATCATCTAGTCAAGACTGAGGTAAAGCCACAACTGCATGGAGAAATGAAAACAACAAACAACTATTCTAGATGATTTTGGTGATTATCCAAATCCAATTCTATATGTTGTACGAAGTTAAAACATGAATCAAATATGGTACTGTCCATGCCCTCAAGAGGGGGAGAACATTGATGAAAAAAATGCTCTCTTACAGATTCAGAGGGGGAGTGAAAATGGTTAGTGGTAATCCAAAAACACCACATTATTTGAGTGAATATGGTTAAGGGTAATCCAAAACCACCACATTATTCAAATCAAATTGGTTAGTGGTCATCCAAAACCACCACATTGTTCAAGTGAAGATGGTTAGTGGCAATCCAAAACCACCACATTGGTCAAGTATCAATGAAATATGGTTAGTGTTCAACCAAAAAAACCACCACATAAAGAATCCAAAGCTCAAGATTGGATCTCTTCAACTAAATTCAACAAACTTCTCACCTTGCACCTGACAAGAGGGAATATCAAACATCAATGATGATAGTCAGGCTTCATAATTCGAAGTCCTATCACAAACTATCAAAAATTGGGAATTTCAATATAGAAATTGGTCTCCTCAAATAAAATCAACTATTGGGATGCTAATCAACAAAATGGGAATGTTCAGACATGGAAGTTGTTCACTTCCAGATGAACTATTCAGATATTGGTGGTTTTTCAAACATATCTTCATCAAATGTAACACCCTGGTTTTAATCCCTATGAATTATAATGTATTATGTAATTTTGACTTAGGCTGGTGAGCTGGTAAAGTTGAAAAGGGGCCAAAGTGCCTAGGAAATGTAATACATCTATATACATTAATAAAAAACTACACTGCTGGCTGCAAGATGGACAATGACAAAATAGATAGGGGGCTATGATTCCACGAGAGAGGGGGCTTAAGGGGATAAATATTTTTATTATATTTTATTTACCCATAATTGATTTTATGGATAAAAGTGGTTACATGAGATTCTTGGGAGGAAGGCCATGTGGTTATTGTTTTCATGTAATTATATAAACATCCCTTGTGGGTTGTTTTGGGGTTTCACTTGTTCTTATTCATTCACTGTTACACCCTTCTCACTCTTTTATTTTTTTTGGTGCCTCATTCTTGCTAATTCGTGTACTCTTGGTCTAAGCATGGAAACAAATTGTTGGAAGAGGAGAGCCATTTCTAGATGGTTGTAGTAAATTACTTATCATTCCAAGAGGGAATCGATGTCGAAGTGCATGTGATTGATGGTAGTTCAAAAAGAATTGTCCACACTTGAGAATCCTTGGAGTTTCTAAGAGGGAGATTTCCTGACCATTAGCATTAGAGCCCTGGAGAGAAATGGAACAAACTAAGGGACTGCATGGAAGAGAAAGTTGTTCATTTCTTTGGGTTGTGTAGCATGAAGGGGAAAGAGAGATGGAAATTAGGATTTGTTGTGTGGTTGGGAAACCTAAGAGCTAGTTAGCCAATTGTTGTGTGTTTTAGATTTGGCCTAGGACCCATCCTTGTGGATTCATAGCCTTGGATCGGGGGTGACTTGTTGTTCAGAGTAAATGAACAAAAATATCTATGGTTGGGAGGAGCGTCCATGGTCTTTATCCAGTTGGTGAATGTTTACTTGCAAAGATAAGTCCTCTCTATTTTTTTTAGTACAAGGTATTTTCCGTTGTGTATTTAATTATCTCTGAGATGTATTCCTGTGTACATCCTTGCTGGTTATTTGTTGTGCATCACATGTTGTTTATTTATTTTATGCTTTATCATGGATATTTATTAATGCATGTGAGCATGCTTGATTTCAAATTAATTATTATCAAAATTCGAAATTAGTTTAGAAGTGAGTTTTGGAGGTAGTTTTCCTAGCCTGTGAGTGGTTGGGTATGTTACAGATTGGTATCATAGCTTCGGGTTGAAACATCGAACTTGTATGAGCTGAAATTGTTGGACATGGTATCGTCATTAAGAAAGAAAATATTGGGATAAATAGCGTTGCAAAAATCGTGCAGAATCCAGAGCGTTGTGCAGACAGGGATCCTTTGTAAAGGATCATGGAATTATGATCGTTCCCTTTTGAATTTCGAGAGTAATAACAACCATTGAATCAAGAAGTTATTGATCATTAGATCAGGATTTAGGTAAACAAGGACTGTCATATAGAGGTGAAACCAGAGGTTGGGAGAGATTAAGTCCCAACTGTCAGATAGAACTGGTCGATCATCAGTCATTGATCGAAGCCAACAAGGAGATAGAAAACTCTGGAACTTCGCCACTTTGGTAATTATGGGAGGTAGGGCAGAAGCATGAAATCCTGAAGGCCAAAGTCGTGAAATCCCACCAGCCATCCGATATGATAGGAAGTTTTTGTGAAATCTCCATCGTTGATCATGGACATCTAGCGTTGACCCTCCAGAAGTAAATAAGTTTGAGTCCTAGAAATCCTGAAGGCTGAAGTCATGAAATCTCGTCAATCGTTAGATCGAGGAATTAATTTGAGAGTAATGTGAGCCATTAGATCATGAGTACAAGGTAAGGAAGTTTCAGGACTCTGTATCTTCACCACTTTGGTGATTACTAGAGACTAGGAAAAGCCATGAAGTGATGAAGCTGCAAAGTGCCAAAGCCACAGAGTGAAAATCCGAAGTCACGAAATTACACAGGCTGTCAGATCTGGAGCAAAGGAAGGTGGATTTCCTGTTTGGTGGATGACATGTCTTATGCCACGTGGTCAGAGAGCCATGTGGGGACACATGTCATGTGAGTTCGATGCCTTTTGGACCCCAACATGTCCTTTTTAGAGTGACACGTGGCACGCATACCATGGGTCCACATCACCATAGGTGACATTAGCATGTCATGTCATCTCCGTGATAATGGCCTCTAGGAATGTCCAGCTTCTTCTATTAGAAAAAGTGTCGAAGGTCGAAGTAGAGAATTCACACAGACCATCGATCGAAGATCCCTTTGGGACTTTTCTGAACCGTTAGATCAAGCAGTGGAAGGATGGTGTAAGTACTTCAGCAGGTATAACTATGGGGGAGTTGAAGAACTTAAGAGTTGTAATATCTCAGAGTCTTGCAGTGTCAAATTCCCAAAATGAATAAGGATCGTCCATATTGTTAAGTCATAGTCATTGGATTAAGCTGGTGGAAGGATAGCGTAAGCAGGGTTGTTAACTGATGGTAAGTATTCATCATCACTCTATGACCACTTCGACAGGTATAACTCTAGGGGAGTTGAACAACTCTAGAGTGGTAATATCCCAGAGTCATAGAGTGTCGAAGTCCCGAAATAAATATGGATCGTCCATCTCATCAGTGTATTAAGTCATGATCATTGATTTCATTGAGGCCTACAGAGAAGCCAGGATCGTCCATCCAATGGGAGATTAAATCTCAATCGTTTGATCTACTAGTGGATATGATATAAGTACTTTGACAAAGTTTACTCCTGGAGAGTTGGAATATCAAAAAGGGAGAATAGCCAAAGGCTAAAGTCCAAAGGACTTGGTTCCAACATTGGTCTCATGATAAGGTAAAGGGGTTGATCAAAGGCCCAAAAATCCACCCAATGAAAAGGACCATCTGATGGATGTGTTTTAATCAATAGTTGAGATCAATGGTCCACGCATCTCAACATGGTGGCATGTTAGTAGCTTATCCATCGCGTGCCTTAATCTTGGGATGACACATCACCAAATCAACTGACGATCTAGATCTAAAGCGTGTAACCTCTAGAAAATTAATGATCAAGTGATTTCAATTTGTGCTATGGATCTCCGCCATTGGATATTATCTTGATCACAATCAATGGTGAAATCCACTAAGGAACATTGCTTAGAGTGGATAAGCCTGTGGTTTCAAGCCCACAGTCACAAGGAAAGTGGATTGAAGGAAGTGCCTATGCAGGATTCGAATTGTGTACCAGTTTAAAGACCATGTGGAATAATTTGACAAGATTGGCACACAACCATTCCATTGCCACTACAAGATCCTGTTTGCACAAAAAGGGTGAAGGTGATTTTTTCAGGAAGCCTTAACTTTCAACTCAGAGATCGGATTGGGGAATATGAATAGCCATTAGAAATACGATTCAGAGGAAAATAACATTGAATTGTTATAATTTGGAGAATGATGATATATTTCTTCATGAATTAAGAATAAAAAAGACATCTAACATTAATTGACAAATTTCTATAATATGTATAATTCTAACAAAATGGTTTCTTGCAGATTTGGAAGAATTAGAGGTATAATCAGATCAATTCAAGACTAGGATCAGATATCAAAGTCATGGAAGCATGATAGATCTTATAGAAGTTGGATGAGCCAATAAATATCCGTAGGGAAAGTAATGAAAAGTGGATAAAGAAATCGAGAAGAGAAAAATAGAAGGATTATTAGTTAGTTGTTGCAGAGTGTGAATAAATTGCAGGTACAACAAAAGCAAGAATCATCACATAGGACATGAATCTAGCAGGGGAATAATGTCATTAAAGGTCTTATAAAGGAAAATTAATACTCCATATCCTTGAAGGTAGATATGAGTAGACAAAGAGCTTAAGAGATTGTGTGTGAATAATATCTATGGGTCAAGAATAGGATTTCAAGGGAAGGATTTGTTAGCTATGAATTAAGTACTTGTCTCAAAGTACTCAGTGAAAGAAATCCACTTCTGATATCAGAGTTCATAGTGGAAGCAGGATGCCAATGAAGAGAAATTGGAGATAGAAAAATGAATGCTCTTTCACTTGAAAAGTGTCACTGAATGAAAATAGACTTCCTTTGGGGATGGTATTAAGTGTGAAAGGTATGGTTTCATAGGGAAATGTTAATGAAGTAATTTAATAGACAACTAGGAGTAATAAAATTTGATTCCATAATGCTTTGGTAGTAGAGTGATGGCATGTTCTAAGCTAATTCATTCCAAGGTTCTGGAATTTTTCATAAAGGTAAATTTTAGATATGATTGCCGAAGAGAGGTTGTTGAAAATATAACACATTGGTTGGATTTCATAATGGCCAAGTGAAACTTTCCTAGAAAGTGTTATGACTAGGGAACAATAGTGTAGATGAACAAAGTGAGAGCACACAAGTCATCAAGGATCTGAAGAAATTTAAGGACAACCGGCTACAAATAAATAAATAAACAATAAGTGAATTGAAACATAAATGCACTAGACGACATGACACATACCATGAATTTAGAATGCATATGCATTAGTAGGCGTGATGATAGTGAATTATTGGTGCATACAGATGTGAATTGTGTATATTTACATGCTTTGATATGCATATGGCATGCTTGAGGACTTAGAATAGTTTGTTGTTATATACATGCAACAATGATGTTATAGAAATTGAGTATGACTAATTCTGTATTATAGATTACGTATTCAGGAAAAATGGTATATCATGGCTAAAGATGTGGATGTTGTTGTTGATTATGACTTCCATCTATGTGAAGACCCATGAGGGTGGTAGGATGGTAATTGAAAGGATGGAAGAGAACCAAGGATGATTTTAGGGGCTAAATTTCGCTCATGGGCTAATTTTCCATGGTTTTTCCAAAAACGAGATTCGCTATTTTAAAAATGATTCGACCAAATTCTATAGGATAAAATTATTTTACCTTAAAAATCGCCAAAATTTTATAAAAACTATATAAAATACTTAGAAATTTGAATATTTTTACAAAAAATTGCCAATCATTTATAGTTAGCATATGGAGGATTAATAATATTCACCAAGGTTTCTAAATTTTAAAATAAACTTCCATCCTTAAAATCATCCCTGAAGAGAACTCTTGTGAGTTTTTACAAATACCAATTGATCAGATAACATCAAGTAGGTTGATAACCATTATACATGTATGCATTTTAGTTTATTTTGATGCATAGATGTTGAAGGGAATTGAGGTAAGAATTCCCTCAGTTAAATTTTCAATATTTAAATTGATATGTAATGGCCGAAGTCCTAGAGTATATAAATGTTGTTGATGATAGAATGCATTTAGATAAAATGTTAGTTGCATATTGTGTTATGATTGGTTATGGGATCATAACCAAATCAAGTCAGGAGACATACTCTTGATATAAAAATAAATATCCATAGAGTTAGTCGTGTGTGAGACCATGAGATGGTTGGATATGGAAGGGCTATAGCGTTATGTGAGTGTTCAATGGTATCTATTGTATAGTTGATGTTTTGACTGCAACCTCTTTGCCGACACTGAAGAGCACTTAAGAATTATATTATTGGTGTTGTGTTTGGGTTGAAAAGGAAGACATCCAAATAGTCAAGCAAGCAATAGGAAGTTTGTGGATGATGTGTTGAGGCATTGGCCATACCTTCCAACTCACCTTGGTGAATGCACGGCATAGTTATGTGGTATTATGTAGTCAATGCAGGGATGCATTGTGTAAAGGTGGCCATGGGTATTGGCACATCGATTGTTATTTTATTTAGTAATTAATTGTTGCATTCTAAAAAACTTGTGGTGCTGAAAATACATAATGAATGATAGTTTCATTATATTTAATATGAATACTAGTTGAAGGTGATTGAATTGTTGTTTGTTACAATGTTGAGACCACTTTTGGAGCTATTAAAATTGTTACAAGTGGTATTACAAGAATTGTTGAATGCATTTTGGTGAATGCATGTATATATTATATAACATAGAAATGATTATGCTAACAGTTGAAATGATGTGAGTATTGCTAATTCATGAAGTTGAAAACACTTCAGGAGCTATTAGATATTGCAAAAACAAATTTGCAGGTTAAAGTAGTTACATAATGATAAATTATGGAAAAGCTCTGTCAGGGGAACAAAGTGATAGAAATATTGACGAATAGAAGAAAGAAAATATTGGCTTATAATACATGTGTAGAGAATGATGGGTTCATTCCAATTAATAGTTGGATTGATGGAAGTAATTGAATTGTAGTTGTAAACAATTTTGAGATCACTTTGTGAATTTTTTTTAATTGTTACCATGAAAAAAAAAATATATATATATATATATATATATATATATATATTGTACATGAGATGCTAACATTTTATTTGGTTGAGTGTAAATTGAGGGAATTGCAGGTAGAATGGTCTTGGATATGGTAGGGATGTAATCCCATAAGGAATATCAATGCCTGGTGCTGCAAGAGCCAAACATTATGAGCAAAAAATTCATGCCTCAAAATCTTATTTCCTATATATAAACAGATTTGATAAATTAAAAAAAAAAAAAAAAATTGTTATGATATGCTAACAATTGGTTTGTCTTATTGAAGGTTGAGAAAATTGCAGGAATAATGGTATTGGGTATGACATTGTTGTAATCCATAATAAACATTGATTCCTGCAACCACAAGAGACAAACAAATTATGAGCAGGAAGCTCATGCTTGGAAAAAAAAAATCTTGTATAAAACAGATTTGACATTTATGATTGAAAATTGTTATAATGATATCTCATGATGATTGTATGTATATAATACATATGAGATGTTGGCTATGCAAGATGGAAGCTCAACAAAAATAGCACTAGAAGGAAATCAAGCTCAATGATGAAGGCATTAAATGAAGAAAGTCCAATGGACTTGTTGCAGCTAGAGTTCTTGGAGCCACAACTCTGAAACTAGCTAGTCGAGTGCATTGGATCCCTGGAAAGAAATGAAACAGCCTGAGGGACTGCATGGTAGAGAACGGGGTTCTTTTATTTGGGTTGTGCAAGATGATAGGGAAGGAGAGATTGCTAGTTGGAATTGTTGCCATAAATATAAATTCTGAAGATCATTATACATGTTTTGGGTCGGAATGCCTATGTATACATGTTTAATTTTAGGCCAGGGTGCCTATGTATATAAGAATTGGCTAGATTGCATGTGTGGATTAATGCCAGAGGGCCTAGATTTGTAATGTTAATAACATTAGAATGGTTTTGTGCATTGAGGACAGTGCCAAAATAAGGGGAGGGGGATGTAACACCTCGTTTTTAATCCCTATGAACTATAATGTGTTATGTAATTGTGAATTAGGATGGTGAGCCGATAAATTTGAAAATGGGCAAGAGTTCCTAGGAAATGTAATACATCTATATACATTAATAAAAAAAATGCATTGTTGACTACAAGATGGACAATGACAAAAGATATAGGGGGCTATGATTCCACGAGAGAGGAAGCTTAAGGGGCTAAATCTTTTTATTATATTTTATTTAACCATAATTGATTTTATGGAGAAAAGTGGTTGCATGATATTCTTGGGAGGAACGCCATGTGGTTCTTGTTTTCATGTAATTATATAAACACCCCTTGTGGGATGTTTTGGGGGTTCACTTGTTCTTATTCATTCATTGTTACAACCTTCTCTCTTTCACTTTTTTGGTGCCTCATTCTTGCTAATTCATGTGCTCTTAGTCTGAGCATGGAAACGAATGGTTAGAAGAGGAGAGCCATTGCTAGATGGCTATACTAAATTATTGGTCATTCCTGGAGGGAATGGATGCCTGGGTGCATGAGATTGATGGAGGTTCAAAAAGATATATCCACAACTAAGAATCCTTGGAGTTTCTAGTGGGACGATTTCCTGACCAGTAACACTAGATCCCTGGAGAGAAATGGAACAACACGAGGGACTGCATGGAAGAGAAAGGTGTTCATTTCTTTGGGTTGTGTATGATGAAGGGGAAAGAGAGATGGAAATTAGGATTTGTTTTTTGGTTGGGAAACCTAAGAGCTAGTTAGCCAACTAATGTGTATTTTAGATTTGGCCTAGGACCCGTCCTTGTGGATTCATAGCCCTAGCTTGAGGGTGACCTGTTGTTGAGATTAAATGAACAAAAATGTCTATGGTTGGGAGGAACATCCACGGTCTGCAACCAGTTGGTGAATGTTTACTTACAAAGATAAGTTCTCTTTGTGTTTTCTGTACAATGTATTTTCCGATGTGTATTTAATTATCTCTGAGATGTATTTATGTGCGCATGTGTGTTGGTTATTTGTTGTGCATGGAACATTGTTTATTTCTTTTATGTTGTAGCATGGATCTTGATTAATGCATGTGAGCCTTTCATGCTTGATTTCAAATTAATTATTATCAGAATTCGAAATTGGTTCAGAAGTGATTTTTGAAGGTAAAGTTCCTAGCCTATGGGTGGATGGGTATGTTACATCAAAGCTCAAATCAATAATTTCATATTAAAGACTGAATATGATACCAGTTATTTATTTTTTATTGGTACAATTATCCAGACCTGTGATTAAGGGGGGGGGGGGGAATGTTAGACTGTGAGTCCCTAGACAATCACAAAGTCCGATACCACTTATATGAGTTGTAAACCTTACCTATTCACAAGGTTTTTTCATGATCCATTGATGAGTTGTTAGTTAGATCTAGATCTAGATATAGAATTGGTCATATCTATGTACTATAAATTCATATCAAGAGATCAATACAAAGTGCAATAGAGAATGGCATAAATCCTTTTCCATCATTTCTTGTTTCATCTTGCTTGTGATGCATTTGTTAACATTTTAAAATTTGACTTGGCCATTAAATTAGCTAAGCCTTGACCCTTAATAAGTTTTGTTAGTTTAATTTCAAGGTTAAATTCCTGAATTTTTGCAATCCATTTTCCTCTACTTTCATCACAATCCTATTGCCCAATAATGTATTTTACAGGCATGTGTGGAACATAAGCAATTATTTTAGGATGTAACACATAGTCTCTAAATTCTTTCAAAGATTTGACTAAAGCAAAATCCCCTTTTTCGATGATTTTGTATTTCAATTCAACGTCACATAAAGTTTGGCTAAAAAAGGCTATTGGCTATTAAAAACCTTCATGACTCCTTTGCAATAGTATTGTTGCAATAGTGTGATATGAGGAAAATGAAAAAATTATAAACTCTTTTTTTATAATCAAATGTTATGAGAACATGTGCTTCCCCTAAGGTTATTTTAATTTGTTGAAAATAAGATCTAGTTTCCTAAGCCCACTTAATCTCAACCCCTTTTTAAAGCATGCACATTATGTTTTTTACTATTTCAACAAAATTTGGTATGAATCTCAAAAAAAAATACTTTTCCTAAGAAAGTTTGTATCTCCTTTTTATGTCTTGGATAAATTAAATCTTGAATAGCTTGAACTCTCTATGGATCAAATTTTACTCAATATATTGACACAATGTGGCCTAATAAATTACCTTCTATCATGGAAAAAAATATTTTTTAGGATTTAAGGATAAGCCATATTGTTTGTAAATTTTCAAAACTTGTTGCAAATGCCTTATATGATCTTCTTTAATTTTTGAAAAAATAATCATATCATATAGATAAATAATAATGAATATATATTTTTCATCAACAAATGCAATATCCATTGCTCTCTGAAAAGTTGCTCTTGCATTTATTAGTCCAAAAGGAATTTTATCCTCTGAAAAGTTTCTCTTGCATTTATTAGTCCAAAAGGAATTTTTTATACATAAAAGTAACACATGCAGTGGTGAAAGTAGTTTTAAACTTGTCTTCTCTACTCATAACCACATGATTGTTTAATGAGAATCCATCCATCATTGAAATCCTTTGAGCACCAACTACCTTTTGTAAAATATGATCCATTTTTGGTAAAGAATAGTTATATTTTAAAGAAGCTTTGTTAATATTTCTAAAATCCACACACAAACGAATCTCCCTATTATTTTTCCTAATAAGGACTAAATTATCCACCCATTCTGAATATCTTAAAGGAATATTAATTTTTGCATCCAACATCTTTTTTTATTTCCTTTTCTATTTAAGGAAAAAGTATTGGATTTGCTTGCATAGTTTTTGTCTGAAAGGCTCTATTCCTTCTTTAAGGGGAATTTTGTGTTCAATGATTTTTATGTCATAGGTTTTTAGATCTTTATAGTTCCAGGAAAAAACATCACTTGATTGTTTAAAAATTTCAATATATTTGACTTTATATTTCAAAGTTAAATATTTTGAAATCTTGATCAATTTAGGTTCATTAATGTTAAGGTTTAAGCTATTATTTAGAGTTCTTTCATTTCACTAGATAACAATAGCATAAATAGGATCACTGAGAAATACACAATCACAAGAGACACGTCATTTATCCTGGGAAACCCTCATGGGGGAGAAAACCCAGCAAAACTTCCTTATTATAGATAGCCAATACAATGCCAAGAGATAACTCAAACAAATACAGAAAGTCCTCTCCCAAGAATGCACGTCTCTTTCTCTTCCTTCTTCTCCAACTGCAGCTTCGAACTTGCTTATTGATGAACAAGTGAGTGTGTATCTAAATGAGGAGCTAGCCTCCTTATTTATACAACTCTGGCACGTGTGGATGGAGGTGTCTTTTCACTGGCAGGGCCAACTTCTTCTTTTGGGTGGTTATAACCACCTTTAATATATTTTGGGGCCGACTTCTTATTCTGCCTATTACAATTATGTTTTGACCAATCCGCAAAAGGGTATTTGGTCATTTACAATAGCCGACATGATCAATCCACAATAGGGGATTGATCTAATGAATAATACATCAAAAATGATTAGAATACTCTTTGAAGTTACATTATTTCAACACTCCCCCTTAACAAGAAGGGTATTCTACAACAACATCAGGCGAGAGAGAGGACAGCATCATCAATAGCATCAGGTGAGTGAGAGGACAACATCATCAACAACATCTTGGAGCATTGACTGGCATATCTATAAATCATCGGAAGTTTTTCTCATCGGCAACATCATCATTCACAAAGGAATGAAATCATCATCTGCATCAATATGGATTAGTATAAAATTAATACATCATCATCACAGCACAAGGTTGGCCACATCATCACAGCACGAGGCTGGCATGTCATCACAGCATGAGTCTGGCACATCATCACAGCACAAGGCTGGCACACTACACAACAATTAAGATGGAATCACAACACAACAATTAAGTTGGAATCACAACACATCAATTAAGCTGGAATCACAACACATCAATTAAGCTAGAATCACAACACAACAATTAAGCTAGAATCAACAATTAAGTTGAAATATCAACACAACAATTAAGCTGGAATCACAACACAGCAATTAAGCTAAAATCTCAACACAACAATTAAGTTGGAATCAACAATTAAGCTGAAAACTAAACACAACAATTAAGCTGGAATCAACAATTAAGCTAAAATCGCAACACGGCAATTAAGTTTGCAACACAACACTCGGTTGGCATCTCAACACTACTCACCCTATCAAGGGAGGTCCTTTTGGACTATGCCAAGCTTATCTCGAAAGTGCTCAAACTTTGCATGAGATATATGCTTGGTCAACACATCAGCAACCTATTCATCCGTGCTAACGTATTGGAGATTTATGGATCCTCTCTGCACCATGTCACAGATGTAATGATATCGGATCTCTACATGTTTCAACTTATCATGAAATACAGGATACTTTGTCATATTTATGCAACTCTAGTTGTCACATAGGATCATGGTTGTTTCCATCTCTAGGTCAAATAGACCTGTCAACAACTTCTGAAGCCATATAGCTTCACAACTAACAGAACATGTGGCAATGTACTCTACTTTCACTGTACTGAGAGAAACACTTGATTGCTTCCTAATCTTCCATGAGATCATGATTGATCCCAAACTGAAACAGCATCCTAAAGTTTTCTTCCTATTAGAGACACTTCCAGCCCAATCTGAATCAGTGTACCCACTCAATGTGAAATCATGATCTCCATCATAACTGAGGCCACAATCTAATGTACCCTTAAGGTACCTCATCACATGTTTTGCAACAACTAGGTGAACATGTCAGGGTTCTACCAGAAACTGACTCAAGGTGTTCACGGAAAAATAGATATCTGGTATGGTGTTCGTCAGGTACATCAGTGATCCAATGATCTGTCTATACAGCGTGGCATCAATCAATTTTGACGAAGTGTCGACCAGTAGCTTTAGCTTTATTTCCATGGGTGTATTCATGGAATTTCACTCCAACATGTCGAATCTCTTCAGGATTTCGACTACATACTTCCCTTGGTTAAGGAAGATTCTCTCTAGACTCTAAAATAACTCAAGACCTAAGAAATAATGCATTAGGCCAAGGTCTTTCATATCAAATTCTGAAGCGAGCTTCTTCTTACATTCGGTGATGAGATTTTCTTTTCCAGTTAAGAATAAGTCATCCACATATAGAAGCAATATCACTGGCTCATCATTCATAACCTTGAAGTAGAGATTAGAATCTTCTTTACTCTTGGTAAAGCCCAAGCTCCTCAGGAAACTGTCTATCCTACCATACCAAGCTCTAGGAGCTTCCTTCAACCCGTACAAAGCCTTTTTCAACTTGCATACATGAGTCTTCTTGTCTTCAACTTCAAATCCTTTAGGTTGTTCTATATACACTTCTTCTTCGATGACACCATTTAGGAAAGATATCTTTACGTCCATCTGGTGTAACTTCCACTTCATCTTAGCTGCAAGGGCTATGATGGTTCTGATCGAAGTGTATCTAGCTACAGGAGCGAATGTCTCTTCATAGTCAATGCCTTCCTTTTGAGAAAAGACACGAGCAACAAAAATTTCTTTATACTTCTCAATAATTCCATCAGTAGCATGTTTTATTTTGAAATCCCATTTGGAAGATACCACATCCTTGCTCTTCGGTCTGGCAACTATTTCCCATACATCATTCTTTATTATGGATTGGTATTCTTCTGTGATGGCATCTTCCCATTCTTTCTTATGAATGGATTCTTCAAAGCAAGTAGGCTCCTTCTCTAGGAGATCACACATCAAAGCCATACAACTGGAGAATGGCTTCGGTCTCTTCACTTGTCTCATGTTTCCTTCAGGAACACCATACTTCTCTCCATATTGAATAAGCTCCATAGCCTAAGCAGGCTTTCTCTTATGGGAGATCGTCATCTGAGGAGGTTCCTGAAATTCTACTATGTCATGATCTTTTAGAATTTCCTCATCAGGGGAAGTTATGACTTCCCTCACTGGTTCTGCAACTCTGGGAACCTCCCTCACTGATTCTGCAACTCTGGGAGCTACAGGTTCCTCTTCATATACATCTTCAAGTTGGCATCTTCTTGATTTCTTGAGCGTTTCATATTCATCAAAGGTCACATCCCTACTAATCTCAATGTGATGGTGACCTGGTATATAAATCCTTAAGGCCTTGGAGGCCTCACAGTATTCCACAAATATTCCCTTATTTCCTGAGGGTTCCAGCTTGTTTGTCTTCTGTTTCAAAATATGTATAAGTACTGGGCAACCAAATATTTTGAGATGGCTTACCTCTAGCATCTTTCCGGTGAACATCTCTTTCGGGGTCTTGAACCCAAGTGCACTATGGGACAATCGGTTTTGTACATATACTGTCATCTTTGTTGCTTCTGCCCATAAGCACATAGGAAGATCTTGATCATGGATCATGGTCTTCACTGCTTCCATTATCGTTCTATTCTTTCTTTCTGCTACACCATTTTGTTGAGGATTATAGGGAGTGGTGAGCTCCCTCTTGATCCTGACATATTTGCAGAAGTTCACAAACTCTTTTGAGGTGTATTCTGCTCCATTATCTGACCTGAGTATCTTGATATTTCTTTCAGAAAGATTCTCTATCAAGGCTTTGAATTCCTTGAATTTACTGAACACTTCATCTTTTGATTTCAAAAAGTAAACTCAGGTCTTACGAGAATAATCATCAATAAAATATACATAGTATACATACCCATTTTTGGAGGATGATGGCATTGGGCTACACACATCTGAATGAATGAGTTCTAAGACTCCTTCTGCTTTGTTGTCTCTCTTTGGAAAAGGGTTCTTGATGTTCTTCCCTTGTGCACATCCATTTCACACGCCTTCATGGTCAACCTTGAGTTCTAGTAGACCTGTGATTGTTTTGCATACATACGGTAATGCTTTGTAGTTGATGTGGGCTAATATTCTATGCCAAAGTTTGCATGGATTCTCAATGGCATGGGTCATGGCAGCTTCTGAGTGATCCTTTAGCTTATACAAGCCACGTTCTTCTTTTCCAATGACGATTGTTTCTTTCATGGTTTCTCCTTTAGCCCACATAAGAACTTCTCCATCTATCAAGGAAACTCTGAAGATTTTATATTCTAAAGTTGATATGGAGAGTAGGTTCTTTTTCAAACTTGGTACATAGAGTATGTCCTTCATCTTCATTGAATTCCCTAAATTAAGCTTGTAGTTTGATTCTCCCACTCCCTTGATGGGATATTGGTAATCATCTCCAAGTGTAACATTTTGAGAAAACTTCTTTTCTGAAATGCAAGAGAGAATATCTCTTTGACCTGTCTTGTGCTTCAAAGCACCACTATCAATGAGCCAAGTGTTCTCTCTAGGAGTTATCGATCCTAAGAGGGCCGAGATTAAGACATATTCTTTAATTTTTTCTCTTAACATCTTTGCAGGTGGCTCTTCATCTTCAATTGCATGGGCATGGTGCCTCTTATTTTTCCTCTTGTATTCTTCTCGTCTAGCTGGACAATGTCTCACAATATGTCCCATCTTGTCACAATGGTAGCATTGGACAGATGAGTAATCTCTTTCCTTTCATTTTCATTTCTTCTGGAATCTCTTTGGTTGAGATTCTTTATAACTGAATTTATTTTGGGGGTGAGACTCTTTATGAGCTTCTTTCTGGAAGTAAGACTTATTTCTTCCTCCTTTAGTGTGAGTAGCTAGGGCTTGATATTCATCTCTTGATAGTAAAGCCTCTTGGTTAGCTATTCTTGATTCTTCTTGAATGCATTCTTCCCATAGACCGTCAAATTTTAGTTTCTCCTTTCTTGCACAAATGGTTTGGATGAATACATCCCAAGGTCTTGAGAGACCATTAAGGGTCGTCATTATAAGTTCATCTTCGTCTATAGCATCTCCAATTGATTCTAGTTTTTCTTTGAATTGGGATATTCTGGAGAAATATTCTTGGATTGATTCTCCTGTTTGCATCCTTGTATTCTTGAGCTGAGTTCTTAGATTCTGTAATATACCAGATATAAAAAGTATGCAGTATAGAAATAAAATGCTAGAAATGGAAGAATAACAATAATATAACCAGCATAATCTCCACAATAACACAGAAATGATATAAGAACAACAACAGAAACAACACTTTGATTTAGAAAGCAATGTTCACGGGTCTCTTCGAGGGGGCAACCTCCAGTCGAGTAGCACTCTATTACAATAATATCCAAGCTAGGGTTCTCATACACTTGACTCTTATTTATACTAAATATGTCTCTCAAAAGAAGCATCTAGAGGAAGATCCTTCTAGAAGAGGAAGCTTCTATTAGGTCTTCTTACATCCGCCTTATTCTATTTTATTGAAAGGCCTTATTAATATTGACCTTTATTACATCCAAATATATTATTCTACCTATGTGCAGGTTAGGACCCTAACATGTCCGCCCCCTTAAAAACAACCTTGTCCTCAAGGCTTGAGATGTGGAAATTGTTGCAGAATGGTAGCTGGTTCCCAAGTGGCATCTGTTGAAGTTGTATCTTTCCACTAGAATATCACTTCCTTGATGGTTCTCTGACGCAGGTGATGCTCATGCTAGTCCAAAACTACTTCTGGTTGTAGCCAAATGGATCCTTCTTCAGCTAACTTGGGCAAGTTGATTTGAATTTGGCACCTATTTCCAATCACCTTCTTTAAGCATGAAACATGAAAAAAAGGATGTAGCTTCGAATGACTGGGTAGAGCTAACTGATAGGCTACTTTTCCCACATGCTTGAGAACTGTATAAGGACCATAAAATTTGGGTGCTAGCTTCTGACAATGCTCAACCTTGAGGGAAGTTTGCTTGTATGGTTGCAGTCGCAAAACCACCTGATCCCCTTCTGCAAATTAACGTTCAGAGTGACCTTGATCTACTTGTTGCTTCATGTGATTCTGTGCCATGACCAATTTCTCTTTGAGGGTACGAAGAATAGCTTCTCGAACTATAAGTATTTGGTCAACCGCCTGGACCTTCGAAGTACCCGGTAAGTATGAGAGAATTGAAGGTGGCTTTTGTCCATATACCGCTTCAAAAGGAGTCATGCGTGTAGTTGTATGGTAGGAAGTGTTGTACCACCATTCAGCTAGGGGTAACCATTGAGCCCAATGATTTTTATTTTCAAAGGAAAAACACCTCATATATGTTTCCAAACACTTGTTGACAACTTCCGTTTGACCATCAGTCTGGGGATGATAAGTTGTGCTGAGATGCAATTGGGTGCCCTGTCGCTTGAACAGTTTTTTGCCAAAAATTGCTTGTGAAAGTTGGGTCATGATCAGAAATAATAGAGTGTTGCATGCCATGAAGCTTGAAGATCTGGTCCACGAAAATTTGAGCCACCGTGGATGTTGTAAACGGGTATTGAAGAGCGTAGAAATGAACATACTTGGAAAGGAAATCAACAACTACCATTATGACTTATTTATTTCCCGATTTGGGTAAGTCGGTAATAAATTCCATAGAGATATCCTTCCAAATAGCAAGTGGGATCAGAAGCAGTTGTAGTGTGTCCAGAGATTTGACTATTTCTCCCTTGTTATGTTGACGCACATCACATTCAGTGACAAAATTACGGATATCCTGTTTCATACCATCCCAGAAAAAAGAACGTTTGACCCTGTCATAGGTTTTGGTGAACCCTGAGTGCCCCGCTGTGGGTGTAGCATGAAGCTCAGAAAGTACTGTGGATTTAAGCTTTGATTGTTTACTTAAATACAAATGGCCTTTGTATCGAATCTCATCATGGAGCCAAGAGTACCCTGAGGGAGCTAGAGCATTGGACTGCAATTGCAGGATCAGATGCGAACTTTTGGGATCTTGTAGCCATTCCTACCAAACTGCTTGGAGCCAATTTGGTACAATGAAAGAAAGAGAAAAAAGGGATCCTTCATCTTCATATTTTCGGGAAAGTGCATCTGCCACCACATTGTCTTTTCCTTTCTTTTAAATGATCTCATAATCATATCCAAAGAGCTTAGTCACCGATTTTTGTTACTCCAGGGAGGGAATGCATTGTTCCAGAAAATACTTGAGGCTTTGATGGTTTGTCTTAATTTGGAAACATTGCCCCAATAGATAAGAGTTCCATAGATCAACGGTTTGCAGAATGGCCAACATTTCCTTTTCATAGATGGATTTGCCCAGATTCCTTTCAGATAGTTGCTTGCTGGTAAAGGCCAAAGTTCGACCCTCTTACGTAAGGATAGCACCAATTCCTTTCCCTGAGGTATCACATTCCAACACAAAGGTCTTTGTGAAATCAGGAAGGGCCAAAACTAGAGTGGTGCACATGGCCATATTCAAGGTTTGAAAAGCTTGAGCCATGGTTGGAGTCTAGGTGAAAGAGTTCTTTTTTAGGAGAGTAGTGAGAGGTGCTGCTATCTTTCCATAATTCTTAACAAATTTGAGATAATAACCTGTTAAGCCAAAAAATCCACGCAAGTTTTTGAGAGTCTTTGGGTGCAACCAGTCTTGCATAGCTTCAATCTTTTTCGGATCCACCCTGACGCCATCCTTGCCAACCAGATGACCCAAGTATTCTACTTCTGAGGCGCCAAAAGCACATTTAGACTGTTTCAGGAAAAGTTGGTGCTGAGAGAGTAAATGGAGAACTCGATCCACATGAGTAAGGTGGTTTGTCCAAGTTTTTCTATAGATGAGGATGTCATCAAAGAAAACTAAGACAAAATGACAGAAAAAAGGGCGGAAGACATGATTCATGAGGCTTTGGAAGGTGGAGGGGGTATTACACAAGCCAAAGGGCATGACCAAAAACTCATAGTGGCCCTCATGAGTTCTAAAGGAAGTCTTGGGAATGTCTGCCTCTTTCATACGTATCTGGTGGTAGCCCGAGCGAAGATCAAGTTTAGTAAATAATTGGGCGCCACTCAATTCATCCAGGAGGTCATCAATGACAGGAATGGGAAATTTGTCTTTAATGGTTAGTTTGTTGAGGGAACGGAAGTCAGGACACATTCGCCAAGAACCTTCTTTCTTCAGGACCATGACTACAAGAGAAGAGTAGGGGCTCGTACTAGGGCAGATAACGCCTGCATTAAGGAGTTCCTGGACCATTTTTTCAATTTCATTTTTTTGTGAAAAGGGGTGGTGATACAGACGGATATTGGGAGGAAGGCTTCTGGGTACAAGGGGAATGGAATGATCATGAACACCACAAGAAGGAGGGATTCCTTGGGGAGTGGAAAATACCATTTGATGTTTAGAAAGGAGGGCTTGGAGGTCTTGCAGGACTGAGGGTGTCTCTGTTGCTTGTATGGCATGGAGTTGGGCAATAACACCAGAATGACCTTTTTTGAGCAGCTTTTCCATGCAATGGGAACTAATGATCTTAGGTGAAGCCGCCGTGATGCCTTGGAATTTATATTGGTGGCCCTCCTAGTCGAATTTCATGGTTAATTCCTTAAAATCCATGAGAATGGGACCCAAAGTCCTTAGCCAATCTGCACCCAACACAATGTCACAACCACCCATGTCAATAGAAAACATATGGGATTTTAGGTGGTAGTCACCGACTTTGAGATGCACATTTTCATAGCGCCCTCCACATTTCATGGAACCACCATTGGCAATATTGGTTTGGAAATTGTTGGCAGCATGGATGTAGCAATGAGTTTCTTGTGCAATGCAGTGATGAATAAAATTATGGGTGCTTCCACTATCAACTAGAATGATGACCTTTCAATGCTTGATGTAAACGATTAACTTGAGGGTTTGGGGAGCGGAGAAGCCAGTGAGAGCATTGAGGGAAATGACCGGTTCTACTTTGGGAGGGTCTAAGGGAGGGATTATGTCAGTGGTTTCAGGTGACTCAGACACAAGGGGAGTTTCAACATCCTCTTCTAAAATATCCTCGGAGATGGCCATAAAAAGCTTTTGTTCCTTACATTTGTGGCCCGAGAAATATTTTTCATCATAGTTATAACAAAGGCCTTTGAGTTGCCATTCATCCATTTCATCCCTAGTCAATTTTTGGATCTTTAGTCGGGCAGAGGGAGTAGTGGGATTTACGGGTTTAGGGCAAGGGATAAAAGAGGGTTTTTGGTTTTGAGAAGATACAACCTGTTGTGCTTCTTTATCACTTTTAGTAGCCTCCACCCAACTCAGAGGTTGAGCCATGAGGAAATGGGCCCTAATATCATCCTTGAGGACATTGATAAAACACTCTCGAAAAAAGGCATCGGTCATGCCCTCTGTTAGAAAATCCAGGCACTCAAAGGAAACTATAAAGTCTTCTATTGTTCCTTATTGTTTTAACTTTGTCAAACGACCCAAATGGTTGGTGTCAATGTCAAAGCATTCATAAATCTCAGTCACAAAGTGTGTCCAAGCAATATACCCTTGACGGGAAGTTTTTCTCCATTGCCACCATTGCCAACGTTCTTGATCTAGATGGAGAACACCATACTGGAGTTTGGCCAAGTCATATGTAATGTTGTATAAAGAGAAATAATGTTCAATTTGGGTTACCCAACCAGTGGGGTCCGAGCAATCAAATTTGGTCACATCCACCCGCGGAAGGCGTAGGTCACGTTGAAAGTGATGGTGCTGAAAGTTATGGGAATGAGAGGAATGTTCACCTTCAATATGGGGAGGTGAGTCAGAGGAACAGTTATCTGTAGGGATGTTCAGTTTGGTGCAAAGTGATGAAAATATAGATTCAAGATGGGTGGTCATTTCTTGTTTGACTTCCTCCATTGAGGACTTCATGGTTGTATTGATGGTTTCAAAATTGGCACTGAGTTGTTTCACTTCTTGTTGGGTCACGGTGAGACTATATTGCAAGGTATTGAAGCGAGCTTCCAATTCTTGGCTACGGGTATGGGCCATAAGGACAAGGGAACTGAAAAGGGGCGAGTGGAGTCAGAAATTTTTGCTGAAAAATGATATGTATGAAGGTGATAAGGGAGAAGAGGTGAATCCAATAGAATAGGTCTCAAATAATGGTGAATTTTTTTATTTATTTTTTTATTTTATTTTTTTTTATTTTACACCTGTGGAGTTATACTCCGATCTGAAGAGTACTACAGAGATGAAATCCCCAAATGCTTAACCAGGAAGAAAAGTGTAGTGATTTGGCAACCCGAACACAGTTGTGCGGCAATAGATCTTGTCTGTTTTAGTTTTTTTATGTTTCTATCCCCCAAGGGTTAGGTATTCAAGGGTTCTACAGACAAGGGTTTTCCCTGTGCTATAGCTATCTGATATACATGCGAGGTCCAACAGTAGTACTCAGCCTAATATCTCAGGGCACTAACTAAGGAGGATAGATCGTACCCTTAGTCGTACTATCCGACTACCCAGATACTAGAGAGTATCTTCCCGAGTGTTGTTCTCGGTGGCACTATAGCAGTCAGGTGGCCTATCATTTTATCTAAAGAGGGCTTTAGAAAATCTAGGTCGATCCGTACACAAGCATCACTTGAAGGGGTACCAACAGGGGTTACAAGGGTGGCCAACAGATGTGTGCTTAAGAACCACTTGCATTTCCTGCGTGTATGAATCCCTCAACCGCGGGTTTATGCATGTAATGACAGATCTCTGTGGCTTAAAGATGTCGGAATATGTCTCTACCCTGAAAAAAAGTTTACCCACAATTTCTGCCAAGGAAAGTGCTCTGATACCACTTGTAATATACCAAATATAAAGAGTATGCAGTACAGAAATAAAATGCAAGAAATGGCAGAATAACAGTAATATAACCAACATAATCTCCACAACAACACATAAATGATATAAGAACAACAACAGAAATAGAACTTTGATTCAGAAAGCAATGTTCACGGGCCTCTTCGAGGGGGCAACCTCCAGTCGAGCAGTGCTCTATTACAATAATCTCCAAGTTAGGGTTCTCATACCCTCGACTCCTATTTATACTAAATATGTCTCTCAAAAGAAGCATCTAGAGGAAGATCCTTCTAGAAGCGGAATCTTCTATTAGGTCTTCTTACATCTGCCTTATTCTATTTTATTGAAAGGACTTATTAATATTGACCTTTATTACATATGAATATATTATTCTACCTATGTGCAGGTTAGGACGCTAACAGATTCATCTTCCAGTTTATGTTCTTTCCTTCATATAGTCTGTTTAGGGCATCAAACATTTATTTTAGAGTCTTCTTTGATTATACATAAGGAATCAGGTGATCTTTGATTGAATCTGCAATGATTCTTTTGGCCCTGATTGTGTCCTTTTGGTGCTTTGCTTTATCTACAGCATTGTCGGGTTCTGGCACTTCTTCTTTGATGAATCTTGCTAGGTCATTCTCTTCAAGAATGAGACCAATCCTATACTTCCAGGCATAGAAGTTTTCCACACCTTCCAGCTTGTCAACAAGCTTAGTGCTTGCAGACATCTTTTACCTGGAGCTAGGAAAATGTCCAAAAATGAAAATGCTCAAAATTAAATTATGAACTTGCCAGGAGGTGCGCTTGGCTGAGGCAAGTAGCCTGGTGTGTTTGGATCTTGGAAAATCTGACTTTTACCCCTCCAAACTTGATCTGCATATTTCTGGACTGGTGCTTCTGGTTTTCTGGTACTTCTGGTACTCTGGTACTTCTGGTACTTTTGGTACTTCTGGTACTCTGGTTTTTTGGTACTTTTAGTACTTTGTGAAAACTAGGGTTTCACTTTCTGGGATATCTAGCCACTGAAAATTTACACTAAGGATGCCAAAGTGATCCTTGAGGAAGGGTGCACTTTTCTAGATGGTTTTGGGGATGAAATACTTCATCAACAAAGAGCCCTAATTTGCATGTATGGAAATAGTGACGTTTTTCACTTTCTCTTGTGAAAGATGCTCTCTTCAGCTTAGCTCTGATACCATGTTAAGGTTTAAGATATTATTTAGAGTTCTTTTCATTTCACTAGATAACAATAGCATAAATAGGATCACTGAGAAATACACAATCGCAAGACACACATCATTTATCTTGGGAAACCCTCATGGGGGAGAAAACCCAGAAAAACTTCCTTATTATAGATAGCCAATACAAAGCCAAGAGATAACTCAAACAAATACAGAAAGTCCTCTCCCAAGAATGCACCTCTCTCTCTCTTCCTTCTTCTCCAACTGCAACTCCGAACTTTCTTCTTGATAAACAAGTGAGTGTGTGTCTAAATGAGGCGCTAGCCTCCTTATTTATACAACTCTAGCATCTATGGACGGAGGTGTCTTTTCACTGGCAGGGCCAACTTCTTCTTCTGGGTGGTTATAACCACCTTTAATATATTCTGGGGCTGACTTCTTATTATTCCTATTACAATTATGTTTTGACCAATCCGCAAAAGGGGATTTGGTCATTTACAATAGCTGACATGATCAATCCACAATAGGGGATTGATCTAATGAATAATACATCAATAATGATTAGAATACTCTTTGCAGTTACATTATTTCAAAAATTAACAATATTTATGTTCACTTCTTCAATGCCATCTTCTTTAGGTTGTAAAAGTGGTTTAATTGTTGCATCATTATGATCAAAGAGTTTCTCCAAGGGAATAAGTCCTCTAGGAATATAAATGTTTTTAAGTTGAATAATATCATGATTTCCAATTGAATTGGACAATTTTTTTTTCATATCTACATTTTCATATTTTTTTTCTTCATTATTTACAACATTATTATTAACAGTTCCATTATCTACAATGTCATTTTCAAATTCGATATGCAAAGCAAAAAATTAATTCATTGTTTCTAAAAATAGTTTTGATTTCCAAATATCTTGAAAAACTTGCCATTGTTTAATATTATCTAGAATTGAAGGTCTATAAAGAACTTCAGTTTCAAATTTCAAGGAAAATATATTTGGAGGTTTGAAAAGGCTAGATGACACAACTAATGAATCTACTAGATGATTTAAATTCCTAGGAACATCAATAAAATTAATTGTTAGGAAAAAATTATCAACCAAGTCCCAAACTTGATTTCTATAAGCTTTCATTCTAGGATATTTGGTTTGGCATCTATTTCTAACTTGGTTGATAGTTAGTTCTGAATCACAAAAATTATTTACAATTTGAATTTGAATTTTTTAAGTTGTTTCAAGGCCTAAAACTAAAGCTTCATACTCAACAACATTGTTTCTTGTTTTAAATTCTAGCTTGAAAGATAGATTATGTTCTTCTCCTATTGGGGAAACAAAAACAATCCCTACTCTTGATCCTTCTTTATATGAAGCCCCATCAAAAAACATCTTCCAGACTTCATTTTCATATTTCTCTATTTTAGGTTCATTGATGAATAGAACTTGGTCATCTAAAGGATCTTCATGAATATTCATTGAGAGTACAAATCTTCCCATTTATTCACTTTCATCATACACTAGAATTTGTGTTGAATGTTTTGGATCACTTAGTGTGTATCCAAATTTGGTCTCTCGGTATAATCTCCTAGTTTGGCTTCCAAAAATTGGAATTGTTGCATAAGACATATAAAATTGCAAAGTCCCTCCCATATTAGCTCCCTGGGATCTATATAAGAGCATGCCATAAGTTACAGGGACATCTTCCACAACCACATCCATCACTACAATTTTGGATGGAATCTAAGCTAGATGAACCACTAGATCTTTAACCATACCTAAACATTTTATTCTTTTTTAATCAATTGAACAAATATCCTTATAGGGCCTAGTAATGTCGAATTCAAGCTTGTCCATAACGACTTTAGGCATTAAATTATGGGAAGCACCTAAATCTGATATGAAGCTATGCAACAATTGATCATTAATGGTCAAACTAATGTATAAGGGTGGAGTAACACTATTTCTTTCCTCAAAGTGTGGTCTAACAAACACATGTGGAAAATCATCCTACAAATTAATAGTGTTTTATTGAGTTGTAGGAGAAGAAATATTTAGAAATTTTTCCACATCAATTTTATAAGCAAGAATTTTTATCATCTTTGTTAAAAGAATTGGAACCTTAATCTTGTTTAATTCATTTTTAAAGCTAAAAGGAATGGCATTAAGATTAGGTGGTTCCTAATATTTTCCATTTTTTTCATTTGGAAGAAGTTCCTATTTCATTATCCTTTTATTGTTTATTTTTCCCGATGTCTTGTTTGTCTTTAGTAACTTTGGGAGTTGTTGGTTGTTTATTAGACCGAGGTCTAAGGTCATACTTTGTTTGCATTTCAGCTTGTAAAGAATCAACAAATCCTATGTATTTAGCTGATCAAAAATCATCATCATTTGCTTGCTTTATTTTAGTGAACTTATTATTAATCCCTGACAAATCTTGGTAATCATTATGAGTTAAATGTAAGGGATTCTCTCATCTTCTAAAACATACAATTCTCCCGATGGATCATTTTCTTCAAGAACCTCTTGATCAAATTCTTCAGCATCTACTTGAAATGAAAAAAATTATTTATTATAAGAGGTTGTTGATCTAGGAAGAAATCGGTGGCCACCCATCTATTCCACTATCTCAAAATAGGGGTTTCCACCTTGGCAGTTTTTCTACAACTTTTTGGGTCCTAAACTTACAAGGTCATTTTGAGGCCCTAAACAACGTTTTGTGGGCCCACCATAGTCACAATGTAGGATTTAGCGAAATTGTGATGGAAAAATGTGTATTCCTCGAACATACCTTTCAAACGAGCTATCGTTCACCCCAAATGGAGATCGTATGCAAATGTTACGCCCTTGGGAAGTTGACGTACCAACTACCCCCATCAGGGTGCATAAACCTTTTGGCGTTTCATCTTCCAAGGTTATCGTTTTGGATTTTCTTTATGTTAAAAAGACCTCTAGAGCCTCATTGTAACCATCATCATCTTCTTGTGAATGCACATAGCCATCACATCTATTCTCAGAGATAACCTGCCACCATTCTAGTGAGTCATTCACTCTGTAATTTTACAATTTTTGTACATTCTCTCATTAATAAAAATTGTCCATTACTGTATCTATGTGTTTATTGCAATATCTCTGTATATTTTGTTGTTATATTTCTTCCTTCATTTTGTTCTCAAAATAATTTGGATCGGTGGTATCAGAGAAGACTACTCCTTTTTGTTTCTTAGTGCACGTCCCCGATGAGGTCAGGGTATAGAGAGTTGGGTCTCAAGCTAGTTTCTCTTGAGGAAAACCACTCTCACCAGCCCAAGAAACCTCCCATGGTGGAATAAAAGAGAGACACGAGAGCAGAATATCCCATCAAGTTGTTTCTCGCAGAAGCCCTCGTGCAACATAGGAACGAGATGTTGGAGAATTTTTCTCAAATCCTTCAACGCTTGCCGACAATAACAGGCGTATCTTCGTCAAGCGGTTGCTTTGGAGATGCTACCCCATTCAAGGTACAATTTAATTTTGATATTCTTGTATTTCAAGGTCAGATCGATGCGGATGCTTTGGAAAAATGGATAAATTTTCTAGAAGGTTATTTGTCTATTCACAATTTTTTCGATAGTCTACGAGTTCACAAATACCTTCCATACCTTGCACACCAAGCTGGGTATCAAAGACTATGAGAGGCATCTGGTTCTGAAATACCATGAGGCTCTAAACAGTTACATTCAAACCGAAATGGAGTTTTTGGACATCTCATCACTAGGAGTCGCTTATAGATATGTTATCAAAATCGAGCAGAAATTTAAGAAGCATAACAAGCGGGAATTTGGGTCTACAAATATGAAACAACCAAAGTATGGTAAAGGCAGCCTTAACTCACAAAATATTCAACCTCAAGACAACCAGTCCAAGCCACATGAAAATAAGGGTAACGAGAATATGAACAAGGACACTAGGAAGTGGTGCGACTTCCATAAAATCCCTTGGCACAACACTGATGATTGTCGCTCAAAAAAGTCATTGGTGGTCGAGCTCAAAGAAACAAAGATGAACCCCAACTCAGAGTCTGATTTAGAAAATAATAAAAGGAGATAAATCATTGATGCAGAACCCAATGCTACTGTCGTGACCACAACAATCCAAACAGAATAACCAAAGGATCCTTAGGAGGGGGGGCACCTTTTCCATTCGTAGATGTGGGTGAAGGGGACCCCGCTGCATTTTATTATTGATAATAAGATAGAATAACCTCATCTCAGCAGAGGTCGTCAAGCAGTTGGATTTGTCAACAATAACACACCCACATCCATACAACATCAGATGGATTCTCTAGGGACGATATCTTCATGTCATCCAACAGTGTTTCCTATCATACATCATCAATCCCTTGAAGGATGAGGTATTATGTGATGTTTCCCCACTGGAAGTCTGTGATTTTCTGTTAGGCCATCCATATATGTGGAGGCTTCATGTTTTTTATGATTCCCAACCCTGTAGCATCATTGTTACTCTGAGGGATCATCCCTACAGGATACCAGAGGTAGTTCCAACTACTGTACCAACAAAACAGTGCTGCAAAGTAATCTCTTATACTGAAACGTTTAGCCTCTTCACAACCCAGTCAAAAGAGAAGGACACTACAACCACTACAGCCTCGGCCCAAGACCCTTATATCCAAAAAAATAAAATCAGAAAGATTGTAGAAGAGCACCAAGATATTCCTACTGCACCTACGGGAGTGCCTCCACACTGCCCAGTCAAACCAAGTTATGATAAATCCCTTCATGTTCTTCATGCTGCATCTTCACCGACAGATTCTTCTCACACTCTGGCAGATCATGCATCCATATTGTTTAAATAGATCCAACCCCTCTAACAACAATTTCATAACAACCTTCAACATGCTAAGCAGGACAACTTCTTCAGCAAGGCAAGCAGCTCACCAAGGTTCATATTCAACAAAGCTTCCCTTGGGACTTCATGCAATGGAGACCATTACTTCCTAAGGGAGGAGAATTGATCCAAGAGGAAATTGATGGCCACCCACCTATTCCACTGGCTCAAAACAGGGGTTTGTTGACGATTAAATTCGCAACGAGGATTTTGCCCGCAAAGTATTGCTAAATCCTATTAATTATAAGCTAACAAGATATATAATACTAGTAGGTGGGACCCCCTTGTTGATTGGGAGATCAGATATTGTTCTTATTTTAGGTTATGTTGTTTTTCGACACTACTACAGAGTTCTACATGATTGATGAAATCTTGGTTTTATTGGTGATGGATAAAGTCTATTATGTGTTGGTTCTAATTGCGACAAATGAATGATGGATAATGCATGATCGTTCTGTCGCTATAGGCTCTAATGTCGTGTTGAAATGTCTTATGATATCCATTGTTACCTTGACATTTAATCCTTGAATTATTACTTACGCCACCTGCAAAGGATACATGTTAGTAACCACAAATAAGAATAATTGAAAGAAAATAAGACAACGTGAATAAATCCACAAGAGATGAACTATGTTACTATGTTATACAATGTTTCACTATGCATTTTGAAGAATTAAAAGAATGATGGTTAGTCCTAGCTAACGGGGTTAGTGGCTATATGATTTATTGAGTTATATGGATATTATGTGATATCTTTTATAGTGTGGTCGGCAGTGGTTAATGTGACATAGGGTAACACTCTTGGCAATTAGTGGATGTTGGTTTAAATGCATGGTTTAATTGAATGAGTTAATGGATTAGTGGGTTGGCGTGTACTAAGTAATTGGATGACTGGAGGATAGAAGGAGAAGCATACTAAGGTTTTCTCTTTGATTTTAGGTTGAGATAGTTCAGTTTTTATTCATTCCTTAATTGATCATAAGCCTAATTTTTTTTTATGATAGTAGGGTCTTATTGTAGACAACAAGATTCATGGTTGAATTACATCATTCAGACACTTGTTTTTCAGAGGTGTTGATCTATCTTTGATAGTGTGTGTAGACTTGTATGTTTGTGAATTAGTTTTCATGACTGACAAAGACTATTGTGCAGAGTCAAGTGGGCAACAATCTGTGGCAAGTTGATCCAACTTTTAGAGTTCATTTTTTTGGTTTTCTGTCAGAGGTCCTTTTGTATGTTTCATCGGGGATGTCTAAGTTTGACTTTGGTCCAAAAATTCTTCATGAAATTTTGTAAAGAGAATGACTCTTTGATGAATTGGAATGAAATAAAGGATTTTTTTATGTCTCATATGTCTTGATTATCATTTTGGTGTTTTTACTTTAATCTCTACATTTATTTGAGCAACTGTTATATTCAGAAAATCATATAAATAATGAATTTTCCAGCAAGATTTTATTTATAAAAAGACTAGACTAAGAACTTGTAATCAATACTTGTGAGTTAGGATATTATTTTTTATGGCTATAAACATAGGGTGACATTCCTGTCTATTTTTATTTAGCCAAGCAGAATCTGAAAAATGCTTGAGTAAGATAATTTCATATCTTTTCCTCAACATTTATTTTGGCGACCATACTAGGGAGATCTTCAATATCTCTCTGGTTAATTTTTATACCCGATTATCATCGAATACATCTATTTTTCTGATATTGATTCTTTGATTGTTTTTTATTTCTTAATGACTGTGCCTGTTGCAAGGTAGTCCAATATTGAGCCCGGTCTTCAAGATCAGACCAGAATTGCTTTAAACCTATTTAACACCATTTTAGACACTACCAATACCCGTGATGAGCTTAATCATTCATGGGAAGCAATTGAACGAGATATTAGTTCTCAAGAATGATTGGAAGCTAGATGTGGACAGCCTAGAAATCAATAGTAACCTTCTTGTTTCTTTAGTTTTGTCCTTTCTTTCATGTCCTTAGACTCTCGTGTCTCTAGAAGAAGAAGAGGCTTATCACCCAAAATTAGTCCTATTGCTGAAATAGGAAGAAGGAACGTTGTGTTATGTACCCAACAAAGTTCTCTAAGGAGAACTTTGTCTGATTCTTCAAGTTCGTCTTTTTATCCTTCACCTATCATCCACAAGATGGCATATAGTGGTGGCTCTAGTGGAACTGGAAGTGATTCCTCCTCTCAGTCTTCATCTTCATCAGTGATTGGTAGCTTATATATGTCACCACCTTGTTGCGGCATAATAGATTTTTTGTCTTTTCTTGAGGGACAGAATCCCTGAAACCCTACAGGGCTTAGTACAGGCTACAGATGCCTCCTTTCCCTCGACAGAGTCTCTGCACGACCTCCCGGTCTTAAGGATCGTTCAGTTTCTTTTATGAGCCGAAGAAGCTCCTTCGATTCCTTGTTGGAATCTCAATTCAATCGATCCACAGGTCCTTCGGAAGTTCCCCTGTGTGAACAGCACTAGGTGTGAGCCCCATGACTCCCAAGTGACCATAGCATTATGACCAAGGCCTATTCCCAACAGCGCTTGTCGCAACTCTCCATCTCGCAAGTTCGTGAGTCGAAGCTCTCGACTCCTCCTTTCCAATCTCACGATACCCGAGATCACGAAATGGGTATAGCTCCCTTCTATCAGCGCCCTCCATGTGTGACCACCGGCTAGGATAAACATTAGCTTTCGTCGCAACTCGCGACTTCGCAAGTCGAAGGGTTGAACCTCCGTGCTCTTCCCGTGCAAACCTCCGAAACTTGGAAGTCAGCGAGGGTTGACCTTCCTTTCACATTTCTCGCAACTCGCCACTTCGCGAGTTGTAGCGTTGAGCTACCGTGCTCGTATCTCACAAATCCCCGAGATGCGAGAAGTCAACAGAGTGTGGACTCCTTCTCCCCAGATGACACGTGTCCTCTTATCAACCACGAGGGCCCCACCTTGTGGTTCTGCCATGTGTCCACACTCGTGCCTCGGCTCTCGGCACTTCATGACGTCTGATGTCGAGAAGAGGTTCTCTCAACCTCTGAACCTCCAAACCTCTGAAGGCGTGATGTGCGCGATGAAGCTCTTGATCCAACGGTCCTCCCTTGACCTGGATCCAATGGTGATCCTTGCTCCTCATGATTTTTCCACTTGCGACTTGGAGCACCCAACTTCTGGGCTCTCACCTTGCGAACCTCTGAGTTCACGAGATCCCTCAATCTCTGCCACTTTTCCTCCTCAGATGGGCAGTCCTGATCTTCTCGTGACTTCACCACTTTGCAAGTTGTGGCATCCAACCTTGGCACCTTCCCTTCACAAAACCCTGAGAAGCGATGTTAGCTTTCCTTCTCGTGTTCTCGCTACTCGCAACTTCGCAAGTCAAAGGGTTGAACTCTCATTCCCTTTTCTAACGAATCCCAAAGACGCGAGAGGTCAACGCATGTTGACTCCTTTCACTAGGTGACACGTGTCCGCCTATCTATTGCATGGGCCCACCTTGCAGTTCTACCACGTGTCCCTCGTCCCCAGCTTCGGCACTTCACGACTTCACTTCCCGGAGCGCTACCTCCTTTGTATCCTGACACCCGAAGTGTCGAGATCCCAAACTCCTCACTACTCCTTATTGTAACTCGTGACTTCGAGACTTTCGGGACAAAAGTCTCGACCTCCTATCCGGTGATATGTCGAAATGCTGAAATTTTGACACGTCGTCAATGCGGGTCCCACAATGGAACTTCCCACCTTTTTGGAGTTTCGGACTTCGCAACTTCACGAATCTTGATGCTAATCTTTCGGTTCTTCAACCCACGAAACCTCGAAATACCGAGTTCCGATGCACTTCACCAATAACTGGCTCACACAAATACTTTTGCCCCTTCGGGACTTCACCTTTCACGACCTCGCGAATCCACGAAATGAGATTACGCAAGTGATCCAACAGTTCTTGTCGACTCAGATCCTACAGTCTGATTTCTCCCGAACTTAAAACTTGAAAATAGGCTTACCGTAACTCCCCTGCTCCTCTGCAAGATCTGACGGCTCTCGGGACTTCGCGAATTCTCCACGGATAATTTCGACCATCCAATGCCTCCTTGACGACTCTTGCGAAGTGAACACGGTAAATTCCTTCACTGCTATTTTGGGATTTCAAGAGGATCATTCTTCCTCATACAGGGTTGCTAAGACTTGTGCCTTCAAATCCTTTTCCAGGTTCTTGGTGAGCTTTCTAATAAGGGTGTCTCTATGGGGAGATCTATCTAGGGTATTACCTGAGACGGATAAGGGTATAGATTTCCCAAGAACAGATTTGAAGCCTGAATTAATTCAATATGTGTATAAATAGTGATTTAAAAAACATAAGCCATGTGTATTCTTCCCATTATAAGCGTGCAACCACCATTTCTAAATCAAGACACTACACAGGTAGTCTTATACTCAAACCATTCATAAAACTGCACAGACTATGAGCATACATGTTCAGCATATAAATTTCAAGATGCAAGATGTAAAACACTTATCAAAAATAACACCAGATGTGATTGCAACTGCTGAGAGGGGTGCTCATTTCCACCCAACTGTAGGCTCAGCGACTCCCAACGAATTTACCACTAGCCACCCCCGAGCTAAGACCATGATGCTACGAGACTGCATCTCTATTTACCAGTGACCGAGAACGAAGGTTACTCTCCTTCTTCTCTACTATCACTCACTCTGTGTTTTTCCAGAGTTCCTCTTCCTCTTTCCCTCACATCTGCCCTCTAATCGCCCACACTTCCTGCCTTTTCTCTATTTAGCGAGGTTGCGTGTGGCACGATTTTCCTCACAGTGGTTAGGTCTGAGGACTCTATGGATGGGCATTTCACCCCCATCCCTCATTACTCATGGGGAGCCCTTTACCTACCAATCCTGACGAGTCATTTAATTCAGGGCCAGTGAACCTCTCTTGGTTCTCCACGAGAGTGAAGTCCAAATACGGTATTGGTTTTTGGGTAGAAGTTAATGCCACCATTCTAGGTGCCTTTCACCACCTTTCTTCAGCCATCGTGGTCTCTTTTTCAACACCTTCCCCTCTCAGCAATCCTGCAATATACATACATACATATATATATATATATATATATATATATATATATATATATATATAATATTATTTACATTCATCGACCTTTTCCACAAGGTCCATTCACATCACACATTCACATTTTTGAGTTTGCCACAGTTCTTGGTCAGTATAGTTATTTTTATAGACTGGGGGAAATAGGGTGTTACAATTCCCTCCCCCTTAAAGGAACAACGTCCTCGATGTTCTTATCTATCAACATGGCATGCATGTACAGAAGTAAACAAAATCGGATATGCATGTCTCATGGCATCCTCCATTTCCCATGTAGCCTCATCTGGGCCAAAATGTCTCCACTACACCTTGACCTGTGCAATGGTTCGATTCCGGAGTGGGGTGTCCTTTCTATCCAGTATGCATTGAGGTTCTGGTAGAAATTGTCCCTCCGGTTCCACCTGAATCACAGACCAATCAATTATATGGTTAGCATCATGTACATATTTCTTCAATAATGAGACATGGAAAACATTGTGTGCTTTGACTGTGGGAGGAAGTGCTAGCCTATAGGCTACAGGTCCCACTCTATCTAGAACCTCAAAGGGTCCATAATACCGAGGTGCCAACTTGGCACAAGCTCCCTTTTTCAGGGAACTCTTCCTGGGCCTAACTCTGAGATATACATGATCTCATGCTTTGAACTCTCTTGGAGTTCTCTTTTGGTCGGCATAACTTTTCTGTCGGTTCTGAGTGACCTTCAGGTTTTGTTTTATCTGAGTCACCTAATGTTCCATTTCTTTCAACATGTCGGCTCCAAAAGAAATCCTGTTTACAGGATTACTCCAACTGACTGGAGTTTTACACGGTCTACCATAGAGGGCTTCGAAGGGACTCATCTTCAAGGATGCTTGGTAGCCGTTGTTGTAGGAAAATTCTACCAGTTGCAGGTAGTCTTCCCACTTCCTGGGTTGATGCATCACATGCATTCTTAGCATGTATTCAAGTATTTGTTTCACTCGTTCTGTTTTTCTGTCGGTTTGAGGGTGATAGGCGGTGCTAAATAGCAATTTGGTCTCTAAGCCAGCCATCAGTGATTTCCAAAAGTTAGAAGTAAATTTTTTGTCTCTGTCAGACACGATCTCTTTCGGCATACCATGCAGTCTGAATATCTCCTTCATGAATACCTAGGCGATGTCTATTGCCTTGCAAGTCAACTTGGCGAGGATGAAGTGAGAAGACTTGCTCAATTTATCCACCACCACCATAATGACATCATTCTGTTGGTTTGAGGTTGGTAATCCAGTGATGAAATCCATGGAGATGGTTTCCCATTTCCATTCTGGGATTGGTAAAGGTTGCAATAATCCTACTGGGTGTCGATGTTCTTCTTTAACCTGCTGGCACTCTATGCATTTGGCTAAGTACTCTGCTATGTATTTCTTCATTCCAGGCCAATAGAATTGTCTCCTAGTGGCCGTGATCATCTTCTGGTATCCTAGATGGCCAGAGTAGGTTCTTTTATGTAGTTCATCTAGTATGAACCTCTTCAAGTCATCACAATCTGGAATATAAAATCTGCTTTTGTAAGTGAGAAGACCTCCTTCGGTCATCTGGTAGCCTTCATATTTTACTCCGGCGAGTTCTCGCTGTAGGTATATGGTCATGGTCTAGACGAAGGGATTTGTTTCTTGTGCATTTCTGATTCTTTCCTTGACATCTGTCTCGTAGGTGCTCACCACTACCAGGTGAATTGTTTTCATACTTTTGCTAAGGGCATCGGCCACCCTATTTTCCTTTCCTTTAATGTGTTTGATCTTGAAATCAAACTCGCTAAGGAGGGCCATCCACCTAGATTGTCTAGCATTGAGCTTTGGTTGATCAAACAGGTATCGCAATCCACAGTGATCTGTCATAAGTACAAATTTTCTTCCCAGGAGGTAATGCCTCCACATTTACAAGGCATGCACTATGGCAGCCAGCTCTAGATCATGGGTCACATAATTGACTTCATGCTCGTTCAATTTTCGGGATTCATAGCAGATCACACTTCCTTCCTACATAAGGACTCCTCTGAGCCCTTCCTTATAGGCATCTGTGCATACGAGGAAGTCAACTTCTAGGTTGGCAATTTTCAGCACGGGTGCATGGGTTAGTAGATGTTTCAGGGTTTGAAATCTTTCTTCACATTTCTGTGTCCACAGGAATTTTGTCCCCTTCTTCTAGAGGGCAGTGATTGGACAACCAATCTTGGAGAATCCTTTTATAAATCTCCTATAGTATCATGCTAGTCACATAAAGGATCTGATGTCTGAAACATCCATTGGGGTAGGCCATTCCATGATAGACCTGATTTTGTCAGGGTCTACCTCTAATCCTTCTTCGGAGAGAACATGGCCTAAGTAATGTATTTGCTTCTGGAAGAATTCACATTTGTTGAATTTGGCATAGAGCTGATGTTCTCTTAGCACTTGCAACACAAGTCTAAGATGCTCTTCATGCTCTTTTCTATTCTTGGAGTAAATTAATATATCGTCAATAAAAACAAGCACAAATTTGTCTAGGAACTTGCTAAGTACATTGTTCATCAAGCACATAAAAGTGGCAGGGGCATTGGTCAACCCAAATGGAACCACCACAAACTCATAGTGACCATACCTCATTCGGAAGGTAGTTTTATGGATGTCTTCACCCTTGATTCGGACTTGATGGTATCCCGACCTCAAATCAATTTTTGAGAAAATAGACGCACCCCCCAATTGATCGAACAAGTCATCGATCCTGGGAAAGGGGTACTTGTTATTTATGGTTACCTCATTGAGTTGCCTATAATCTATACACAGTCTAAGGGTACTGTCCTTCTTTTTCACGAACAGGACTGGTGCTCCCCACGGGGACACGCTGGGTCTGTTATCCACAATTTTGGTCATCGTGATGATGGTATGATAATGTTATGATGATGGAAAATCAAGCTCTTCACTAAGAACAATTTCCTGAGACAAGTTACATTTGTCTGCTTCCAGAAATCATGCTTTTAAGGGATGTTCACAGGCTACCTATATAGTTACCTGCGAGAATGACTGATTCTCGCATGCTCCTTTAAGCTTGAGTGCGAACAGTTCACACTGTAACTAACTGTCAAGGTGCGAACATGTTCCAAAGGAAGGAAAAAGATAAAAATCTCAAATCTTCTAGAAGGGAATCTTCTAGAAACATGAGTTGGCTTTGAATGGTTGTTCAGGTGCTGGCATTCCAGATATCTTGGGATCATTCCTATCCAAGTAACTAATCTATCTTCTCCTATATATTGAGGAGATTGCTTATGGAAAAGGTTAGAAGCAAACTAGCAAGAGATTGATTGGAGAATTAGTGCAATACTGTATGGAGGACTGATGCTACAGTAGCTAGAGACAACAGCAAGGTCGTCAAATGTGGTTGATTTTCTTCATGCATGAGCAAGTGTGTGTGTCAGAGCTAGGAGCCATTGAAAGGAGACCTACGACATCAAGGCTCAGGTTGTAAGTTTCACTTTCAATTAATTCAATACAGTAATATGTCCCTTTCCCATAAAGATGATGTCACTTTATTACATAACTCCTTGATCATATGTATAGACTAGCTATTGAATATATTATTCTGTCTTTACTTCGATTGGTTTGTACTGTTGTGATCTGAACGGTGCAAGAGCATTGGAGAAAATCTTGGAACAACAGAGACATAAGGAAAGCGTTCATAAGGTATGTCCATAATCCTTATCTCTTAGTTCATTCAATAGTCTAGATCTACGGAAAGTTTCTTATTCTGTCCTGTTTTGTTCTAGATCCAGGTGGATCTAGGGAGATCGGTTTGTGTCTGCACTCACGGATTTATCCTGAAACAAAATTGGCGACTCCACTGGGGATCTATCCCTTTTTTCTTTATGATTTTCGAATTTTCTGTGGCCATTTTCTCTATTGGCATTTTTCTCTTGATTTGTCAGTTTCTGAGTCCTCAGGATATCCTGAGAGACCTTCTGGGTCTATAGGCCAGTTGGAATTTTGCTTGCATTTTCAAAATTTTCATTATCTTCAGGAATTCTCGCACTATGTTCATTGACAGCCTATGAGAACTAGTCAAGTTCGCACCCTGCATATAGGGTCCAGTGCGAACAGTTCGCACCTTGCTTTAAGGTGGCCTGCGAGAATACTATCTTCTCGCACTGTGTTCCACTACTTGCCCACGAACAGCTTTTTTGAAATTTTTGGAATTAAGTTTTGACTTTGTCAACTGCTCAGATCTGTTGATTTACACCTTTTTGGCTTATTAGATCTTAGATTTACACATCTCTTGCTTCAGTTTGCTTGCTTGAACTAATCTAGGGTTTCAAGGTTTTTTCTTGCCTTTGTAGCTCGACTTTCATTTCTTGGCCCTTATTGGAATTTTCATTCTCTCTGACTTCTGGAGTTGAATGTGCCTAACTCGCTGAGAACCAGTGATTGGTGGAGAGTTGAGTGTTTGGTGTTTCTCATTTGCTTTAGTTCGAAAGGACATTTTTCATTTGCATTGAGGAACTCCTTGGTTTGCTTTTGTTTTTACTTTCATTGAAAGTTTTGGTTGGGTTGTTATTGTTTGATTATTGATGATTTGATTTTCTTTTCTCATTAATCAGAAGTTCTTCTTGGAAAGTGAACAACAAGTTTTCTTTCAAGTTTTTGTTTTTTCCTTTTCAAAAACATTGAAAATCAAGTTTTAGAATTTATTGAAGTACTTGAAAAAGACATATAGAAACTGTTAATTGATACATGATTGTTTGTATTGGCATCTAAAAAGAAATCGAGCATTGCATTCGCATTGTAGTATTGAGTTTGATTCAGAAAATCTTCTCTCTCTCCCATAACTAGGATTCATGGAATGAAAAAGATTATATTTCATCATTATCCCTGCATTATTTGGGTCAGAGTCATACATCATGAGTTTGACTTCCGTTACCTTTGAGTAAACAACAGCTTTTTAAAACATTGCGTAATCTTAAAATCTATCTAGTAACTCTTTTCTAGGGCTCTTTTACACCAACATTTAGCTAGGCAGGTGCTTTGGAGTAGGAAGAGAGATACACTCTCCAAAATCTCAAAAACACACAATAGCATCTTGAGTTAGGGAGTGTTAAATTCCATTGGCAACATATTGTCCTGGGAAGCCCTTCTAACACAAGGGTCAAGCACTAGGTCACATTGGTGTTGGCAGAGTTACTAACCTTTGTTGACATCGGTGTAGAGATTGCACATATTACGGGGATCACTCCGAGGTATACCCACAATTATGAGTGGAAGCCTTTAAGTTGGTTTCGGGCTTGATACCCTACCCTTGCGTGTGGATCGGACTGACGACTGTTTCCCCAGGTTGTACTATTGTTTGTGGTGACCTTAGTGGCCTGTCTCTCTAAGTTCTTACCCAAGGTGACTGTGGAGGGGAAAGTCTTCACGGTACCTGGAATCGACGTTGATCAAACTCACTCGGGCTCCTTGGAGGGTATACCCACAATTATGTGTGGGAGCTTGCACCAGGGCGTAAGTCTGTTAAGCAGGTCGTCAACGTAACTTTTCCACCTTAGCCCCACCCCTTCTTGTCTCGTTGTCGCAACATTGGATTTCATCACCAACTAGTGGCTTCGATATTAGAAGGTATTGTTTGCTTGGTGATTGCTTCTAGATTTTGTTTACTAGCATGTGTTGATTGTTTCTCGAAGTTGACCATAGGATTTTTGTTGGAGAGTTTGTTACTTGTTTACAATTACTCCCCCATGAAATTCATGTAGGATGCAAGGTTTATCCCCTGAACATCCGGACGTTTCTCAACCCTTGCATACAGCAACACCTGAAGGTACCCCTGAGGACTCTCCTCGTCAGGGTGAAATCCCTCTTGTTACTCTATCACACGTGGACATAAGTGAAGTCCAAGACATTTCTACACCACCTCCACAAGTAGAATACACTGATCCTCTAGGTGATTTTCGAATTACCAATACTATAGAGGACTATCGCATTCGTCGTGGTGAACGACCTATTGGATGATTAAATCCTTCTGAAGAAGCCATTGTTACGTCTTCTGAATCAACTATTAGGCCTTATCACGGTGTAGTAGGCCAAGATCCTTTTTGGTCTGGTAATTTCCGTCGAGTTCTTTTCGGTACAGAGTCATCCCCTGTTTACGAAATCAACCCTCCTGTGTCTCCTGAAACAGAAACTGCACCAGAGACTACCACTTATCGTTTTGTTCCCCCTCCCGAGATGGCCCATCTCGCGAATACTATGAGTGTCCAAACCGAGATTCCTACAACTACTCTTCCTCCTCTTAATACCCAGCGGATGCCTGAGGCTAACACAAATTTACCTCCTGGTTACCATGCATTGAATCCTTTGTTGAATGTTTCCCATCCAACACCTCCACAAACCCCAGCTGGTTCTCCAGGTGGTCATCCGTTTCCTGGGCATCCTATTCCCAGTTTCATTCCGACACTCCCTCAGTTTCCTACTGGAAATCCTAATACTAGTAGCACTATCCCTACTGTTGCACCAAACTTGCACATTCCTGTTGGTGGACAGAGTAGTACGGTTCCTTTTCCTTTTCCTGGACATAACACTGTTACCACACAACCTATGGTTGGTACACAACTCCCGAGTGGGACTATACCTACGGTAGGGGGACCAACCTTCCCTTTTGGACAAAACATACCTCCTGAGTTGGCCCAGTATTGGAATCAACTTTTACAAAACCTTCCTCGAACTGCTGGGGGGCAGACAATTGTTCCTCCTATAGGCCAACCATATCCAGGTGTGACTAATCCTATTTGGGGTCCGGGTCAAACTTCCCAAACTCAGGTCCCTACTCAAACTCAAGGTTACAATCCTTGGGGCTACTACCCTATCCAGCCACCATCAAACCAACCCGGAGCTTCCCTCTACGGACAGTCTACTTATACTCCTACTGGTATGCCAATGGGGCTTCCACCCCAAAGCCATCAGTACCCTCAAGTAAACCGATAGCTGCCTTTTCTTGCTACCTTGGATTTTCCAGATTTGACTAGGATTCTAAACGATCCTATTCGTCACTCTCCCCAATGGCCTGCTATTCCTGCTAAACTCCCATCGGATATTCCAAAATTTGATGGAAAGGCGGGAGAGGACCCAAATAATCATGTCATGACTTTTCATTTATGGTGTTCATCCAACTCATTGATGGATGACTCCATTCGTCTACGTCTTTTTCAACGAACCCTTACCGGTTCGACTGCGAAGTGGTACATTGAATTGCCACAAGGTTTCTTTTCTGATTTCAACACCTTAGCTATGGCTTTCCTCACCCATTACTAGTTATCGATCCGTTACGATACTGGGACTGAGATCCTGACCTATTTTAAACAAATGAAATGTACTCACATCTCGGATCATATACATGAGTGGAGACGGAGACGACGTCTCATCAAGCTTGAACTCCCTGATCAGTTACTGGCAGAATGGTTTACGAAGTCTTTCGTGAACGAAATTGGCAAAGACATCGCTATGGGTGGTGTTGTTACAGAAGAGCAGTCTGTATGCCACGCTCAGTATCTTGATCTCGTTTATTCGCAAATGGGGACACTTTACACCCTATTACCTGATTTACCTCGTCCTGGTACTTCCAGCACTTCTACTACTCCAGCTGCCTCACATGCAGTTGATGCCGTGATTGGGACCACTCATACCCACTCGCATTCCGTTTCAACTACAACCCCAAAATCCAATTCTTCTAATGTTCAAAGTGCTCCATCTCCTACTCCTCCCGCTGGTAAAACCTCTAAAGTGAACGTTGTTCAGTCTACGCCGACTGGTAAGAACAAATCTAAGAAAGGGAGAGGCAAGAATAAGGAGAGTAAAAACAATAATCAGAATGAGCAAACCAAATCTCCTCCTGTTGAAGACCGGGATAAGCACAAACCACGCTACCCTTGCCTTATCTGTGGTGACGATCACTACACGAAGGATTGTCTGAGACGTGCCGAGGTTAACAAGTTCCTTCAAGGAACACCAAAACCCTCTACGCCGGCAGTCTTGTCTCTACCCTTCCTGTCTCAACAACAGGCTTCATTGGTCATTCACGACCAACCCTCTACTTCTACATCATCTTATGTTTTGATGTGCACCGGTGATTCCAAGAAAGACAATGTTGCACTTACCACTAGAGCTAAAGACTATACTCCTTATAAGGAGAAGGTTGACGATTTACCTCATGATTTGGTATAGCCCTCTCCATCAAATCCACCCACAAACGGTCCTCTTCATCTCGAACGACTGAGCCTCGATACAGTTATACGACCACCCCCAAAAGGTGTCGTTAAGAAATCGGCATTCAATCCTCATGCACGTGTGGCTCAGAACTATAGCATTGTAGAAGATCTAGCCCAAGCACCTTCAGCGATGTCTGCCCTTGAAGTCCTTCAGTCTTGTCCTACACAGCGAAGGTCCCTGTTGAAAGCTATAGGTGGAATTGATCCCATGGATACGAATTTGATAGTATTTGACTTGGAAGACCATGTTCCAAGGTTACCCCCATAGCTTGCGTTTCAAATACAAGTTGTTGTTGCCGACAAGAGCATTTGTCGGACTGTTATTGATGAGGGTGCCTCTACGTGTGTAATGTCTTTTACTTGTTGGAAAGCCATTGGCTCTCCCGCTTTAAACGAATCACAAAACACTTTGAGAGCCTTCAATGACTCTGGTTTTAATCCTTACGACGTTCTTCCATCATTGCCTGTCACTCTCGAAGATAAGACCGTCCAGGTTGAAGTGGAAGTTTTCGATGCTCCCTTAGATTATAATCTTCTACTTGGTCGTAGCTGGGTCGATTCTATGCATGTTGTTGTGTCTACCCTTTTCCGTGTCATACGATTTCCTCACCAAGGAAAAGTGGTTACGGTTGATCAACTTGCCTTCTTTAATGCCGATACTCGCACTGGAAACGTGTCGTTCATAGCTAAAACCCCACCGGGTTACGAGAATGTTGGAGTCGGTCTTTTAAAAGACTCGTCGTTAATGGGTACTTTCCCCATACCACCACCGCCCGATATTCCACGCCCATCAATTGCTTCTATTAATATGATCTCTATTGTACCTCATGAACTTCCTGTGTCTGCTGACCCTTGGATAGTCCCTGATCCTGGAGATCATGTTCGTTTCGGCGACGTTATGCCATTAAGTCCAGTTGAGTCCGCTTAGCACGCCATTCAATCGGCAACCCTTACTACTTCTTCTTTTGACAATTTGTCTCCCGATCCTTTCCATGTCATCTTTCCCACTGACGAGATGATTATGTCCATCATGGAGGACACCCCTTGGGACGATGGGCATCATCATTCCATACTATTTCTGGAACAACAGACTCTTGAGAATTATCAACGGATTTCGACTCTGTCGACCGTTGTTGTTATATCCACGGTTCCCCAATCTACACGTGATGTGTTTGCGAAAGGGAACCTCAGTAACATTTCGCCCACGATACCCATAGATATTTCAGTGAAACCTGGGATAGTTGAGAACGTTCATATTGGAGCTTCGTGTTCTCCCGAGGAAATTGTCACTTATACTTCCTTGTTTAAAGAATTTTGTGATATCTTTGCCTGGAGTTACGAAGAGATGTTGGGTATTGACCCTGCTATTGTTGTCCATGAAATTAAGGCATACCCTGGAGCTAAACCAGTCCATCAGCGCCTTCATCCTCTCCATCCATGTAAAGCAGCAGCCATTAAACTCGAAGTTGAAAAACTTCTTAAAGCCGGTTTTATTTATCCCGTGGCATTGACGGAATGGGTTTCCAACCCTGTACCGATTGATAAGAAAGGTGGTAGTATACACGTTTGTGTTGATTATCGGGATATTAACAAAGCTTGTTCGAAGGACAATTTTCCAACCCCTTTCATTGACCAGATCGTCGATGACTATGCCGACAGTGAAATATTTTCCCTCATGGATGGACTTTCCAGCTATAATCAAATTAATATCGCTCCTGAGGACCAACATAAAACGGCTTTTATTTGTCCTTGGGGTACTTTCACCGATAGAAAACTCCCCTCCGGTCTGAAGAACGCAGGTGTGACGTTCTAACGTGCTATGTCTTATGCATTTCACGATATCAAGCATATTGTTCAACCTTATTTGGACGATTTTCCGGCTCACTCTTTACGTCGAGTCGATCACCCTAATCATCTCCGATCAATTTCCGTTCATTGTCGGTTCTATCGCATTCGCCTGAATCCTCATAAATGTGTCTTCTGCGTAGAATCTGGTTGTCTCCTTGGTTTCATTGTTTCACGCCATGGGATCCAGGTAGATCCTATCAAGGTTGAGGTGATTTTTAATCTCCCTCCTCCTTCTTCTCTGCGCCAGTTACAAAGTTTGCAGGGGAAAGCAAACTTTCTTCGTCGTTTCATTCTGAATTACGTCGAGATTACTCGTGGTTTCACACGTCTTCTAAAGAAAGGTTCAGAGTTTGTCTGGGATAAGGTTTCTAACAACGCTTTTGAAGCTTTAAAGTTGTCCCTCACAAAAGCTCCTCTTCTTTTCCCTCCGGATTATAGTCGAGATTACTTTCTTTATCTAGCTGCGTCCGAGTATACTATCGACATGGTCCTCATTCAAGAGAATGATAACCATGATGAACATGTTATCTATTACTTGAGTAGAAGTTTATCATCCATGGAAATCAAGTACCAACATGTTGAGAAACTAGCTTTGGCTGCCGTTCAAGCAGTTCAACATTTTCGTCATTATATTCTCTCCAGGAAAACTACAGTGATTTCACATTGTAACCCCATGCAACATATATTGACACATCAATTGTTGGGGGCCAAGTACTCCAAATGGATTGTCATTCTCCAGGAGTTCGATTTGGAATTCGATCGCGCCACGTCAAAGAAATCCTTGGTTTTCGCTGAGTTAATTTGTGATTTTCCCCACACTGCCACGGAAAAAGTAGCAGTCAATTCATTACCTGACGAGTCACTTTTCCTTATCAGTACCGACGATATTTGGTACGGAGATATCATTATATATCTCCAAACTCAAACTTTCTGGCCTGCTTTGTCTAGTGCCGAACGACGTCGCGTCCATTATCAAGCACGTCATTATATTATCCTTGGTGCTACTCTTTACCGTCGAGGCATTGACTCTGTCTTTCGGCGTTGTTTGACTTTTGATGAAGCTGAGAAAGCTTTGAATGACTGCCATTCAGGAGCATGTGGTGGTCATATGTCTGGGTATGCTACTGCCCAGAAAATCTTATGTGCAGGATACTTTTGGCCTTCTTTGTTTAAGGACTGCATTAATGTTGTTCAGAAGTGTCATGCATGCCAGACCTATAATCAGAAGATTCAGTCGCATCCTACTCCCCTTCATCTTGTGGTCTCAGTAGGTCCTTTTGCAAAATGGGGCATTGATTTCATGACATGTCACCCTCACTCGGCCGGGGGGCATGGTTATATTATTGTAGTTGTTGATTATTTTACTAAGTGGGTCGAGGCGATGCCGACATTCGATAATACTGGGAAGACTTAGCGTTATTTCTTTTCAACCATGTCATCACTCGTTTTGGTGTTCCTCAGGCTATCATTACCGATCACGGTAGTCATTTTAGGAATCATATGATGTCTGAACTCACAAAGAAGTTAGGCCTTCGTCATGATAGCTCAACACCCTATTATCCACAGGCCAATGGCCAGGTCGAAGCCATTAATAAGGTTCTTATAACTAGGATTCGATGGATCATAGGCATACATAAAACTAGCTGGCACACGATGTTGTTTTCGGCATTGTGGGCATATAGGACATCTGTTAAATCTGCCACGGGATTTACACCTTTTCGATTAGTTTATGGCATGGAAGCCATTATGCCAATAGAATGTGAAATACCATCTTTGAAGCTAGTTGTAGAACTCTTACCTAATACTTCTACCGAAGAGGAACGTCTATTGTATTTGATGTGATTAGACGAGACTCGTCGTGACGCTACTCTTGTAATAGAAGCCCAGAAGAAACGTGTTAAGGCACAGTATGACAAGCATGTCAAACCTCGTGTCTTCTCTGAAGGAGATCTTGTTCTTTTGTATGAACAAGATAAAGATGTCTTAGGAGCTGGGAAATT
>ML776963.1:1952382-1971514 GCA_009831015.1 Picea engelmannii
AGGTTCTATGTGATGATTGGTTGATGGTGATGATTTAATGTAAAGTTTTATTATCTCTCATATATTCTTGGGTGGAAGGAAGGGGCAAGGATAGAGAGTTAAAATCTCTCTTGATATTGGAGGATTGTATCTTCCTCTTGGATGTTTATCCCTCCCTTTACATTTGGAATCTTTAGCTACCTTTGGAAGTCATTACTTCCCTTGAACAAAAACTATTGATTATTTCTCATATATTGTGCATGGTGTATTGTGGTGTATTGGTGTAACTCTTATACTATTGTTCATTTCTCATTGGATATAATTGAATGGTTTAATTATAAGTTGAAAAATGTTTTAAATTGTACTTGATACTGATTCACCCCCCTCTTAGTATCAACATCCCCAACAATATAGAATCTTGGCAGGTTTTCCCTAACGATAAGAGCATTTGTGCTTTCATTCAAAATGAACCTTTTAAGCCTAAGGAAATTATGTCCATAGAAGACAACAAGATTCCTAAGGGCCTAACGCCTCTAGAGAGTTCATTTTCTTTGAGTGATGTAGGCAATAAAGAGAGACAAAAAGAAGAGGATTCAAGAAGAAAGGTGGTTGAAACCATCGCCTTGGACATTGGGGCACCTAAATCTTCAAGGAATGTTAAAATAAGGGCCCAATGTTCTGATAAAGAAGAAACGAAGTTTTCCAAGCTACTTGGTGGATTTCGAGATGTTTTTGCTTGGTCTTATGAGGATCTTCGTGGTTTTGATCCTGGTCTTATACCGCATGCTATCCCCATCAAGGAGGGCATGAAACTAGTTAAGAAGAAACATGGACCTATTAACTCTGCATTTAAAGCAACTCTTCAAAGGGAGTTGGAAAATTTCTTAAGGGTTGGGATTATTTTTCCAGTCAAGTACCCTGAATGGGTTTCCAATTGGGGACTTGTTTCAAAGGTCACTGATCATGTTAGAACCTACATTAATTTCTGCACATTCAGTCAGGCTATTATGAAAAACCTTTCCCTTCCTATTAAAATGGAAATGATTCTGCATCAGGTTGTGAGGTCACAGATGAGCCCCTTACTTGAAAATTTTTTGGGTTACAGTCGAATCAAGGGAAGGAGGAAAGATGCTCACAAAACCACTCTTATCATTAATTGGGGTACCATGACTGATAAATTCCTTCTTTCTGGCTCACCTTATGCAAGTACTGCTTTTAAAATACCTATACAAACAACTCTGGATGAAATGATCAGTATCCATATCTATCTTGATGATCTGATTGTGCATGTTAAAGTGCTAATTATTACCCCAGAGTTCCAAGTGTTATTTCTGGGTCCGTTCAAAATTGCTTTTGTCATGGATACTAACTCTTGCATTCTAAAGGATTTACAAGAGAAATTGTTTTCCTATAGTACTGATTGTTCTGACTTAAAACATTACGTGGGACCAGCGTGAAGAATGCTAACGCTATTTGAATTTTCAGTATACAAGTAACTTAGCTTTGCTTTCAATTTTGTGCTATTTTCCTTTTCTCTTTTATAGTAGTTTGACTTCTTCTTTTTGTTTTAGAACATTTCCTAATACTTTTACATTCGGTCATTTTATTGCTGCAGTTTTAATTTTTGCACTTTACTTCGGTCATGATTTTGTTGCTTGCCACCTTTTAGTTAATTTGGTCAAAATAAGATGTTGGATTAGTTCTGCCACAGTGACTCTCCTGCAAGATATTGTTGGCCAATAACAATCAAGCTTACATAGTTGTCATGATGTTTCCCTGAAGCACACTTGAATTTGTTATCTTCTTTCACTATTGTCTTATAAAGAAATTGCTTTTTTTTTCCCGCTTCTTCTTGCCATTTCTTCATCCATTTGAGATTTAAAAGAGAAAATCCATAAATCTTCTCCTTGAAGTATAGAGAAGATTATGGTTTAATGATTGTGCATACAGGGATAAACCCCTCATACTTAACACTTTTCATGAATTATTCCCAAATTCCCGGTCATTTTTCCATTAAATCCGCTCACTTTCCCCAGTTGCATAATCATTCTGGTTATATCTTCTTAATCTACTACTCTTCTTCTTCTAAACCATGAGTTCTGAGTTCTAAATCTGTTGAAAACAAATTTCCCTGTGGATTCGCCAGTTTGTTGACGATTAAATTCACAACAAGGATTTCTCCCGCAAAGTATTGCTAAAGCCTATTAATTATAAGCTAACAAGATGTATAATACTAGTACGTGGGACCCCCTTGTTGATTGGGAGATCAGATCTTGTTCTTATTTCGGGTTATGTTGTTGTTCGACACTGCTACAGATTTCTACATGATTGATGAAATCTTGGTTTTATTGGTGATGGATAAAGTCTATTATGTGTTGGTTCTAACTGCGACAAATGAATAATGGATAATGCATGATTGTTATGTCGTTATAGGCTCTAATGTTGTGTTGAAATGGCTTATGATATCCATTGTTACCTTTCCATTTACTCCTTGAATTATTACTTGTGCCACCTGCAAAGGATACATGTTAGTAACCACAAATAAGAATAATTGAAAGAAAATAAGACAACGTGAATAAATCCACAAGGGATGAACTATGTTACTATGTTATACGATGTTGCACTATGCATTTTGAATAATTAAAAGAATGATGGTTAGTCCTAGCTAACGGGGTTAGTGGCTATACAATTTATTGAGTTATATGGATATTATGTGATATGCTTTATAGTGTGGTTGGCAATGGTTAATGTGACATAGGGTGGTGCTCTTGGCAATTAGTGGATGTTGGTTTCGATGCATGGTTTATATGAATGAGTTAATGGAATAGTGGGCTAGCGTGTACTAAGGAATTGAATGACTGGTGGATAGAAGGAGAAGCATACTAAGGTTTTCTCTTTGAGTTTATGTTGAGATAGTTCAGTTTTCATTCATTCCTTAATTGATCATAAGCCTAATTCTTTTTTACAATAGCAGGGTCTTATTGGAGACAACAAGATTCAGGGTTGAATTACATCATTTAGACACTTTTTTTTCAGAGGTGTTGATCTATCTTTGGTAGTCTGTGTAGACTTGTCTGTTTGTGAATTAATTTTCATGACTGACAAAGGCTATTGTGCAGAGTCGAGTGGGCAGCAATATGTGTGAAGCTGATCCATCTTTTAGAGTTCATTTGTTTGGTTTTCTGGTAGAGGTCCTTTTGTATGTTTCATCGGGGACGTCTAAGTTTGACTTTGGTCCAAAACTTCTTCTCGGAATTTTGTAAAGAGAATGACTCTTTGATGAATTGGAATGAAATAAAGGATTTCTTTATGTTTCATATGTCTTGATTATCATCTTGGTGTCTTTAATTCTATCTCTACATTTATTTCAGCAACTGTTATATTCAGAAAATCACATAAATAATGAATTTTCCAGCAAGCTTTTATTTATAAAAAGACTAGCCTAAGCACTTGTAATCAATACTTGTGAGTTAGGATATTATTTTTGATGGATATAAACATAGGGTGACATTCCCATATATTTTTATTTATCCAAGCATACTTTGAAAATTCTTGAGTAAGATCATTTCATATATTTTCCTCAACAGGGTTTCCACCTTGGCAGTTTTTCTACAACTTTTCAGGTCCTAAACTTTTGAGGTTGTTTTGAGGCCCTAAAAACTGTTTTTTGGGCCCACCACAGTCACACTATAGGATTTTTCCAAAGTGTGATAGAAAAATGTGTATTTCTCGGATATACCTTTCAAACAAGCTATCGTGTGCCCCAAACGAAGATCATATGCAAGAGTTATGCCCTTGGGAAGTTGATGTACCAACTACCCCCATCGAGGCCCGCAAACCTTTTAGTGTTTCACCTTCAGGGGTTATGGTTTTTTATTTTATTTATGTTAAAAATGCCTCTAGATCCTCACTATAACCATCATCATCTTCTTGCCAATGCGCACATCCATCACATCTCTTCTCAGAGATAAGATCCCACCATTCTAGCAAGTCATTCACTCTCTAATTTTATAGTTTATGTACATTATCTCATTAATAAAAAAATTGTATTACTATATCTTTGTTTTTGTTGCAATATCTTTGTATATTTCATTGTTATATCTCTTCCTTTATTTCATTCTCAAAATAATCCGGATCAGTTGTATGGGTGGTTCCTAAGTTCTTTTCATTAATTCAGGGTTAAATGGCCTTCTAAAATGATTTGGGTTTCTATTGGAATTATTAAGATTTTTGTGAGTAGGGTTATGTTGTGTTGGAGTAGCATTTTTTTCCCAATTCTAGTCTTGTAATTTTATTGGAGAGAGTCCTAATGAGTTTTTTCATTTCCTCCATCTTTGCATCCTGGAAATTTGAAGATGAAGCTTGGGTAGGAGCCTCTTCCTTTTGTTTATTTTTGTCATTATTTTCAAATTTAATATTAATATTTCCATAGGTAGCCATATTTCCTTCAATATCAATTGTGTCACTCTGCATCTAACCTAAATTCACATATTGTTGGAATAATGAGAGGGGGGGGTTGAATCTGTATGAGCACTTTATACCACTTTTAACCACAATACATATTATTTCACTTTAACAACAATGTTCAACATTTTATCATCATTGTATCATCTATGTTTGCATTCAATGTATAATGAGAATATAATCATAAGCAACATCATATCAGATACACAATACACCAGTATTTACGTGGGAACCCAAATGGGAGAAAACCATGGAATGTTTCTTATATATATCAAGAATCCATTCATAGGAAGCACTAACTTCCAAATTCTCCAGTTGCAAATGGAAGGATGCTACAACTCCCTATTTAAAGGGTCCAACTTGAAGGAAGCTACAACACCCTAATTTCTCTAACTCCAACCAGAAGGAGGCTACAACCCCCTGGGTTCTCCAGGTCCAACTAGAAGGTGGCTACAACCACCTAGTTATCAGGATCCAACTTGAAGGAAGCTCCAACTCCCTGATTCTCTGGATCCAACTGGAAGGATGATACAACCCCCTTTCCTTGCCACGTATAACCACCCTGAAATATAAGTGTAGACCAAACTGTCACTACCATAATCATTGTCATTGATATATCAATCAACATGTAATCAATATGTCACTGAAAACATGTCACTGTATCCAACCTATCACGTCAACTTATCCAACTTGTCACTGATCAGCTTGTCCAAACTGTCATTGTCACTAATACTCAACCATATCCTCTCACATGGATCATACACCAAAGACACCTCTCAACTAGATGTCCAACATCACCAACACATGCCTCTACCAAGAATGTACCAAACCATCAATTTGTACCATCAACCGTGTACCAAAATCTATACCACAACAAGTGCATCAACCATGCACCAACACCTATACCAAACCATGCATCAACCATGCACCTAAACCTATACCAAACCGTGCATCAACCATACACCTCAACACCATACCATGTATCATACCATGTGCCAACCATGCACATAAACCATSTACCATATCATGCATCATACAATGTCCCAACCATGCACATCAACCATTTACATCAATCGTGTACATCAACACCATAYCATGTACCAATCATGTACCATACCATGTATCAACCATGCACCATAACAAGTGTCTCAACCATATACCATATCACTCATGATATGTCTCAATCATTCCATACACCATAACATAATCAAAATGTAACCCTCAAAACATGCATATAAACATACATGTAACTTTGTAATAGACCTAGTGTATGTGATCATAGACCTGCAGACCTTCCTCCACTTCAACAACAAGAGAATAGCATCTTCATCAAACTTTAGCTTAGTCTCATGGGACTAGTTTTTGGATTAGTCACAAACCCTAAATTTAAACAAGAATAACTATGTACTTGTAATGAATGAATCTTTGAAACTTTTACCCAATATTCTTCAATTTATTCTTTGCAATTCCTCCAATTTTCACTACTTGGAACATCCCAGAAAAAATAGAAAAAATGGCAGACCTTGCTGAGTTGTGTATTATTTTAGAGAGATAACCTGTAGAGCATTCCACGTGTGAAATATTTAATATATGGATCTACAAATATTACAAAACATACTAATAACTATACCCTATCCAATGAATTTGGTCTCACTGAATTTGGATCTTCTATGAAGAAGTTATGGTTGTTTTACTCGGAACACTTGTTTGAGACTAGTCTTGGGACTATCCAAAAACCCTATATTCTATAGAGTGTATCTCCCAAAATAAAACGAACCAGAAGCTGAACTTTATACCACATTTAAATTTCTATTTCTTCTCAATAACCTCTATATTTTTCTATCTGAATCATTCTAGAAACAAAGTTGTAGTGAAAATGGTAAGAGGACCTGTAAATAACATACCTTAGAACAAATCCTTACAAGCTTTATCCTCCCTTGCAATTTCAACCTTATTTACTTCATATTCCCTCTGAAAAATGCCTCAGATATCCTTGGTTACCTCAAATAAGAATCAATTGATCACTTATATAGATATTCAAAGATCTTGTGTATATAAATCATGCGCTTATGAGAGACTTCTTGAGGTGTATTTATACTTTTTCTAAGTAACCTTTTTCCTTAACTTTAGGACATGTTTCCTTAACTTTAGGACCTCTTTCCTTATCTTTAGGGCTTCTTTAAATTTCTTTTACAACCACTTTACCCTTTCATTAAATACTTGTAACCAACTAGGGGCTTCTTGACCATTTTTCGGGGCTTCCAACTTTACAAGGCCATATCTCCCTAACCATGAGGAACCATGTGGCATACCACATATCACCGGAAATGACACAACAATTAATATCCATATATGAGTATATTACTTGCATTTGCACTATCCTTCATTTCCATATTACTCAATCAACTTCAGGTCCCATAGTCACACCTCCATGGCTACATGTAGACTACATCAAATGTATCCAACTAACTCACTGTCAATCTCAATCATACAAGTGTCAATCAACTATCCAACATCTCTATAATTCTCCAAGAGTTGAAATCAATCTCTAAGGGTTGACATAAATGTCCAAGATCACTCTTCAAAGGTTGAAATCAATGACAACCAACTTTCCAAACCAACTATCCAACAATATCCCCCTTTGGCATTGATGGAAATGCCAACATTGATGGCAACACTTAGACATGGAAACATTCATGCTCATGCTCCCCCTGTGATCATTGCTCTTCATAAATATTTCTATATCTCCCCCTTTGACATCAATGGAAAAGGTTATCTCTCCTTGGGGATGCTCCCCTTGTCTTCATGCCTCTTTTCTTTCTCTTCATCAATGACCAAATTTTAACTCCCCCTGTCAATATGTCTCCTCTTGATACTATACCTACTCTAACAAATCGTGGGAAAATTAATAGCTTCCCCTATGGGTATGCCTCCCTATATGTATGCTACTAATATTCCTTTATGGATCTCTCTCTGATGATTTTTCTTCCCTTGAATTGTATGTAATATGTAGATCAATTTAGGGATACATGTATATGTTTCCTTTCCTCTCTTCCAGTGTTGTTTATTGTCCATTGGTGCTTCCTCTTGAATTTCACTGACATATATAAAAATCATTCAAAATTTGATTTCTTCATTTACTTGTCATGTTCACTTGACCATATTGTTCAACAATTTCCTTCTGATGATATAGCTTATGTTGATGGTTTCTCTCTCCCTGTTCTCTTGTGCCTTTCACTATTTGCCTTTCTGATTCCAACTGATTCCACTGATTCCAATTGTAAATCCACTTCTATGCATATTCTTTGACACATGCTCTTTGTATCTGCTAAGCATCTCATGAATCCATCTCTGTCCATATGTCACAAATTGTTCATAACCCTGCTACTCAATTGTCCACAATGTTGACCCATCTATCATTGTACCATTCTTAAGAATTCTCTTGAATATACTACAACTGATCATCACATGTTCTTTCTTATCATACTGAATCAAAATATATGCATTGATTGATCTATTTTCTCATCAAACTCTGCATGTCTAGAACAACATGTACTGAAGATATCCCTACCTGAATACATATGTGCAATAGAATCATAAAATTATGTCTTCCAACTAATACATGTGTGGGAACACTACTTCTCAACCGATCAATCTGTTACTTTTTACTTCTGTTATTTGACTGCTCTAAATCTATCTCTACAAACACTTCATACTACTCGAAAGATGGTTCTCTACATGGAATCCCCCTATTTAACATACATATTACCTAGGGGTCTCCAAGTTGAATGGCTTAGAAAAATACCCTCTCCGATGCAAAGTAATCTTCCTCTTTGTCTGTAGACTCATCATCTCTCTGAAATCTGACTTCTTTATTTCTTCCTATGGATCGATCTTATACTATAATTCCTGAAAGTACAATCTCTTGAACCTATTATTTATTCACCTGCTCTTTTTTTATTTCTCGTGCTACTACAAATCCTGTGATCTCTGGGATTTGTTCTTTATTCACCTGTTCTTCTTGTTTTTAATTTCTTCTCCAAACCTTCCTATATCTAACATCTTCTTTTTTCTATGTAGATTTGTCTTCATCTCATACTATTTCCAATCTTGAGAGTATGACTTTTGGATTTCCTTCATTCATATGATCTTCCTTTCCCTGTTCTTGTTTTCTTTTCCAAACCTCTTTATATCTAATATTAGTGTTCTTTCTCAAAGAAGTATCCATCATGCTTCTAAAATCATGAGCTATGTGTCCATATTTATGGTACTTGTAAAATTCAATGTCATGTGGGGAAACATAATATTTTCTTGTTTGAACATTTCTTTCATAAGCCCCGCAATCTGCACCCTTATGTCCAAAGTTAGTACAATAAAAAAAATGACCATAAAATAAATTTACATACCTGGGAGTGAATGATCTTCTTTGTTGTGTAGTCCTTCTAAATTTGTGCCTTGGTTGATTATGATATTCTCTTTTGTGGATCTCTCCATAATGATTGATTTTTTTTTTGTTTCATAACAAATAGAATAATCAAACCTAAGTTGCATTATTCTTCTGAATGTGTTGGATCTTGAGATCCTTCTGGATCTATGGCAAGAGATCCCTTCTCCTACAAATACCCTTTAAATCTTAACTATTCAAACATGTGTGAGTACATACCTATGATGGCATTTGCAGGTAGTGGCACCATCTAGTAGCAGCAGTAATGATCACCAACTCTTAAAACTTCAAGGGTTACTACAACTGGTACTACGGTTGATACTTCAACTAATACTGTAACTGCAATTGATACTACAACTGATTCTGAGATTGCAACTGCAACTGTAACTTAGGGTTTTATGAGGAAACCCTAATTTTTCAAACTTCAAATTTTGAAATTTTGATCCAGGGGATAGATGCGCTGAGCTGAGGCGAGTAGGTCGGTGAAGTCAGATTTCTGAAAATCCAAATTTTACCCCTTCAAACTTGATCAGCAGATTTCTAGACTGGTGCTTCTGGTTTTTTTGTACTTCTGGTACATCTGGTACTTTGGTACTTCTGGTACTCTGGTACTTCTGGTTTTTTGGTACCTAGTGAAAACTAGGGTTTCACTTTCCGAGAGATCTAGCCACTGAAAAGTTGCACTGAGGATGCCAAAGTGATCCCTGAGGAAGGGCACACTTTTCTAGATGGTTTTGGGGCTGAAATTATTCTTCAGTAAAAATCCCTAATTTTCATGTACGGTAACATTGACATTTTTCTCTTTCTCTTGTGAAAGATGCTCTCTTCAGCTTAGCGTTGATACCATGTTAAGGTTTAATCTATTATTAGGTTTCTTTTCATTTCACTAGATAACAATAGCATAGATAGGATCACTGAGAAATACACAATCACAAGAGACACATCACTTATCCTGGAAAACCCTCATGGGGGAGAAAACCCAGCAAAAACTTCCTTAATATAGATAGCCAATACAATTCCAAGAGATAACTCAAACAAATACAAAAATTCATCTCCCAAGAATGCGCCTCTCTCTCTTCCTTCGTCACCAACTGCAACTTCGAACTTGCACTCTAATGAACAAGTGAGTGTGTGTTCAAATGAGGCAATGGCCTCTTTATTTATACAATCTGGCATGTGTCGACGAAGGTGTCTTTTCACTTGTAGGGCTGAATTCTTATTCTGGGTGGTTATAGCCACCTTTAATATATTCTGGGACCGACTTCTCATTCTTCCTATTACAATTAGGGTTTGACCAATCTCCAAAAGGGGATTTGGTCATTTACAATACCCGACATGATCAATCCGAAAAAGGGGATTAATCTAATGAATAATCCATCAATAATAATTAGAATACTCTTTGCAGTTACAATATTTCAAAACTCCCCCTTAACAAAAAGGGTATTCTACAATAGCATCGCGTGAGAGAGAGGGAAGCATCATCAACAACATCTTGGAACACTGACTGGCATATCTATAAATCATCAGAAGTTTTTCTCATCATCAATATCATCATTCACAGCAGGGAGATGGAATGGCATCATCATCCTCATCAGCATGAGTCTAAGGTAACATCATCATAATATTCAGTGTGAGGCTAAAGTAACATCATCATCTTCGGCATGAATAACATCATCATCATCATAATCATCTTCAGCAAGGAGCTGAAGTGCCATCATCATCATCATTTTTAGCAAGAAGCTGAAGTGCCATCATCATCATCAACTTTAGCAAAGCTAAAGTGGAATCATCATCATAAATTGCATCAACATGGATTAGTATAACACTAATACATCATCATCATCAATAGCAGCACAAGGCTGATATAACATCAAAAAAACAGCAATATCACAGCACAAATGCTGAAGCATCATCAACAACAAGAACATCACAGCATGAAGGCTGGAGCATCATCAACATCAGCACTAGGCTGAGAGTCTTCATCACGAGGCTGGCATCACAGCATGAATCTGGATACACAATATCATCAGCACAAAGCTGGCATCACAGCACGAGGCTGGAACATCATCACAGTACAAGGCTGGCATGTCATCAGCACGAGGCTGGCATCACAGCAATTAAGATGCCACATCATCACAACAATTAAGTTGGCATCACAGTACTAGGCTTCCACATCGTCACAACAATTAAGTTGGCATCACAACACTAGGTTGCCACATCATCACAACAATTAAGCTGGCACATCACAACACAACAATTAAGCTAGCAACACCACACAGCAATTAAGTTGGAATCACAGCACAGCAATTAAGCTGGAAACACCACACAATAATTAAAATGGAATCACAACACAACAATTAAGCTGGCAACACCACACAGCAATTAATTTGGAATCACAGCACAAAAATTAAGTTGGCAACACCACACATCAATTAAGATGGAATCACAACACTAGGCTAGCACATCAACACAACACTACTCCCCCATTCGAGGGAGGTCCTTTTAGACTATACCAAGCTTATCTCGAAAGTTCTTAAACTTTACACGAGATAGAGGTTTGGTCAACATATAAACAACCTGTTCATCCGTGCTAACATATTGGAGTTTTATGGCTCCTCTCTGCACCATGTCACGGATGTAATGATATCGGATCTCTATGTGTTTTGACTTGTCATGGAACACGGGGTTCTTTGTCATCTTTATAAAGCTCTGGTTATCACATAGGATCGTGGTTGCTTCCATCTCTAGGTTGAATAGACCAGTCAACAACTTACGAAGCCATATAGCTTCACAACTGGAAGAATGCACAGCAATGTATTCTTCTTCTGTTGTACTGAGAGAAATGTTTGATTGCTTCCTACTCTGCCATGAGATCATGGCTGATCCCAAACTGAAATAGCATCTTGAAGTGCTCTTCCTGTCATAGACACTTCTAGCCCAATCTGAATTAGTGTACCCACTCAGTCTAAAGTCATGATCTCCATCATAAATGAGACCACAATCTAATGTACCCTTAAGGTACCTCATCACATGTTTTGCAACAACTAGGTGAACATGTCTGGGTTCTACCAGAAGCTGACTCAAGGTGTTCACGGAAAAACAGATATATGGTCTAGTGTTTCTCAAATACATCAGTGATCCAATGATCTGTCTATATAGTGTGGCATCAATCAATTCTGACAAAGTGTCGACCAAAAGCTTCAACTTCGTTTCCATGGGTGTATTCATGGACTTGCACTCCAACATATCAAATCTCTTCAGGATTTCAACTGCATACTTCCCTTGGTTAAGGAAGATCTTCTCTGTGCTCTGCCAAAATTCAAGACCTAAGGATACATCATCTGCATATAGTAGTAACATCACTAGCTCATCATTCATAACCTTGAGATAAAGGTTAGAATCACCTTTACTCTTGGTAAAGCCTAAGCTGATCAAGAAACTGTCAATTCTTCCATATCAAGCTCTAAGAGCTTGCTTCAACACGTATAGAGATTCCTTCTGGTAGACATGAGTATTTCTATCTTCAATCTTTAAATCAAAGTTTCTCATTACATTGTACCAGTCTGGTACATTTTCTCAGCTGCAACTCAATATGCACAATCATGTGTTAGCTCTATGTGCTCTCTGCAAGGCACTATCTTTCTCACTGATTCAGAGTATGTCCTCTACTCTCTCTTCAACTGTTCCTTTTGGAATCTGGGACTCTGCACCTACAGCTTCTCTGAGGCTGAGAATGACTGCTTCATTCTTATTGTGGCCGCTAAAATTTGAGAGTAACTCCTCTTATTATATCACGGCAACAGTTTCATCTAAAAATGAGAGTGGCTCAATAACTGATACTGAAGATAGCTCTTCTTCTTTCATGGAGGTAATGTTATCTTTTATCATAGTCATGTTTCCATGACCCAATTGCCACTCAATTTTAAATATGGGGATTTCTTCCCCTGCATATCATACTATATATGAATCATGGTTTTTTGTTTGTCTTCATAAATACTGGAACTATTTCTTCAATAAGTGTCTCGTCATAGATTTTTCCCTTTTGTTGGGAGAATCCTCTAGACACGCATCAGGCTTTGTACATCTGCAACATGCTTGATCTGTATAGATCGATCTTGGAAATCAATATTGACTTCTCTTCTAGTATCAAAGAAGAATCCATATCCTAGTCTTTCTGACTTGCTTCCTTCTCTGTTACTGAAACAAGGGAATCTTCCCAGGATATTTCATATCTCCTAGAAGTTTCTGAAGCTATGATCTAGTCTTCTCATGGCATCTGTCTCCCAGTCCTGGAAGTTGTCTCTTCATCTAATCCTTTCTGAGATCATGCTTACTCTCAATTTCTTCTGAGTCTACAAGGACTTCATCATTTCATACAGGGTATACTTGGTGTTGAATACCAAGTCTAAATATGAAGGACTGATTCATGCTTCAAACGAGTTATGCTTCCTGTCAAAGTGGCTTCATTATCCTTTGAACAGTTCTACTGTGAGTTATTTTCTCTAATGTTCGGTCATCTTTGGAGCCTTCTGCTCCTTACAATAGTTTCTTTTTCATCTTCTTTGGTACATGAGTGTATATGGTCATGTACATAGTCTGCTTCATGTCTCATATAATATGTTGCCTTCAACAACCTTCACTATATCTTTCTCAGGGTTATCACCTGTGACCTGAAACAAGGTCAACAAAACAGCAAGAAAAAGTAATACTCTTTTGATAATAGTAATTACAGAAATAGCACGAACAATCATCACAGTAGCTTGTTTAGAGCTATCACTTGTTACCTGTCTAAGGCAAAGATCAAGAGTAAGAAATACAACACGAAATGAGGTCAACACTCTTATAGTGTTGTGATCAAACATTCCTCCATGGCAACCTGGAACTAACACATGAGGTTTCTCCTAGAGGATATGTTAGTTGTATCAGGCAAATGATTACATTAAGCATTTATCTCAATATCCTCACATGCTACCAAGCATAATACTTTTCAAACACTGCTACCTCAACTATAGTGTTTTCTTGACACTTGCACGTTTTGAATCTTATCAACTTAATCAGTCAAACCTGGAACCTAGAGTTTTGTTCTCAAGAATGAGTGTGTTGCTTTTCTTCCAAGTCTCCTTCACTCAAGATGACAAGTGTTTTATTCAACCTGTGTTTTGTACTAGAACAATATGTTATCTTGACAGAAGGTTGGGTTAGAGAATAAACTCTATGATCTCTACTTTAATCCATCTAATATTTTGACCAAAGGTTAGTATCATGGTCATAGCTTCAACATGCAACATTGATCAAAATAATGTCATAACAAATAGAATAATCAAACCTGAGTTGCATTATTCTTCTGAATGTGTTGGATCTTGAGATCCTTCTGGATCTATGGCAAGAGATCCCTTCTCCTGCAAATACCCTTTAAATCTTAACCATTTAAATGTGTGTGAGTACATACCTTTGATGACATTTGCAGGTAGTGGAACCATCTAGTAGCAGTGATAATGATCACCAACTCTTAAAAAATTCAAGGGTGACTGCAACTGGTACTACGGTTGATACTTCAACTAATACTACAATTGGAATTGATACTACAACTGATTCTGAGACTACAACTGCAACTGTAACTTAGGGTTTTATGAGGAAATCCTAATTTTTCAAACTTCAAATTTTGAAATTCTAATCTAGGGGATAGATGCGCTCAGCTGAGGCGAGTAAGTTGGTGCAGTCAGATTTCTAAAAATCCAAATTTTACCCCTTCAAACTTGATCAGCGGATTTCTGGACTAGTGCTTCTCGTTTTCTGGTACTTCTGGTTTTCTGGTACTTATGGTACTTCTGGCACTCTGGTACTTCCGGTACTCTGGTACTTTTGGTTTTCTAGTACCTGGTGAAAACTAGGGTTTCACTTTCTGAGAGATCTAGCCACTGAAAATTTGCGCTGAGGATGCCAAAGTGATCCTTGAGGAAGGGCACACTTTTCTATATGGTTTTGGGGCCGAAATTCTTCTTCAATAAAAATCCATAATTTTCATGTACGGCAACAGTGAAATTTTTCTCTTTCTCTTGTGAAAGATGCTCTCTTCATCTTATCTCTGATACCATGTTAAGGTTTAAGCTATTATTAGGTTTCTTTTCATTTCACTAGATAACAATATCATAGATAGGATCACTGAGAAATACACAATCACAAGAGACACATCATTTATCCTGGGAAACCCTCATGGGGGAGAAAACCCAGCAAAAACTTCCTTAATATAGATAGCCAATACAATGCCAAGAGATAACTCAAACAAATGCAAAAATTCCTCTCCCAAGAATGTGCCTCTCACTCTCTTCCTTCTTCTCTAACTGCAGCTCTGAACTTGTGCTCTAATAAACAAGTGAGTGTGTGTTCAAATCAAGCACTAGCCTCTTTATTTATACAATCTGGCACGTGTGGGCGGACATGTCTTTTCACTGGTAGGGACGACTTCTTATTTTGGGTGATTATAACCACCTTTAATATATTATGGGACCGACTTCTCATTCTTTCTATTACAATTAGGGTTGGACCAATCCACAAAAGGGGATTTGGTCATTTACAATACCCGACATGATCAATCCACAAAAGGGGATTGATCTAATGAATAATACATCAATAATAATTAGAATACTCTTTGCAGTCACAATATTTCAACACTTCTGTATATTGAGTAAAATAAATGGAATCCCTATTCACAACATTTTTTTGAATATTTCCTAGCTAAGAAAATATAAGCAGGATTATCACCCTAATTTATAGCCTTATTGCAAGTTCAATTAACCTTCAATCTATTAAACTTAAATACCAACTATTGTAATCTAGGGAAACGTAGGGAGAGTCACCAATAGATCCTTACATAGACATCATAGAGATACATACATACACATAGACATAGGTACAGACATACACAAGTAATGAGAGCCCAAAGAATATTCCTTTTATTATATAATAGAATAGTACAACACAATTACATACAACCTCTCACATGAAGTTATTTGAGCTTTCATGTGCTTGTCAATCTATACCTCTTTCAGGCACTGAGTTGTAACTACTTAACTGTATAGGTCGATCGGTTAATAAATAATCTGACTGGCCTCTATTTGTTATAACCCTAAATTGCACCTTACATGCATACCTAGCATTAGACCATCTTACTTGCTATTTTTTCCAAGCTATCACTGAAAGCTCTTCTTAAAAAACACTATTTTTGAATATGTATGTGCCCTGCACCATTACTTCCCATGTACACATGCTTGTTGCACCACTACAACTCATGTACGTACGCTAGTTGCACCATTACAGCCCGCGTATACCCACAAAAGTTGCAAAAAATAAAAATTTGCAAGGAAATACGGGATTTTGGGTAGTTCCTAACCAATTGACCGCCCATAGCCCATCACCCAACCGAATAACTATATTTTTGGCATATAAAAGAAGGTGTTGGGGTCCCATTCCCGGAAGAAGTATGAAAGCAATGAAACTCTACCCATTTCATAATCCCCCCTTGCCCCAAGAATTTGCAGACACATTGTGAGTTTTGAGCCAGAATTCCCTATTCTAGCCTTTTTCCTCCATTACTAGCCTAATACATTTCCTAGAGAGATTTGAAGAGGAGAAAGATACGTTGAAGTAATTGGCGCTTGTTGAAGAGGATCCTAGGACCGGGTTCGAGGAGTAGTCTCTAATCTCATTTTGTAAGTGACTATGTGAGATTAATATAAAGAAGTAATTTTTCTGTCCCGCCATATGATGTGTTCAATCTTTATGTTTGATTTACATTTTGTTATAACATCTAACCCACTAATTCATATATATAATGCATGTTTGTAGTTTCTTGTTTGTCTTTTGGTGAATGCAGGTCAGCCTTGGGAGGAAATTTGCAGTCGAGGAACAACCGAATGCAAAGGGATCGACACCGGACGTAGAGTTTAAGGTAAGACTATCAGATCCTTATACTTTGTACTTTATGCATGAATGTGGGGTACTGTCGGGATAGTTGTTAAAAGTGGGAGAATTTAGATGGTTAGCTATGCCTGCACTTTAGAACCCTAGTGTAGTCTGTAGTGGGGTTTTCCCACTATAGCACTATTTCTAACTACGGAAGTCGACCGAAAGGTTCTTAGTCGACCGTCGGGTCTAGTCGACAAGGTTGACTAGCCCTTAACATCTCCCCCCACCTCAATTCCTTGCTCGTCCTGAGAAAGTGCGATTTATATGAAATAATTTTTTCATACTTTTATTACAATATTACAATATGGAGAAGTAGATTATGAACAGAGAAAGAGAAACATGTAAGAAGAGGAGACAAAAGTTTTATATGTTCATTTGACTTAAGGTACTTCTTCCGACTGATCTGTTTTTCTTGGATTTCCTCCATTGGTTTCATCGACATCCTTTTTCTTTCCTCTTTTTGTGTTGACTTTGAAGGTGGTATGAATAATACTAGGGGATGATTGCTTTGTTTGTTGAATAAAGTCACACCATGTGTTGATCGCCTACTATGCTTTGAGATTTATAATTTTTGACTGGGAAAATCAAGTCGACTTTCTATGTTATACTTGATGGTTGAGATGTTCCCTACTCTTGGTTGAATTGTTGTTCTGTGGCCTAAATTTTACATATGAGATGGTTGAGGCGATTGGTTTCTTGGTCAGTTTCCAAATGCACTCTGTGTCCCTCCTTTTGCCATTCCTGCTCCTGCTATGATAGTTTTTTCTCTGTTTCTCTTTCTTTTTCTAGCTGTGTGGTGAGAACTTATTTTATTTTGTTATCCATTGCCAAGCTTCTTTTCATTTCTATATTTTCGACTGCAGCCTTTTGTATCTGACATTTACTGAATGCATCTGCAAAATGAGTCAACCATTCACTTACCACGGAGTTTAGTGTGCTAGCTTGTTTGGTTAATTTATGCATGTTCTGCTTGAAACCCTTTAGATTATTTCATTTTGTTTCTAAGGTTGTGTCCATCCTCTCTTGATATTTTTGGATTTCTTTGATGGCTAAGTTGCATTTTTGTTTGAATTTTTCTTTTTCTTTCGTCAGAGCATCTACTTGTTGTCGGTAGTTTTTGTTGGTTTTGATAATTCTGTCAATCAATTCTTTAAATCCTTATAGGGGGTTCTGTTAAGCCCTAATATTGGATCATTACCCATTAATTGGGGCATATTATATTAGTAATGTTATTTTATTTATGTCGGATTTAGGCCATTAGTTGTAATTATACCTCTTAGTCTCCTATATATACCAAGGAGACATTTTCATTTTGAATCATCTTATACTTGAACATTTAAGTGGGGTAAAAGGAGGTTTCCCCCTTGAAGAGGCTTATTATCTGAAATTATCTCTTTTTCAAGTCGTTGAGTACTTTTTCCAAGGTTTTTCTATGCTATATTGATATTTGGTTTCGATGATTCAAGTCATTCCTTCTGAAATCCTATACAAGATAGGGTTCTGGAATCATCCTGAAATGAGTCATTGCAGAATTTTCGCTATAAAAACATTTCTGTGACATTTCAGACCCTGAACTCAGGAGGCTATTTACAGAAATTAGTAAGGTATCTATGGTAAACATTTCAGCTTCTGTTTCATCTTAAATTTGTAGATACACCTTGTGTAAGATAGGGTATCTGACGAGTCCTATTGACTAGTTTCAAGAAGGTGTTCCAGGTAAAACAATCATAACTTCTTCCTAGAGTATCAAAATTGAGTGGGACTAGTTTCATTAGATCGTGGAAAGTCTGTAGTATTTTGGATGCGAGTTTCATTATTTTATATCAATTATTTTGTGTGAGGCACTCTATACAAGTGAGATCTCCTGGAAAGGCCAAAAATCAGCAAGTTGTGGGGAAGTTACCGTAAATTCCACTTGGCACATCCAATTTTGATCAGACCTGTGGCATTGCAAAGAAGAAATATCATAGAACTACATAAAAGAAAGTTTCATACCCAGAAGGGCCGAAACTTGGGAGATACAACAAAATACATATTGTCTATCAGAACCACCTCAAAATTGAGGTTCAAAAGTGATACTTGGCCAACATGCCACTCAAAAAGGGAACTTCTACACCAAATAAGCCTCCAGAAAATTCTACTTGGACTCTTGATGAAGGTGAAGAAATGCGTAGGGACATAAATGATTTACAAAAGAAGATAGTAACAAGAGATGAACTACAAGAGATGATGGAGGGTTTAAAAGGGGAGATCATGGAAGTATTGAAAAATTTCGTAACA
>ML776963.1:1973978-2045151 GCA_009831015.1 Picea engelmannii
TTTTATTTATGTCGGCTTTAGGCCATTAGTTGTAATTATACCTCCTAGTCTCCTATATATACCAAGGAGACATTTTCATTTTGAATCATATTGTACTTGAACATTTAAGTGGGGTAAAAGGAGGTTTCCCCCTCGAAGAGGCTAATTATCTGAAATTATCTCTTTTTCAAGGCATTGAGTACTTTTTATGAGGTTTTTCTATGCTATATTTGTTGAAGGAAAATCTCCCTGCGGACAGGTAGATCGCCTCAAAGAGCTAGACTCTTAACTCTAAGGCAGAAAGTGCTTATCATGGTCACTAACTTCCTTTTAGATCTAGGTGGACTAGTGTGTGAGAAGGAAGGAGAAAATAAGTACCTTTTACCGGTGTTTGTCCCTGCACGCTCCGAGTTGAGCTCCAATCTTTCGCTCCTCGATAAGCCCTGTAGACAAACAAAGTACGACCACTTCCTACTCTATCAAGATTAGTCTGAAATAGGTCTATCTACTAAAGAGACAAATTCATGTGAGATTGAACATGAATTAGAAAGAAACAGGCCAAGCAGATTATATTAATGAAGACAAAACATTGCTTACAGCCATGGATGGATTGCAGCAGTTTCGTCAAGTCCTCTTTGTCTACCCCTTTCTCAAAAGATCCACAATCTGAATGATGATAGCTTCATTGATTGCTCCCTATGAGATCATAGGTCTCTTGCTACCAAATTATCTTTGTTCCAGCACCACTTATAAGATCATAAGTTTGGTGTGATTCTCCTTTTTCAGTCCTCTTTCACCATTAGAAAGCTTGCTTATATAGCCTTGGAGAGGCTTTAACCACTTGAGATATCCTTGGGGAAGTTGAGGATTTGCCTCCTCAATTGAGGATCTACCCTAAGATCATGGCTAGACTAGGGATTTGAATCCAACTGCCTTCCAAGAATGAAAGGATCCTTCCCCCATTCATCTCAACAACTTAACTACTGCCCAGAATAGGTAGCGCTCCCTCAAAAGGACCATCAGAGCATTGTAGCGCTCCCTAATAGGCTTTAGGGAGGCGCCAGTGCTCTCAAAATCCATAGCACTCCCTCAAAAGGGCCAAAGGAGATTTATAACGCTCCCAGACAGTGTAAGGGGGAGCACCGACACTCCCAGAAGAGGTATAGGGGAGCGCTCTCCTTCAAAAGCTTAGTTTTTGAGGTGCTTTCAGATGGAAAAAGGTTTGTAAGCCTGCTGACTCATTTCTCCTCTTCCAAATAAAATTTTTGAGGTGTTTTAAGTGTCCTTCTCATTTCGTTATAGGCACGACATAGGCATCATGACAGTATGCTTCCCTAACACTTGCGACACTTGTGAGAAAAATGCGACACTTGCAACACTTGTAATGACGACACTTGTGACACTATCAAAGTGAGTATTTTTTATGTGTAACAGATTTCCCCCCAAAGCATGAAGTTAGAAGATAGGAACTGATAACTGAAATGATTTGTAGACTTTCAAGCAAGGGTATGGACGCAGAGAACCTGACAGAAGCTGCACAAAAACATCCAAAAAATATTATGACATGTTTCAAACCCAAGGCAGGCATACCTATGCTTGGGTGATCAAGACTTGCAAGATATGTCCGCCATAAAATACACTGCGAATCCATAATTGTATTGATAAAAAGGTATAGCCACCGAGGATACAATGTGGATCTATACTCTGATGACCTGAACTGATCGTAGCCACAAAGAATACACAGTGGATTTACGAGATGACAAGACATAGCCACGACCAATACAAAGTGGATCTATGTAGCAGTGTATGTATCATTGTTCAAGGGAAACTCCTTCGCAACCTGGGAAAAATACATAGAGTGATGACTTCAACCCAGGGTCTTCTTACCGATCCCGATGTAGTACGAATATAACCATGTGAATAGATGTCCTGATGTTGAACATGGCAGAAACCACTTGATTACCGATCAATGATGTAAACCGTTAACAAGCACGAGGGAGACCACCATTAATGTCAATGATTCCCAAGGTGCTCTAGTACATTCCAACGAATGTGAATGGATGAGCTGGAGTCAAACATCCGTGGAATCATCCGATCAGAGGTCAATGGTGTAAACCTATTGTCAGACATGAGGAGGCCTACCATTGAGGCATGTAGGTCCCAAAGTACTAACTGGTTTCTAAGCCTAATTCCTGGATAATGTGTTGAAGTTGACAGGAATAGAATCGTCGAAGGAGGGCCTTGATGTATCTCCCATCAACGACACAAAACAGACACAGAGATGTAATTGGTAGATCAAATGAACATGGACTAACACGGGTTTTGAGACAAGATATTTGTGATGGCTAACTCTAGAGGTGGATACTTCCCTTGAACACTGAGGCACAACAGCAGAAACATGACATGGACCAAAACTTGATGATGCAGTGGATGTTGTGACTTACGTCAGGTGACCCAAAGGAGTGAAAGAAACTCAAAGGATTGGCTCAGTGCAGAGGTTCAGTGGATTATAATGTGTACAAATGACAAAGTGCCGTGTTCAAGGGAGACTCTAAGAATTACTTGGCAATGTTCTCAAGAGACTGCTTGGCTTGCTTCTTTCAAATTTTCCCCCATCCAGATAGACGAGTACCTCTTTTTGATTTAATGAGCTCGAGGAGGATAACACATGCTCGATAAAACTCACCTTCGGTAAGTTCCTCTTCCTTTATTTAATGAACTGGAAGAAGTAAGGGTTCGATCCCATATGGGCCTGCCGATGTTTTGTTTAGCGAGTCCAAAGATAAAAAAATCGAAGGTTTTTCATGATTATAGAGTCTGGAAAAACACTTAAAAGAGAACTCTCTCAGTTGATTTTTTGTAAAGTTGTCTGACGAGACAGAAAAAGAGATAAACTATCGCTCAACAGACATTTTCTTCAAATACTTTAATGAGCATGAAGAGAACAAGGTCGCTCGGTAATCTTTTCATGTTTAGAGAGTCTGAAAAGAACTTAAAGATGACTCCAATGTTGTCCTTTTTCGTAATGTTAGTCTCGCGAGGCCGAAAAAGAGATAAATTATCACTCGAAAGACGCCCTTTCAAACCGTTTAACGAGTGGAAAAGGAAGCAAGATCACTCGGCAATTTTTTCATGTTTAGAGAGTCTGAAAAGAGCTTAAAGGAGACTCCAGGGGGTTCCTTATTCGTGTATCCATACAGGTCTGAAAAAGAGATAAAAGTCTACCTGGATGCATTCTCATGTATTTACGAGCACGAGAAAGAACAAAGACTAAGCTCGTTATGCCCCCAGCATGAAAGCTAGTGGCTTAACTCCAGAATGATCGACAAAGGCTGGAGACATGCCCTCCAAGCTTCAATTCATTCACTGGCTCTGAGGTTGTCACCAATTTCTCTAGTAGATGAGAAAAAGGAGAAGGGTGGATGAAAAGAAGGTTCAAGAGAGGTGACTGTTTCATTTTTTAACAAGCTTGACACAGGAAAAGAACTATTCTCAAGGCCTCTGTTTCATTTTTTAATGAGCTTTCCACAGAGAAGAGAAACTATGCTCATGGTTTCATCCAGATCATGGCTTCCAAGAGGATAATGCTCTGGAAGGGTACCATGTCAATGGATAAAACGTGGTCATGGCCTCCAGGAGATCTTCGCTAGATGGAAGATAGTCACTCGAGAAGGAACACATGTCGAGGGCCGCGATAGGAGTAAGGAGATCAGGCTCCAATAATCCTACCGAAGAAATCACCATGTCCACTACCAGATCCAAATCATCAGAAGTTGAGGTCATGGGAGACAACGCCACATAATTGACATGCGGTGAGGGTGATACTGTCTGCATATAAGAACCACTTATGGACCTAAACCAGTCAGGGCCAATGAATGAAAGTTGATCAATAGTCACAATTCTTCCATTGTGAGGGAAAGATATCACACAGAAAAGAGTGGATACAATAGCTTTCATGGCATAGACATAATCCCGCCCAAGGAGTAAAGAGAAATCCAAGGGGTCTCGGACTACCATGACATCGATAAAGACGGTTTTCCCTCCCAAAGTTATAGGAAACTGAGGAAGGATCCCTAAAGTTTGAATAGTTCTTCTGTTAAAAGCTAACAGATTCTGTGTAACCGGTGCAAGATGCGGACAACCCAAAGTGTACCAAGCAACAGAAAACAAAATACTAACAGACGCACCTTCATCTATCAGCATTTGAGGAACATCCCGACCATGAACCTGTATTGTAATCTGGAAAGGAATGTGAGAGGGAAGACGAGGTCTAGTTAGAACACCCCAATCAAAAAGGACGGCTTCAGTACTTGGAGGGGGTTTCACAGGAGAAGGAGGAATGCCCCCCGACATGGTAGAGTCTGTATTAACAAGAAAAACATGGGCAGTATCGAGTTTATTCTCTAGAAGGAGAGTAGGATCGAATGATGATTGGATCGGATCAACCAATGGTGGATTTGGATAGACCATCTTAGCACTCTTCAGAGCAAGAGTGGGACTGACCGAGGAAGGGACTGGATCAGTCACTTTGACATTCCTCAATGGAGGAAGGGGATTGACCGATGGAAAAAATGGATCGACCACTTTGGCACTCTTCAGAGGAAGAGTGGGACTGACCAAGGAAGGGACTGGATCAGTTACTTTGACATGCCTCAACGGAGGAATGGGATCGACCGATGGTGAAATTGGTTCGACTACTTTGGCACTCTTCAGAGGAAGAGTGGGACTGACCGAGGAAGGGACTGGATCAGTCTCTTTGACATTCCTCAATGGAGGAATGGGATCGACCGATGGTGAAACTAGATTGACCACTTTGGCACTCTTCAGAGGAAGAGTGGGACTGACCAAGGAAGGGACTGGATCAGTCACTTTGACATTCCGCAATGGAGGAATGGGATTGACCACTAGCGAAACTGGATCGACCACTTGAGTGTCATTCTCCAAGGGAAGAATGGGGTTGACGGGTGGAAAAATATCGACCGCTTTGGTGTCACTCTCTAACGGGAGAGTGGGATCGACCGAGGATGAAAACAGATCGACCACTTTGGTGTCACTCTTTTGATGAAGAGCGGGGCTGATCAATGACAAAACTAGATCAGCTACTTGGGTTTGTGGTTCAATCGAGGAGGAAACTAGATTGACCACATGATCAACCGGACTGACCGGGGATGGAACCAGATTGACCAGTCCATCAACCAATGACGGGTCGGAGGAAATATTATGATAACCTTTTGGAAGTTGAAGTTTTTCCAAAAGAGAAGAAGCCTCGTCCATGCGAGGACAAAGGTGAGAGTAATGATTACCTTTACATAACATGCAAGGGAACTTGACAGTTTTCTTCTTCTTACCAACCTGAACATCACTAGTTGACAGGGTATCATTGACATGACCGACAGAGGCCAATGACGTGGAGGACCACATTTCTAAGACCTGGGTAAGACCAGGGCAATCCCTCAGAAAGTGATCACCCTTACAAATATTGCAAGGGAATTTGGGTTTTGGATTCTTCATTTTAATCTTGTTGATCTCATCAACACTCCCAGTACTATTAACAGTAACCGGTTTCTTAGAGCCAACATCTAATGTTGTTGGGGGATTTGTCCTTTTCGGGCTCTTCTTCTTCTTCTCTCTCCATTTCTTCTTCTTCTGATCAACCTGGCTACTTGCTTTAGAGCTTTCACTAGGAGAAGAAGGAGAAATGGAAGGAGACTTGATGGGCGAAGAAGGCGAAAATTCGACATGAGGTTGATGTATGGGTGGTGTATTGACATCCAAAGTATTAGGTGCAACTGAAACATTGGGAGGATTCGGGATCACCAGAGTGGGGAACAACCAAACTGGTAATCCAATAGTGAGTCCTGGAAGACTCAGTGTGGTAACATATGGAGGACCAAAGTTTCCAAATGAAGGAAAGGTATAAGGTTCCCCAGGAGAAGGGGTTCCTCCATTGGTACTCCCAGGATTTGATGCCATTAACACTGACTCGACCTAAGGTCCACTAAGTAAAAAAAACAACACACGCTATGAATCTGAGAAGCAAACAATCAAACAAACCTTCCTATGATGAAACCACTAGTTGGTGATGAAATCCAACATCACGAGATCAAAATAGGAAAGGGTGGGGATAGAGCGGGTGGATCAGTTACGTTGGTGACCTGCTTAACAGACTTATGCCTTGGTGCAATCTTCCACGCAGTAATTGTGGATTTACCCTCCAAGGAGCCCGAGTGAGTTTGACCAACGTCTGTTCCAGGTATAGTGAGACTTCCCTTCACCATCACCTTGTGTGAGACCCTAAATATTATGGCTACTAAGGTCACCAACTCGTAGTCAGCCCCTGGGCAGGTACAATCGATAGTCCAGTCGAAACGTATGGGCAGGATAACAAGTCTGAAATCAGCTTGAAAGGCTTCCACTCAACATTGTGGGTATACCTTCCACTGACCCCCAATATACGATCCGGCCACTACAAACAGTTGGGCCACGGAGGGATAATCTCTGTAACTCACCCGAATGCGACCCCGTGCATAACCCCTATGTGAGAGGGGGATCCCAGCAAGCCAATACGACAATTGGATTTGACTCTCCCTACCGCAAGATACTAAGTTTGTTTGACATATTTGGAAAGTTATTCTTTCAACCTATTCCAAAGCCCTACACCTTAAACTAATGTAGGTTTGCTAACAAAGATGTAAAAAGTCTAATAAATTTTAGTTAAGCGTTGATTTTAATGGCCGTTGTTTACTCAGAGGGTGTATGAAAGTGAAACTGATGGAATGATGACTCAATTCTTAAAAAGATGCATAAAAGATGATAAGCAATCATTTCTTTTCAATGAATATATATTTAAGGGAAAGAGGAAGAGTCGTTTTCACTATCAAACACTTGATAAGGAATGCCCTCAATCAATTTTGTTCTCAATCAAATCCAATATGATGCTACAACATTTCATAAATGAAAACTAATATGCAAACTAATAATTAAGATGTACTTTTGTCGTTTTCATGCGAATGATGATCAATTCGATGCAAAATTTCTCCTGCCAACTACCCTTTCAGATCAAGGAGATTCGGACAAGAAAACGCAGATTTCACACAAACAACGCACCCTTTTGCAATCAAACAAGAGAAAGAAAATCAAAAACACAAAAGGAAGGAGAAAGAAATCGGATCAGATGACCTCAAAGAACCAAATGAGAAGAGTTACAGACTTCAGATGTCCTTCACTAGAGTTCCCACTCAGTCGGATAGGAGAGAAGAAAGCAGGGGATTGATTTCAAGCTCTCAATAGCAAAAACTCAAAAATAATGAAGGGCATAAAATCTGAAAAAAAAGGTGTTTACTTTTCAGGAGGAAGCATGTCAAAGGTCAAAAGAAGAAGCATTGAATCACAAGGCAGCTCAGCAAGTGAAGAAACAGGGTCTGGACCTCCAAAAATTGGAATTTTTTAAGAGATTTTGGGCAAAAAAGGGATGGCGCTCTGGTATAAGGGCCACCAAAGCATTATAAATCTCTTTCCAACATCTTAAGGGAGCGTTGGCGCTCTGCTAGCATGGGCACAGGGGCGCTAGGCCGAAAAAACTCGTAAAAAAGTCCAAAAAACCAAAATTTTGATCAAATTTTGACAGGTAAGCTGAGTGTGATGGGGTAAAGAGTCAATCAGCAAGTGCAATAAAAAATATGAGGTGAGAAAGGTATGAAAAAAACAAAGGGTAGGACAAGGTCAATGAGGAAGATCAAAACTAAAAGTTTGATTCGCTCCCCAGTGGAGTCACCAGTTTCTGTTGAAGGAAAATCTCCCTGCGGACAAGTAGATCGCCTCAAAGAGCTAGACTCTTAACTCTAAGACAGAAAGTGCTTATCATGGTCACTGACTTCCTTTTAGATATAGGTGGACTAGTTTGTGAGAAGGAAGGAGAAAATAAGTACCTTTTATCGGTGTTTTTCCCTACACGCTCCGAGTTGAGCTCCAATCTTTCGCTCCTCGATAAGCCCTGTAGACAAACAAAGTACGACCACTTCCTACTCTATCAAGATTAGTTAGAAGTAAGTCTATCTACTAAAGAGACAAATTCATGTGAGATTGAACATGAATTAGAAAGAAACAGGCCAAGCAGATTATATTAATGAAGACAAAACATTGCTTACAGCCATGGATGGATTGCAGCAGTTTCGTCAAGTCCTCTTTGTCTACCCCTTGCTCAAAAGATCCACGATCTGAATGATGATAGCTTCACTGATTGCTCCCTATGAGATCATAGGTCTCTTGCTCCCAAATTATCTCTGTTCCAGCACCACTTATAAGATCATAAGTTTGGTGTGATTCTCCTTTTTCAGTCCTCTTTCACCATTAGAAAGCTTGCTTATATAGCCTTGGAGAGGCTTTAACCACTTGAGATATCCTTGGAGAAGTTGAGGATTTGCCTCCTTTAGTTGAGGATCTGCTCTAAGATCATGTCTGGAATAGGGATTCAAATCCAACTGCCTTCCAAGAATGAAAGGATCCTTCCCCCATTCATCTCAACAACTTAACTACTGCCCAGAATAGGTAACGCTCCCTCAAAAGGACCATCAGAGCATTGTAGTGCTCCCTAGTAGGCTTTAGGGGGGCGTCAGCACTCTCAAAATCCATAGCACTCCCTCAAAAGGGCCAGAGGAGATTTATAACACTCCCAAATAGTGTAATGGGGAGCGTCGGCGCTCCCAGAAGAGGTATAGGGGAGCGCTCTCCTTCAAAAGCTCAATTTTTGAGGTGCTTTCAGATGGAAAAAGGTTTGTAAGCCTGCTGACTCATTTCTCCTCTTCCAAATCAAATGTTTGAGGTGTTTTAAGTGTCCTCATGTCATTATAGGCACGACATAGGCATCATGACAATATTCCTTCTTTGACACTTGCGACACTTGTGAGAAAAATGCGACACTTGCGACACTTGTAATGACGACACTTGCGACACTATCGAAGTGAGTAATTTTGACGTGTAACAATATTTATATTTGGTTCTTAACAAGTTTTGTGATTTTGATATCTATTATCTCCCCTCATTCATCCTGACTGCTTCTCTGCATCCCTCCAAGATATTATTTTTCTCTTATTTTAGTCTTTTGACCCGACTTCCTTCTTTCAGCACCTTCTTCCATCTCCTTGTTGATTCTTTTGAAATAGCTCCATGTAATTTGAACAAGTGTTTGTCGGAGATAGTGGTCAGGTTGAATGAAGCCTCCACCAATGAACTTGTTGGAGTATTTGTTCCTGTGGTTCTAATGGTAGTCATGGATGGCTTACCTTTTTTTATTTTTTCTGCAGATTTGGATGACTGATCATCTTTTTTTACCGTCTTTTGTGTTGTCGAGATGCTCTGTTCACTTGTTTCATTTTTTTCTTCCTCCTCCCATTGGTGTTTTTTCACCTCCATATCCTATTTGTCCTATAGCTATGGCCCTTTTGTGTTAATTTTATAATCATCAATAGTATTTACCTCAAGTAAGGGCCTTTTGGTCTGGATAGTTTCAAATTTATATGTTTGTATGCTTGGTATGTCAGTTTCTAGCTCTGCTTCTTTAGTATTCTAACTGACTTCGTCCTGATCTATCCCAGTTGTCTGCAATACTTATTCCTGTTGATCCAATGCCTTGAATGGATGGACTGCATGTTTTTGTGTCAAAATGGTCAGGTCACAGACTTTTACTGCTTCAACTGGATGTTTTAGTGACATCGGTTTTCTAGTTAATTGTTTCTTATGTATCAACTTTGTGTCGATTTATTCAACTGATTATTTCTTATCCATGTCGATCGTTTCTATATCGATGTCATCCATATCGACTGGTTGATCTGACTCTATTTCTTCAGGTGACTCATTGATTATGAATTGCCTCTTCTTTTTCTTTGCTGGAATTTATTTTATGATCGGGACCAGCTCTGCTAGAGGTGACTCCCTGGTGAGGTATATTGTAACATCATGTGTCCTTTTCTTACTTGGTGTTTCTTTTGGCCTTATTTCCCATTACGTTATTTTCCTAGGGCAAGATTTGGAGTTACGACTGTCATGGCTTGTAAGTATTCGACAAATGGAACTATGTAAAGAGCGACTTTTCTTTCTTCTTCTTGCTCCCCATCAGTCAATATAAATATTATAGGCACCCATGTGATTTATCTTTCCATTTCTGTGAAGATTTCTTCCATTGTCGGTCAGTAATGTAGTTATTTTGTTTTTGGTGCCGATGCGACTCCACACCATAGATTTGTGTAGTCAAGGTCAAGTTGAATATCGAAAGATGTTGGAAGTGCTTGGTGGAGTGCTTGCTCGACTTGCCATCTGTGGGTACTATCTTTCAATCCTACGAACCATAATCAAAATATCTCTTCTAATGGAAGTGATTTTGATGTATCTATTGGATTTGAGGAGAAGACTCTATACCTCTCAATTGTTGGCATTTTCTTAGATGTGAATGTTGTTTCTCCAGCAGGCCCATATTTTTCCATTGCTATCCAGATTAGCAATGAAGGAAAATTGATGGCTCAACTTGAATCATGAACTTCCTTGCAATTGGTTTTGAGTATATCGGCCAAGTGTTCCGCCCAATTGAAGCTTTCTGCATTATGATTAACTTGATCTATTTCCTATACCATTTTCATCTTTAGCATTTGTTGATCCTAGTTACTAGTTTCTGGAAAAGTTGGTGAATTTACAGGTTCAGTCGACTATGCGCTCTACTATATACTTAGTTGTGGAGGAGAAAATAAAATGAGCCAAAGTCATCTGCTTATTCCAAATTTATAGCAAGTGGCGAGAGCATCAGGTTCAATGTGTCCAGTTGTTCTCGTATTTCCCGTGCTTTCGTCATAAATATTAGTGGTACGAGTGAGTCGAGCGAGTGGACGTTTAATTCATTTATCAGTTGGCATTTGTGTATGTCTCGTCGACCATTAATTGCAATATATTATTGTTGAATGTTGCATGTATCGGTGTATTCAAAGGTTGTGTGAACAACTGTACAATGGTCATTTCCATCATTAATGCTCTCGTCATCTTTTACCTATCCCGAATTAAATGCTCCTTCTCTGTCAATGTCAATTTTTTCTCGGTCGACATTGTCCTAGACCCGACCGACGAGGTCTCCTCTGTTGATACGTGGTCGATACGTGGGTCGACCGATGGTTATTTTTTATCCATCTTTATTACTGGACTGACTTAGTCGATGTCAGTGATGGCTTGTTTGCTCGTTCATTTTTCTAACTTTGACTGATTTGAATGATGTCGTCTTTTGCCATGCCAATTTGATTTTTGTTCTCTTGGTATGTTCTCATATGATATAGGCTTGCTTGACCCTTGCTCGCTTGCTCTCGGACTGATCCTTTCACTTGATTCTCTTCTTATGATTATTTGTCTTAAGTCGGTCGAAGGTGTAGAATGTTGAGAATATCTTCTGCTACTTTGTCTCGGGATCGACCAAGGGATGCTTTCTCTCTCCATTTTACTTTATTACTGATTTTCTTTGTTGTTATGGTTGTTCTTTAAATACTTTACGTTTTCTATTTTCTATACCTGAATTTGTCTAACTATTTTTTTTTATTAATTTTAAGTAGGGTTTATTTATCATAAGTATGATTAGTCGGTTTAGTCAGTTCCTGTTGGCAACTCCCTGCTATATTTTTCCAACAAGGTTCTTTTCTTTTATACTTGATACTTTTTTAAATGGGCACCATTAATTACTTTCTTAAATGGTTTCCCCAATAATGTTCTAAGTTGGACTACTCCATTCAGTCGAATATCTTCCACCACATAAGGCCCCAACCCTGTTGTTTCCTATTTTCTAGGTTTTCCTTTTATGCGACTGTCATACAGTAAGACTAAGTCTCCCTCTTTTATATTCTTTTTCTTTATGTGACGATCATGCCATGCTTTTTGTTGTTTCTTCTGAACCTCTTGGTGATGGATCTCTATTAACCTTTCTTATTCCAGCTTGTTTAGTTGGTATAGTTGGTCATTCATATTTTTTCTCTCATCAATTTTTTCTATAGCTGCAACCTTGTCGGAATTGGTCCAAAATTGTAAAGGGATAACAGCTTCCTAGCTATAGACTAGCTTGAATGGAGTTTTCTCAATTGATATTTTGAATGTTGATCTATATGCCAGAGGATTGCAATAATCTTTTCATCCTATTCATCTTTATTTATGCCATAAATCTTTGTAATTCCTTTGTTTAATGATTAATTAAAGAATTTGACTACACTATTTTCTTGTGGGTGATAAGATGTCGTTTTTCTATGGTTGATTAAATTTTTTCCAGTAGAACTTTAATTGTTTCATTCACAAAGTGAATTCTTTGGTCACTGATTAATGTTAAAGGACAGCCGAACCTTGTAATTATGTTCTCGTAGATAAATTTAGTTGCTACCTCTTTGGTACAATATTCGACTAGCTCATCTTCTGCCCACTTGATCACATATTCAATTGCATTAATGATATACTTTACCCCAGTTATTATTTTCTTTTGTGGAAATGGCCCGACAAAGTCGATAGCCCAAATTTTGAAAGCTCGATTGGAGTTTATTGAACTTAGTGGCATTTCATTTTTCCACAAAGGTCGTCCAAGCCTCTGAAAACTATCACATTTTTTTACTTGATCTTAACAGTCTTTATGCAAAGTCAACCACCACATCCCTACTTGTAGTACCTTTTTGGATGTTGTGTCAGCCTGAAAATGTCCCACGACTACTCCTACATGGGCTTCATTGATTATGTCCTCCCGTTCATGTTCTAGAACACATCTTCTTAAAACATCATCCATTCCCATTTTGTATAAGTATCTGTTAATGATTGTGAACAATGCAATTTTCATGGCTAGAACTTTCTTTTTGTTTGTTGGAAGGTCCTCAGGGAATTTTCCTTCTTCTAATAAATTGGAAATATCTTCTAAATCTTTAGGGGTAGCTTCGACTCTAAATAAATGTGCATCTGGAAAGTCATCGTCGATGCCTATTGGATCTTCTCTTGTTTCTATTCGTGAAAGGTGATCAGGTTGGACATTATTTTTCCCCATTCATATGATTACGTCGAATTCAAATTCCCAAAATAATAGTAACCAACGAAAAAAAAATCCTTTATGAATTGGTTTATTGACCAAGTATTTCAATGCTTGATGGTCTGTAAAAAATGTAAAGGGATTTGCAATTAAATAGTCATAGAACTTTTGTAGAGAAAAAATCATTGATAGGGATTCCCTCTCCATAGTCAAATAGTTTCTTTATGCCATATTCATTTTTTGACTTGCATACGCAATTGGATGATCCATTGTGTCATCGTATGGCTAAGCTAAAACCGACTCGACAGCTACATTGGACGCATCGACATGGACATGAAATTTTCTCATCCAGTATGGAAATTTGAGAATCAGTGTTGCGACCAACTTCTTATTTAAAAATTTGAAGGATTCTAGGCAGTCTTGGCTCCATTTGAATTCAACATCTTTTCGTAAAAGCTCATCCATTGGGAAGGTGATGTTCGAGTAGTGGTGTATAAGATTCCTATAATATCCAGTATGACCCAATATAATTTTGATTTTTTTTTTATTCATGGGTGGTTTTAGATCAAGGATCATATTAATCTTAGCCATTTCGACCTTTACCCCATATTTGCATACCACATGTCCTAGAAGGATTCCAATAGGTGTGGAAAATATACATTTCTTGATGTTTAATGATAGTTGAATCTGTTTGTAGTGTTCTAGCATAAGTCAAATCCATTGTATGTGATTTTTAAATAGATAATATATTGTCTAGTCGTCGAAGTATACAGCCATGGTTTTGTATATATACTCTTGAAATGCTTTAAACACTATTCTCAAAAAACCTTTTGGCGCATTCTTTGGTCCGAAAGGCATTACTTTGTAAGCGAAAGATCCAAATTGTGACACCAATGTTGTTTTTTCTTGATCTTCTTTTGCAATTGGTACCTGTTTATAACCTGAGAACCTGACAATGAATGAATACCATTCGTGACCAGTGACTTCATTGATGATTTCATCCACAAAGGGGTGGGGAATGGATTTGCAACAGTCTATTTGTTGAGTCCCTACAAATCCACACAAATTCTCAATTTTTTAGGATCATGTTTCTTTGGTTGCACCACCATGGGGATTTCCCATTCTGCCTTGTCGATGGGATAAATAATGCCTGCTTGTAGCATTCCCTCGATCTCTTTTTTAACGATCGGTTTATATTTATGCACTAACTTGTACGGTCATTTTTTATTGGATTTTCTCCTAGAATAAGTTCAATCTTCAATTCACCCATTTCCTCTATAATTCCTTTCAAATCCTTGTAGTCACATGAAAAAACATCTTGATACTCTTTTAGTAGATTGACTATGTTGGTTGTTTACTTTTGAGACCAATAATCACCTATTCGTACCATTTTTGGTCTATCATCATTTGATATGTAGAATTCCTTTGTTTTCATTTATGCATCCATCCATTCTGGTGGCTTAGCTTCGTCGAGATGGCGTTCTCCTTCTTCAATTTTTGTAAAAACATTTGGGAAGTCGGGTTGTTCCTGGTATTCTTTGTGTTTTTTGAATATACTTAATACTGACTTCAATTGATTCTGCATTGTTGGATGGTCTTTCTTCCACTGGAATCTTTTTTTTGGCCATTTTATATTCTCCATGTCGATCCTCCGTGCATTCGAGATTTTTGTTTTCTACCAACACAAAATTGCAAGTCGATGTCGATCCTGACCGAAATATTTTCTTTTTCTTTCTGTACAACTGGTGAGGAATTTTCTAGAAAGATTTTTTTTTTTTTGTGCTGCATCTTTTAAGTGTGCTTCTTTTGGATTGAATTCAAAGTCTTGTATAAAATTTTCTTTAATTTCAACCCAGCTTGATGTATGGCGGCAGGCTTCTTCAATCTTATACCATTTTTTTTGTATGTCGTCTAATGTACTTGGAAACATATGGGGCCATACCCTTTCATCCTTATATCCTATTTTTCTCCACTCTCTTTCACAACGTTGAATGTGTTATACTGAGTCGTAGTAGAGCTTGAAAGTGGGAATATCTACATCTTTGGATAATTTTTTGTCTTTTAATCTTTCAATAAAGTATGTCGATAAAGTTGTCCATGTTTGTAGTCTAGGGGGATGTGTTTCCCACCATCTTGCAACTTGGCCTATGAATGTTTCCACAAGGCTCTATGTCCTCCCTTGTTCTCCTATGGACTTTTCAACTTCTTCGACATGGGTCGAAGGTGCATACCATTCGTTGTATAGTAAGGGTTTGCTTGTTTGATTGTCGGTCGATATAAGAGTGGGAGTTTGTCGAGTTATATTTTCGTATACTTTTGGTACATCCTGGATTGAGTAGCCTATCTTAATATGTTTCTTTGGAATAATTTCAATAGACCAATAGTATTTTGTGTGTGCTTTGTAATTTTCAATTTTCCAGTTGTATAAGGCGAAGTCGGAATTATGCCCGACTGACATGGGATATTATCTCAAAATTTCTCCTTCTGCGGTTAGTTCTATACAATATTTTTGTGCATTATTTATATGATATAGGCATATGGATTCTTGATCTTCATCCCATGACTCCATCCATGGTTTTCCTTCCTTTGGATCCATGAGAATAATTATTTTTCTCCCACTTCCTTTCAATTTAATTCTATCTCTTTCCAGGGAGATAGTTTCTTTCATTCGTCGACCCCATGGCCGATCGACAAGAGGTGCATATGTTGGAATTCCTTCGACAAGTTCGATCACTTCAAATTCGACCGAAATCGGTATTCCCATAATTTGACTGTAGACATTTCTCAATATTCCACTTGGTTCTATTATTCTCTGATCGACTAATTTAAGATAATTCAGTGTGGGTGCTAGGTTGGGTCGACCCATTCCTATCCATGTTTAGCATGGTAGGATATTGACTTGCAAACCAAAATCAATGACCACATGATTGACCATCATTCCCTCAATCTCCAAGTCGACTCATGGATCATAATATTTGTTGTTATAAGAGAGGTGGTTTGCATCCTTGGTCAGTTTTTGACCATCTTTGTATTCCCACAATATGTTGGGTAGATCCAACAACCTACCTATCGAATTTTTTTCTTTCAGGAGCTGCAAAATTCCTATATGGTGTCTTCATTTCGACTTCTTTGGTTTTTTTTATCTTCTGTGGAATTCCTGAAGAATTTAAGAGCATCTCTCATGATTTTCTCTTCTTTATCTGGGTTTGGGAAGTTTTTAGCCTTATTTATTTGGTAATTTTTTAGTGGAGTGTGAATATCTCATCCTACGCCTGACCTTATAACAATATGTAAGTTTTTGGAGTTCCTCACCTCTTCCTTGGATACTGCATGTAGTAGATTCACATTTTTCTTGGTATGATTTTGTCGAGTACTATCAGAAAGTCTTCTAAAGAGTAATCTCCAATGCTACATATATTGCATAATTTCAGAACAATTTTATCTTTTATAGGGAAATATGTGTTGTCGTGACCATTTTTCCAATAATTAAAACAATATGGTCATCCACAACCTTGACCTTGACCATCAAATCCACGTCGACCTCCTCGACCACGACCACCATAGTAATCATCTCTTTGACCATAATTGTTTGCTTCATCGGTAGTTTCTGTGTGGTATATTGTTTGTATATTATTCTTATTTTGAGCGTTTATATGGCATTCAGATGTTCAGTGATCATAAGCTTCACATATGTGGCACCACTTTGTGTTTTTTAGATTATGTGGATAATCTTGTATACTATGATCAGTTAGGCATTCACATATATTACAGAATTTATGAGCTTGTATTTGGTGGACGTCTGTTATTTGTGTGCGCTCATTGAGGGGGAAATTATACTTTGTATGTCCTTCCCCAATGCATGTGGTGCACCATAAATCATTGTGTCATATAGATAGATTTTATATTTTTTGTTGCAAAATTTCTATTTTCTCTTCAAGTATTTTTGTTGTTGAGGAATTTGATGGACTATCATCATCTAAATCGACTCGCTATGCCTTTTGTAGCATTTCTTTGCAGTTGGTTATCTTGTATAATCGTAGCGGAGAACGTATTATTGACAGTGTCCTAGCTACATACCACTATAAAAACAAGTTCTGATTGATCGTCGTCGAGATTTGACTTAGGAGATCGTTGAATTTCTTTTCATATTCTCTTACCGACTCGCCCAGTCTTTTTTTTATTTCTTTTAAATTTTGTGCCACCAGATGTGTGATGTCTTTAATTTTAAATAATGTTAAAAATTTATTCTTTATTTCTACTTTTGAACGAATTTCTTTTTCCGTGTAGTTCATGAACCATGTTAATGTGCAGTGGCACAACGAAACTCCAAATTGAGGCATTTTCTTATCTTTGCTTGTAATATCAGCCACATCCCAAAACTTTTCACATACAAACCAATGGCGTTTTGGGTCCTCCTCTCCTTCGTAAATAGAGATGTGGTTGAATCCCATTTTGATTTTCTTAGTAGGAATGCTCGATTTTCTTGGTATTTGAGCTACTATTGCTTTTGATTGATCTATCGAATATTCAGTTTGATTTTTTTTTGTGTCCAACAATGAATGGTACTCAAGGAATAGTTGTTTCTTCTTGAATATAGAAAATGCATCCTCAGTTTGAGAAATTTTATCTTCATAATCGACTAATCGTCGTTCCAAAGGTTGCGTCATTTCCAAACTATAGTTAATTTCTTCTCTCGATATTAGATGTGGCAGGGGGGTCGAGTCGGTGAGATCCTTAATTCAGATAATCATATTTTCGACATCATTTCTCTTTGGCTCGACAATCAATGCATCCTGTAGGTTTCCCTGGTCGTTCGTTCTCTACCATAATATTGCAGATTGGTCATCGATCTACAGCCTTTGTTGGATAAATTATCTTATGTGTGGATTGGTTTCTGGCACGAGAGAAGTACGTAAAGTTGATACAGATTCTTCATAATCCATACTTTCTGGTCCATCGACTAGTTGATGGATTTTCAGTTGTGCGTCACTACTTCTATCATGGATGATTTTAGGGGCTAAATTTCGCTCATGGGCTAATTTTCCATGGTTTTTCCAAAAACGAGATTTGCTATTTTAAAAATTATTCGCCCAAATTCTATAGGATAAAATTATTTTACCTTAAAAATCGCCAAAATTTTATAAAAACTATATAAAATCCTTATAAATTTGAATATTTTTACAAAAATATTGCTAAACATTTATAGTTGGCATATGAAGGATTAGTAAGATTCGCCAAGGTTTCTACATTTTAAAACAAATTTCCATCCTTAAAATCATCCTTGACTTCTATCGGGTGTCGGCGTGGTTGTTGTTATTTCCAAATCTGGTCGATCTCTGTCTGACTCAGACTACTCACGTGCTCTATCAGGATGACCCTCCCTGTACATATTTCTATTTGACTTTCTTTTCTTCCACTTTTTATGAAGTTCTTCTATTTTTTGTTGCCTTTATTCCCATTCTATTTTCTAGATATCTACGGATTGCTTATGGGATTGCTTCCCTCTTGACGACATTTACGCTTGGGAAACACTACTTCTTGTTTTATGGCATCTCACAATTTCGACTGACCCCGCATTTCTGAACCGACTTACTCTAAGTCGGGAACGTTGGTCATATTTATTTCATCAAGAAGAAATCTCAGGCTTCTCTTGTATCTTTTCACTTTGCGTCAATAAATGCTTCCCACTTTTCGTCTCTTTCTTGGAAGTTTCTATTTGGTAACGGTGTGCCTAATATTGGTCGGTATTTGACGATGTCATTGATTCCCTTATCGAGGAGGAATTTATGAAGAAGTGTTGGAACTATGCAGAAAAATCCTTCATGCAATTCGGTGTAGAATATTTCTTTTATTTTTTTGAGAGACGTCTAATCTTCAATGGCTTGTTTTGAAATATAATATTCGATAATTCTTTCGATCCAGTCGTGCATATTTTTTCTTCCTCCGTTTGTCAAATTTAGGCCTAAATTTTTTTCAGGTGTCAAATTACACATCACCTGATCTGTTAATGTGTTGAATTAATGCTTCCGGGATAGCTTCAAGGAATCTTTCATGTGTCTCTGAAAAGAACCATGATCATGCTTTAGCTAGTGAGAGGTTATTCCTTCTTGCGTAGCTTCTGATGTAGTTCTCCATTTTGTCCTCCCACCACTCATGTATGTCTTGTAAAGTTAGCATTTATGTACACTTCTACATGCCTAAGTTCAGTACTACCGACAATGGAACCAATGTTGTAATCTAGGTAAAAGTAGGGGGTTTATCAGTAGATCCTTGCATATACATCATAGAGATGCATGCATGCACACAGACATAGGTAAATACATACACAAGTAATGAGATCCATAAGAATAGTCCTTTTATGATATGATAGAACAGTACAACACAATTACATATAACCTCTCACATGAAGCTATCTGATCCTTCATGTGCTTGTCTATTTATACTTCTTTCAGGAAGTTATAACAAGTTAAATGTCTGGGTCATTTGGTTAACAGATAGTCTGACCGACCTCTACTTCTAACTACGTCGGTCAACCGACAGGTTCTTATCCGATCGTTGGGTCTAGTTGATAGGGTTGACTATCCCCTACAACACCAACTATTGTTTTTTATCATCTATCAAATGCAACTGAAATAAAGAAGTCTGATTTTTTTAACTAATAATTTAAAAACAAGAAGAAAAATCACATAATATGATAGAATTAAGAAAGACCAAGAGAGTTGCAAAACCATCAATGATTTTATTCATTTATTCTGTAATAGCCAATACACTTCACATACTTTCAAAGTATGGACCAGATGAAAGTCTAAAATCCTAGGGTAACACACACATTGGCCACTGATGCCTTCAAATCAGACCAAGAATGATGTAAAGAAAATCCAATAGCCATAGCTTGAACTCTGTTATGACTCTACATAAGAATCATAATTAGCACTGAGAAATTAATCCAGAAACCAAAAGAGGTCTGCAATCTATCAAACAGACAATCAACCTAGAAACATATTTGAATTCAATGCTCCTTGGTCCTATCTTTTCGTCACCTTCAACAGACCCTTATCAGAGTAATGTGTTCCTCTTTACTTTTTTCCATCTTACCTCCTTTTAATATCTCCAAGGTAGTTGAATCACTCAACCACTTTTAGTTAACTCGTTAACTAACAATTAGTTATTTAATAGGATAGTTTTCAAGTAAGTTAATAAATAATAATAATATGATAAGGGTACTAAATAAAACTAATAAGTGGGGACCCCCTAATTCACTTTAATGAATTAATAAACCATTCCATCCTTGTATATTCCACCTTAAATGCATGACATATCAATATTTCCACATCATGCAATCCATGTCATTATCATGCATAAGATGAAATAATCATAAGAGTCCCCTTGTCACTCCATGTGGCAATTATGCAATTTATCAAAATCTATCCATTTCATAAATTTGTCCAAACATGAAGCATATAAAATATAAGGCTGTCCAAAATAGTAATATCAAATATGAGCTATCAAAATAAACATGAGTTGTCCAAAATGATATGTTGTCCAAAAATAAAGTGCAAACAAGTCCATATACAAGTGCCAAAGAAATCAATCAAACTGATCATGAGAAACCATATTTACTGTGAGAGGTTTCTCCTCTCTTGCTATGCCTACTCTCATCCCTTTCATTTTTTCCAATTGATGAATCTTCCTTAGCATATTTATGATCATTCTCTTGCATATGGGAAGTGACTGAATGAGAAGATTCCTATGATTATTTTGACCTAGTTGTTGCTACCTTTTCTTCCTCATGGTTTCCTTCAAGCTCAATGAGTTTGGCCTTATGATGGACATGTGAGGCTTGGGATTGAGGTTGCAAATTTAGATGTGAAGGAGGTGGTGGTGGCAGTGAACTAGTGGGCCAAGCATGAAATGGAGGATGATGTAGGTTATCAATATTTGGCCATCCTTGTGAGTGCCTGGGAGGAGTGTGCACAATATCTTGCCAGCCATCTCGTTCTGGCACAACTAAAGGATTGGAGTTATGATTTGGAACCGGTATGTCAATGCTTGGGTGTGGATTCTCAAGAATAGGAAGAGGTCTGTAAGCTTGTTGGCCAGCCAAGTTGAGGAACCATGTTTGTAACAATTGATTAAACTCTTTTGAATATGAATCAAAGTGTATAGAGAACCTTAATCTTTTGTTTCCCCTTTGTGACAGACCTAATCGCCTACCTCTATTATTACTCCTCCTGGTATGATTGCCTCTACTAAAAAATCCCATTCTAACACAAATTAACTAATATCATAACCAGAACAAGACTAATACATCATCTAAAATTTTGTAAAATAATAGTTTAGACCTGACTATATACATAACAATACATATGCAAGCAATCAATATGCATTCCACATTCTAAAACTAGTAATTACTTAGAACAATGATTTACAGGGCTCTTGGGATTTCATGATCAGGTTTGTAATGAGTGGAAAATGGTAAGTATGATCGGGAAGTGTAATATGGGTTGTTCGTTTACCATGACTAGTTCCATCAAATTATTGTCATCAACATTTTTGGGTATGAACCAGAGCAAAGATAAAAACAAAAAAATTGAACACTTCCTTCTCAAATTATATAATTATGTCATGAAACACTTCTTAAAATCATAATTTAAGCATGGGAATGAAACAGGTATTTGGGTTAATGAACATGGATTGTAATGGACAAAATTTTTAAGTATGATGGGAAAATAAAATGAATGTTCTTACATTACAATTATCTCCATCATCATTCAACTCTTATAATTACAACAAGCATAATTATAATCATCATACAACCATAGTGTTCAATAAATAAAGTCGGTCTGTCTCTCATTCCATAAATTATTCATTTTGAAAACACAGTTGCAAAATGTCTCACTATAGTTATGTCATCACTCACATTGTTCACAAAATATTCATTGTCATGTTCCAAACATTATTCATTGTTTACAAATGATCAAAATCCACTTTTATTCCCTATAAAACACCAAGTTGTTTCCTTAATCAACCATTATATGTTACTGCCAACCATCGAATGTGAAACTTCAAGTAAACAGAGTCATCAAATATTAATTAAACATTTCTTATATCTGTATTTTAAACGATCGATTTCATTACTTATGACTCGAATGTTAATGCTATTCAATCAGACCCCAAATCATATCAAGCATTTATTTGAAAAGGGATGAAAAAGATGTATAATGCATCGATGGTATCAATCGATATCACGATGTCGTGCCCCTATTGTGGGCACAGGTCACAAAATCAAATGTGAGGATGGGCAAGCAACATTAATCATATTGAATAACAATGGAGAATAATTTGACTCCAAACTCCGGCGACATCATTTCTTAAATGATTCAAACCAGCAATTTAAAATAATATCCAACCATGACAGAGGTGTCGTGACTTTCAAGGAGTTCAAATCTTTACTGCTACAATAAACACTACCAGAATTGCAACCATTAACCTTGCAAGGCCCAATGGGTCACTTTAAAAAAAAATGATTTCAAACTCTGGTGTTACCTTCAACCAAATTCAAGCGTAATATGCGGAGGTAAAGTTGTCTCTTTTCCTTTATTTTTTTTTCATCTTCAGGAAGTGACCCAAACAATCACCATTGTCAAGTCAACAAGGGTTTTACATGGTTATGGTTGTCGAACAACAAAATATTGATGTGAAGAGGGCTTTGACCCAAAAAAAATTTGCTTCGGTCTTGGCCCGACTACAATGTGCATGCAGATAACAACCATGAATATAATAATTTATTTTAACCAGGGTATGCATAGGGTCGCGGGATACTTTTATTTCAAGAAATAAACAATGAAGATTCTGCATGTAACCTCTTTATATGCAACAGTAAAATACCAAAGACCCATCAGCACCAGACTCCGCCATTTTAATTCGCTATAGACACTCGCATACCAATCAACCAATATGGTAAATGGGTAACCAACAACCATAACTATGGAAATCAATAAAATCATCCACCATACCATTCAATATTTTATGCATGTGTATCTACTAAAACTAGGAGCATAACAACTTCATTGTCCTGTAAAATAGAGCATGAAAGCATATAATGTCAAGCACATCATGTAGTTACAGAGCCAGGCATAAACTATTAAGCAAAAATCACATTAGATGAGGGAATCAAAAAACCTAGTACTTGGTGTTGTGTAGGTTAAAAGGTTCCTTCAAGCGGTTGCTACACTTACCTGATCTCAACTTCTTCCAAACCACTAAAAAATGAACCGAATGCTAAAACCCAAAGTGGTAACTCAAACAACAAGTTGGTGCATTAACTATTTGTCACATCATGCTGGGGTGTCGACCAACATTAATCACTTTCTAAACCCAAGGCAAGCCATGTCAAAACCTCAAGCAACCAACAGGTGCCAAGTAAGCACCAAATCATTTAGGATTACATGTTACCAACGTAGAAACCTACCACATTAACCACCATCAACAATATAACAATTTCCAACATATGTTATAAACATAACGTGGGTAGTATGCATATAGGGTGCCCCACATGTATTTGAAACTTTGACATCAACTAATATATGAACTCCCAATACTTAATAACCATAATTAATATCGTCGGCCATGCTATGCAATGTTTATAAGATATATATGTTGGATCATACCAATACGATATGTAATATATGTGCGATGTGTGGATAATATACCATATGCGTTAAAACCTTGAAAACTTTTCCAAATAAAAATCCTTAAGTTACCACAATCATAAAAACAAAGTCAATGCTACCATGTCCTTGTAACTTTTATAATATGTTTCGGACCACACACATATAACCAGTGTAATATGTATATAAGTGATTTGTTGTGTGCATATGTATACATGACACCCTTTTTCTTTCTTTTGATAACTCGCATTTATACGTCTAAAACTTAGCAGCAAGTAAGTGAATACCATGTCGATGCATTTATTTAAAATGAGAACTCTTTTACCATTTGAAACAAAAACCATGAACCTTTTCTTTTGAAGATGATTATGCTCGACATTTGTACTTAGAATCGAAAAATCAATGCCCAAAGAGGAGCTTTAATTTCCATTTGAAACCACAACTGTTATTACTTATTAGTGTTGGGAACTAAAACCAATATCATACCAAAATAATCATCATGCAGGTGATCTGTAAGCATCAAAGACAACCATCAGCAACATAGAATTTAAGTGACTTCTTCTTTATATTTCGGCTACTTATCAGTACTTAAGCATACTTCTGCAAAACAAGGAAAAACTGTGGTTGTACATGACTTATCCAAATCAAGCTGAAACAAAAATTCAATAAAATTGTGGGTAGAGCAATAAAGCTACAATCAAATATAAACTAAAGCTACAATCAAACCTCAAGAAAAACTGGAAAGTGAAGCAACAGTACTGGAGAAAAATAAAAAGCGAAAAAATAAAACAATTGTACAACTTAAATTAATATTTACATGAAACATTGATTCAAAAAATGTAATAGTTATCCAGGCTCAATATAATGTTTCAAATGTGATCCATTAGTCATGAAAGAGAATAACTTATCTTCGAAGTATTTTAACATGTAAGTATTATTTCCAACTACTAGAGCCATCTTGTATGGACCTAGCCAGAGATTTTGGAATTTAGAATGATTTTCTTTATCTACATGTGTGGAGTGTTGGATTACTGAGAGGGGGGGTGAATCAGTAATAGAGAAATTTAATCATTTTTAACCATATAATCCAAGTGTTCTATCAATGTAGCATTATCATCCAATAACTGCAGAGTAAATAAGAAATGAACAAATGAACAATCATACAAATACACAGTACACCAGTGTTTTACGTGGAAACCCAAAGCGGGACAAAACCACAGAATGTTTTTTCTTATATGTCTTGAAGAATTACATTCATTGGAAGCACCAACTTCCTTTGTTTTCCAGCTGCAACTGGAAGGAGGCTCCAACCCCCTTGTTTCTCAGACTACAACCAGAAGGAATCTCCACCTCCCCTATTCTCTGGCTACAACCAGAAGGAGGCTACAACCCCCTATGTTCTCCGGCTACAATTGGAAGGTGGCTACAACCACCTGTCCTTTCCCCGTCCAACCACCCTGAAGTAGAAGTATAATGATGGAACCACTGTCACACTATCATTTTGAGATATATCATTGTAAACATGTACCAATAAACCTGAACCATGCATCAACCTATACCTCAACCTATAATCAACATGTACCATAAACAAGTGCATAAACCATGCACCAACCTGTAATCAACTTGTACCATAAACAAGTGCATCCAACCATGTACTAAGCATGTACCAATCATGTGTCAACTACTCATCAATATGTACCAACATCATCAACTATACACCTCATGTATGTGCCAACTCATCAACTACTTGTCTCAACCATGTACTCAACATGTACCTTCACCAAAATCCCTCATCAATTTCATCATCCAAATCTGATTTGTAACTCTATAATAGACCTGGTGTATATGATCACATACCTGCAAACCTTCCTTAACTTTCACAACAAGAGACTATCATTTTCATCAAACTTTTCTTTAGTCTCACATGACTAGTTTGGGATTAATCAACAACCCTAACTTGAAATAATCATAACTATGTACCTATAATGAATAAAGATATGAAAATAGTACACATTGTTCTTCAGTTTTTTTATGTAATTCCTCCATGTGTCACTACTTGGAACCTCTTAGAAAAGGAGTTATAGAAAAAATGGCATACCTTGCTGATTTTCGGCTTATTCTAGATAGCGACCTTGTAGAGCATGCCCCGCACGCAATATTTGTTGAATGGATATGAAAATATTACACAGAATAACACAGACTGTAATTTAACCAAAAAAATTGGTCTTACTGAATTTGGATCTGTTATGAAGAAGTTATGACATTTTTACCCGAAACACTTGTTTTAGACTAGTTTCGGGACTAGCCACAAACCCTATTTTCCACGGAGTGTAACTCCAAAAATAAAATGACACACAAGATGAATTTTTTAACAAGGATACTTGGATATGTTTCCTCAATGGACTATCAATTTCACGGTCTATATCATTCCAGAAAAAAAATTATTGCGAAAATGGTGAGATGACCTGTAAATAACATACCTTAGAAAGCATCATCAAAAGAATTTATCCTCCCTTGAATTTTGGCCTTCTTTTCTTCACCTTCCCTCTGAAATTAGGCTTATATATCCTTTGTTCACCTCATTCACCTATATATATTCAATATTCTCAAGTGTGATATAAAATGAGAGAGCCTTGCCTCTTATTTATACTCTCCAAGTAGCTTCCTTAAAAACATCTTCTAGGTCACTTTGCCCACTTTCCTTATTTTAGGGTTAACCCACTTCTAATTTCTCCATTAACTTTATTATTTAAATAATTTATTTTGTATTCACTTTGAATTATAGCTAAAAATTGTTCCCTGCTAGAAAACTTTTGACATTTTTCACAAGACTGAATGAACTTGAAATAATATTGAAACATCAAGGGACAAAAATAACCATCCCTAATGATCTTGAAAGAAGTATCCTTTGCTGCAAACTGGCCATCAATATGGAGGTTAGAATCTACCGAGACATGAAGTTCATTTAAAAATGTTTTGGCTACTTTAACATCAACACATCTTAGTAGTAACCCACCAGCAGATCTACGAAAAAGGATGTTTCCTAGGATGAGGTAATTTGGGGCTATCAAGCGTAGCCTTCTACGCTGATGCAAATATAAATGACTTGGGATTTTCTGATGCAAAAGATAATAGATGATATCCTTGTACCAAGGATAATCAACCAAATTAATATCAAGAGTTTCCAAGTAAAATAGTGTCGACAAAGCATTCTCATCTTCCTCAAGAGAATCACCTGGTTCAGGGTGTTGAGCCAAGTGAAGAGCTATATCAAGTCCCTTAACAGTTTTGGTTGTGGTGATTGTTAAATCATATTCATGAATCTTGGCAAGACAATGAGAAAGTTTTCTTGAAATATGAGTCTATGTAAGAAAAAAACTTGATTGTAGGCAAAGGGACTCTTACCTACGTTTTCTTTCCCAAAATGAAATTTTTGAACTTTCCTATAGATTTTACCAAGGAGAAAGTATGTTTTTAAATTAGAGTATACTTCACCTCATTATTTGATAAACTTTGACTCATATAGGCTATAGGATTTTCCTGATTTTTGTCATCCGTTTGTAGAAGGATAGAAAACAATGCCTTTTATGTGGCATTGGTATAGATGATGAAGTCTTTATTGAAATTAGTCTTGGCTAAAACTGGTGCAGAGCTGATTGCTTTCTTGGTTCATATAAAATCATTTTCTACCTCATCAATCCAAGAAAAGGTTCTATTCTGCTTCACCAAATTATGAATGGGATTAACCATCACAACAAAGTCATGAAAAAACCTCCTAATGAATTTAATGGTGCCCATGAAAACTTGAACACTTTTCTTAGAGGTAGGAGCAGGGAGGTTCATGATTGCAACAACTCTCTAAGGGTCAATACTAATACCACAGTCAGAAAAAATATGACCAAGGATTTTTCCTTGAGTAACTCTGAAAACAGACTTAGAAGAATTCAATGACATACCAAATTTTCTGCAACATGGAAAGACTTTCCTAAGATGACCAAAATGATATGACCAATTTTTAGAATAAACAATTAAGTCATCAAGATAAACTTGAATTATCTTACCAATCAAATCATTGAAAGTTATCTGCATATATCTCTGGAATGTGGCACCTACGTTAGATAAGACAAAAGGAATCCATTTGTAGGAAAAGGTGTCCCATATGGTGGTGAATGTGTTTTTTTATTTTTCATCCCTCTTGACTCTAATTTGATTATACCTAGAAAAATCGTCAAGTAGGGACGTTATTTGAGACCCGACTACCAGTTGTAGGATCATCTCCATGTTAGGAAGTGGAAAGTTATCTTTAAAAATAGCTCTATTTAAATCATGAAAGTCAACACATAACCTTATCTCACTAGTTTTCTTCCATACAAAAACAATATCTGAGACCCATTCAGAATACTTTACTGGGAAGATGATTTGAGCTTTTAGTAATTTTTCAACTTCCTTTCTGATAATAGATTGAAGGACAAGGTTTACAGGCCTTTGCCTTTGCCTTATTGGTTTCTCCCCTTCCTTGATAGGAATAGCGTGTTGGATGAAGTTGGGATAAAAGCCACAAAGATCCTCATATGTCCAAGAAACGATGTCCTTCAATTCACGAAATAAGTCCATGAATTTCATTTTTCTTCTTGTGAACACTAGGCTTCTATTTTAAGAATCTTGGGATCATCTAAGGTTCCAATGTTCACGAAGACAATGTCTCCAACTTTCCTTTTTGACTCCTCTTCTACAACATTTTCCTTTTTACCAGCATCACTCATTGGAAAGGTCTATCTAAGGACTACACATTTTGATGCTATCTATCAAAGGTCATTTTTGTTAGCCTATGGCTTACCTTTACCAATCACTAAGTCTAAAATTGTCACCTATATTTGTATTATTCATTTAGGATATTAGTAATATATCCTCAAGTGATGACTAATGAGTTAGTTAAGATTGCCTAGCCTAGTCATCATGCATGATTTTAGGATCTAGAGCAAATCTCTCTATGAGGTGGCATCACCCATTGTACTATAAATATGTAACATTGGAGTGAATAATTAAGTGTTGGCTATTATGCCTTTTCCGCCATGTTGTTGTTCTTGTTTATGTTTTATCAATTTTTTACTGTGGCGAGCCCTACAAAAGTTGTTTAGGGCCTCAAAATGGCCCCGCAAGTCAGGGACCCGAAAACTAGGAAACAAAAACTGCCAAACTAGAAAACTGCCAAAATGAACCAGTTGGAATAGGTGGGAGGCCATTGAAATCCATCTGGATCAATCCTCCCCCCTTAGGAAACAATGGTCTCCATTGCATTGAGTTCCCCCATCAGATGAGGAAATTTCTATTGAATTTGGCCCCAGGTGAGCCACTTGCCTTGGTGCAGGAGCTACCCTACTTTGACAATGCGATAAAGATGGATCCTTTGTTTTCGGGTGCTGTTGGCACAGGGGCAGACCCAAGGTTCACTCCAAAAGCATACCAACAAGCCCTAGCTACTGGCCCTTTCAGCAACACCTACAAAGCAGATGCAGTCTCACCCGAAGCAGCCATGAGGGGGTTGAAGGACAAAGATGTCTACAACCAAAAGGAATATCAAGTGGATCTAACACAAGAGCTATATATCATTCATCTACCACTTATCAGTGCAGATCTATTCTGCACGATTATAGATCTGATCTACCACAGCAATGCAATAACAGTATATCAAAGATAAAGAACAGAGTATCAACCACACACACAACACATAATATACGTGGTTCACCCTCTCTCTAGGTCTACATCCATAGAACTGTGCTTATTATATATTAAGGTAAAGTGTACAGTTCTTGTCTACGCTCTCAACTAATAGACCTTCTTCTTCTTCTCTCGATATCTCCCCTTCCTACGCACCTAGCTGCAGAATTGATCCCCGCACCCAGCTGGAGATATTACAATACCAGAAGGATCTCACACTTAGCACTTATTTCTCACAACAATAGTCTCTCACAACAGTAAAAACAAAAATAATACTAGGAACAACCCCCTTTCCTCATATAGTTTCTTATTTATACATTACAATGGCTCACCGATAGCCTTAGGCTGAAACCTAAGTGTCAAAACCCTAGATACTAGAACCCTAGGTGTCTAAAACCCTAGGTCAACTTGACCCGCATTTTCAGGGCTTCGCCAACCTGTCGTTCTGTCCTCCTCGCGTGGTGCTCCAAAGCATCCAACAGTGACTTTTTTATCTTTCTGAGTTGTCCTCGATCCATCTTCCTTGCTAATCTGTCATCCTCGAACTCCTCGTCCAACAGCATGCTTTCTCTCACTTCACTCCATCTTTTCTACTCTTTTGCTCACTTCAACCCAGTTACAATCACTGTGTCTCCCGCATAGTTCATGTTTGACCTTTTCTTCCTTGATCTTCGCTTGCTTCCATACCCTAGGGCCAATAGGCCCCCAACACTCACCTGTGACTCGTCCCAAGGCACTTCATATCTGATCCTTTTTTTTACTTCATTTTTTAGACTACGCAGTGCAGCCTTTGCTTTCTGCTCCATGCCTCCCTTTCTTCCCTTGTGCAGACTGTCTTTTCTATGTCTGGTACCCAGTTTCAACTGCAACTAGTACCTAGATCCTTTTCTTCCTTGTGTCTACTAAGAGCTGCGAGGTAACCGGTTGTCATAGTACAACTTCAGTCGACTCCCATTCACCAAACCTTCCTTCCATTCTCCCTTCAATGTCTTCAGCTATGCAGCTCCTCCTTCTGTAACATAGGCAATCTCATATGGTCTAAGCCAATGTGTTCTGAACTTCCCTGGATGTTTGATGAACTTACTGTCATACACCAATACCAAATCACCTTGCTTAATTTCCTTTTTACGGGTTCTCTATCTTTGCAGGGGATGTAGTGACAAAAGTATTGAGAATCCAAGATAAGGTCACGGCGAGATGAGCCATTTATCATTACGATAGGTGTCAAGTGGAAGTGCAGTGATGTATGCAGCTAAGGCATCCTAACAGATCGAGACCATCCTATTTAACCGGATGTGTTAACATAACCCCCAGAAACATATATATTTCTTCTTCTTTAGCATATTTTCACGGGGTTGAATGCCAATATTTCCTTTATACCTATTCCTCTTCCTTCTGTCCTTTGGGAACCTTGTGACCCTATTCCTTGATCGATGTTCCTATCATGATAGGCCTTCTCTCTTTCCTTCTGAACCTGCTAATGGAATCCTACAATGAATCTGTCTTCCTCTAGCTAGACCAACTGCACAAGCCTCTCCTGAACAGTGCTAGCATCATCCATGCATGTAAAAGAAGCAATTCTTAAGCTTGGCACCAAGTATTCCATTGGGAAAACAGCTTCAAGGCCATACACCAACTTAAAAGGGGTCTGCATTGTTAGCTTCTTGCAAGTGGTTTTGTAGGCCCATAGTACTGCAAGTACTCTTAAATCCTAGTCATCCCTGTTCACACTGCAAATCTTCATTAGCGTTGTCTCCAAGATCTTGTTAAATGCTTCAACTATTCCATTTGCTTGTGGATGGCAAGGTGTGCTCTTCTGATGATGTACTGCAAATTCCTCACTCGAAGCTTCAACTGTCTTATTGATGAAATGTGTGCCTTAATCACTCATAAGGATCTTTGGGCATCCAAACCTGGTTATGATGTCATCAAATATGAAGCCCGCAGCTATAGTTGCACTACAGTCCTTAACTTCTCTGGCTTCAGCCCATCTAGTCAAGTATTTTGTTGCAGTGATGATGTACCTTGCTCCTGTGCATTTTTCTAGTGGGTTTATAGGTCCCACAAAGTCAATGGCCCACTTCTCAAATGCTTGTAGGGTCAGTTGCGATGCTAATGGCATCTCATCTCTTTTGTACGGTTTCCCAACTCGCTAGCATACATCGCAGGCTCTGGAATAGTCTTTAGCATCTCTGTGTAAGGTAGGGCACCAAAGGCTAGCTCTAAAAACCTTCTGTGCAGTTTCTTTCCCTGCGTAATGTCCTCCTGCAATGCCTTCATGATCTTCGGTGAGGATAATCGGTCGCTCTTCTTCCATAACACAACTTCTGAATATCTCATCAGGTCCCATTTTGTATAGTTGTCCAGCTATAAGTGAAAAGTCTGCAACGTGCACTACCAGTTGTTTCTTCTATGGAATTGTATACTCACTAGGTTCCATTCATGTTGACAGGAACTGGACTATGTCTGCAAAGTGGTCATCAATCTTTCTAATTTCTAGCAACTGTGCATCTGGCAGTGTATCCTCCAAACTAGTGGGCTCTTCTCCATGTTCCAACCTCGACAAGTGGTCAGGACCTTTTTTCATTCTTCCTGGCTTGACCACAACCTCAAAATCATATTCCTAAAATAGCAGAAGCCATATGCATATTCTCCCCCCCAACACCGGCTTGTTGACTAGGTACTTCATTGTAGAGTGATCAGTAAACATTTTGAAGTGTCCTCCCAACAAGTAGTGGAGAAATTTCTGCAACGCATACACCATGGCTAATCCTTCTCTCTCTATAGTGGTGTAATTAATTTCGGCTGTAGATAGCTTTCTGCTAGAAAAGGCTAATGGATGGTCGATATCCCCTTCTCCAGGTTGTGCCAACACTACTCCTAAAGCAATAGAGGATGCATCGACATGCACATGAAACTCCTTACCCCAGTCTAGAAAAACCAAGATAGGAGCAGTAACCATCTTTTGTTTCAATGTGTCGAAGCTCTTCTGGCATTCTTCCGTCCAGGTAAACTGACATTCCTTATTCAAAATCTTCTCCATCGGTGTTGTAATCTGGGCATATCCTTTAATGAACTTCCTATAATATCCTGTATGTCCCAGTGTAGTGCGCAGTTGTTTGACTGAAGTCGAAGGTGGTAAATCAACTATGATGGCAATTTTAGAGGGGTCTACCAGCGATCCTTGCTTGCATATAATATGTACTAATAGCACCCCAAATGGTGAGAAGAATATACACTTCTTTAGATTCAAAGAATCTGGCACTGTTTTCATTTGTCCAACATTAGTATTAGGCATTCAATATGATTCTTCAGCAAACTAAATACAGTCCAATCATCAAAGTATGCTTCTAGAAATTTATGCAGAAACTCTTTGAATGCTTCGACCACCACCCAGGAAAAGATGGTTGGGGAATTCTTCAGTCCAAATGGCATTAATGTATATTGATATGATCCCCACTCAGTTGCAAATGTGGTCTTGTGGCAATCTTCCTTGGCAATCCGGATCTGATGGTATCCTGAAAATCCATTTGTAAAAGAATATACCTCCTGGCCTCCCACGTTATCTAGCACTTTGTCAGTGAATGGTGTAGGGAAGGGGTCATGCAAACATGAATCATTCAGCTTCTTGATATCCATGCAGATATTGATCTCTCCGGTCTTCTTTTCTTGCACCACCATAGGGCTAATCCACTCTGACTCCTCGACAGGTTCTATGATCTCTGCTTCTAGCATTCTGTCGAGTTCAATCTTCACTTTCTCCTTGTACTTCGGGTTTAATCTGTAGGGTCTTTGTTTGACTAGCTTCACACCTAGTTTTAAAGGTATCTTCATCTCTCCCATAGGTCCTTTGATACCCTTCATGTCAGTGAACTTGGTCAAAAAAAAGTCCTGATACTCGTGTAGCAACTCTGTAATATTGTCAATGGTAGCAGCATCCCAATAATCTCTGACATTGGCAAGTTTCGGTGTCTCCTCTATTCCAATATTGACTTTATTAATCTTGATGGGTTGTCCAATGAATGGAAATTCAACTCCTGGTCCTTCCACATCTCGTTGGACTTCTGTCTCTGCAATGTTCACCTTTCTCGGATCATCATCTTCATCAGCATTGATGTTGTAACATCCCTGCATTTTATGGAATGGCGCAGTCCATTCGTCCTCTTCTTGTTCCAAAGGGAGGCTAGATGCCTCCTCAAATACTTTATGCCTTACAATATGTAATGCTTGGTCTACTAAAGGATATTGACTCTCAAATAAAAAGGTAGTTACAAAATTTTGAATCATACCTTCCCAATTTGCAGTGATGAGGCGCAGCTCTGCTTGAAGGTACCAGTTGATAGGAGTAGTATCCAGCGTGCTAATGAATTTTTGCACCCACTGTTCTCGAGGAATATTTCTCTAGGTCTCTTCGTAGCTTCGCACATGGTCCTTTGGGTAGCTTCGACCTATGTACCTCACTTTGTAGCATCCTACTTGTGCTGAAAATCGTGCTGTCATCAAAGTTTGGCATTGTACCCAATCTGTAATATTGCGTTTGTGGGTCCCCCACCATATTGTTGGTGTGGCTTTTAGGTCCTCATCCATTGCCAGCAATCTCTATTGTGTTGGTACACTTGCTTCAAAGTCTGAAAAAAAGGTTTCTATAGGATTCAGACCATCAAAGGTAGGTAGGTTACTGACTATTGTGTCGATCCAGTGAACTTCTCTGGTTAGTCTAGCACATCTTCTTGTGGATACTTCATACATATGGTTATGCCAATTCTCCAGTGCTTCCTCTGAGTCTGATGAACATGCATTGTCACTTCGCCAGCTTAGGTTTCCATCGGCTGTAGGGTTGATGTAGTCCTGATGTCTGGATGTCCCTTTGTATATGTTTTCCAGTTCATACGCATGGTCTTCTTCTCTGATAGGATCTGTCTATCGCTGACCTTCATCTGGATCTAAAGGTGCAATGACCCTAAGGCCATCTCTTTAAAATGTCATGTGTATTTTCTTTAAATCAACCACAGTGGAATTGTTGAAGGCCCAATCAATTCCTAGCAGCGCAAGGTAAGGGCAGTTGTCATCAACAATTTCAATTACCTCAAAATCTGCAAATGTTCTTACTCCATCGATGTCCACATGTACATGTTCCAATCATCCAAATGGATTGACAGCTTGCTGATTGGCCATCCTAAGCCTGATAGGGGAATAGATCAACTTTGGTTTTCCCATCATCACCCAGGTCTTCTTTGTCATGACATTGACCTCCAACCCTAAGTCGAGGACCACATAGTCTATATCATATTCTCCTATTTGAGCATTCAAGTGTAATTATTTATTTGTCCTTCTCCTTTTTGCAATTTGGTGGACTGCCCTATTCAGTAAGGGGTCTACCTTTCCTAGCTCATACTGTCTAATTAAATATTGTAGCTCTTGTACAGTGCTTTTATCCTGAATCAACTTAACACAAGTGCATAAAAATTCCATGAGCTTGCTTACCTCTTTTCCTTCTTTTGGCGAAGCAGACTGATCAAATGCCTAAGGCATTCCATATTCTTTTATTTATGGTCGTGTATTTGATGAAGAACCTTTATCTGCTTTAAACTCTTTTCTTTCCTCCTCAAATACTTGTCTCTCTTTATTAGCATCAAAATTTTGGGTCTTCTCTGCAGCTTTCCTGACTCATGAATCTTCTGTGATCTTTCCTTGGGTTGCTCTGTCTTCTCCTATAAAAGAGCCTCCTCGAGTGATAACAGTGACTCTCGGGTCTGCTCCATGGGATTCTTCTTTGATTAACTGTATCTGCGGGTTCTTTTGGGGTCCTCATCTTTCCTGAAGCTTGGCTAGAAGCACAGGACAGTCCTCGATAACATGCTCGAAAGAGTTACAATAGTTGCAAGTAGTGTCAGGGTTCTGACAGTCCCTTTCCAAGTGTCCTGGTTGTGCACAGTTATAACAGATTATTTGTCCTCGACCTCAACCCATTCCTCCTCCTCTTCCTTGTCCTCTGAATCCACTGCGAGGATTGAAGTTTCCTCTCCCTGGAGATTTTTACTATGGAGTGTTTCCTTCTTTCTGTACTTCGCCTTGGATCTTGTATATGTCTCTTGATCTTTCATGCATGAGATTGTAAGCCCTACAATCCCTATCATCATTTCCTATTGACTTACAAAACATGCCTTACAAATTTGTGGGTGTATGAACAAACTTTTGCATGTAATAGCACTCACCTGGGCGATGTCTATTTCTGCATACATTGCACCAAGATAGGTTGACTTGCTTCAATGGGCTCGGTGCTCCAGAGGCCAAATACTCATGAAATAGGGGACAATGTTCCTTATCATGGCCTTCTGATCAGCATCTGACACACCAGATATCTTCTCTTTTGTATTTCCCCTTGTCTTTCTTCATCTCCTCGACATGCAAAGACAAACTAGTTAGTTGGCTCAAGATTTGGCTCATACTCGAGCTGGATTCTCCCATGGGGGCGGACTCTAGCTTCATAGCGATCTTCTGTGCTTCATATTGTGAACCAATCTTTTGTTTCATCAAAGGAACTCTAATGTGTGGTAGGAGGGTAGCGATGAACCATTCTTTGTTCTTCTCATCTAGGATCTTGAAAGTTAATCAGCCTGTTAAGGTCTTGAATCTCTGATTGAACTCCCAGATAGGTTCAGCTACCTTCTTCTTGATCTCCTTTAGCTCTGAAATACATTGTGACTCTGACTTGGGTTTCTTAAACTATGAAATCAACGCCTTCTTGATCTCATTCAGTGGTTGAGGTTGTGCAAGTCCCTGGACAAGCTTCATGTACCAGTTCAGTGCGCGATCTCGCAGAGTAGTGCTAAACTAGGTTCTTTTGACAGCTTCATCGGTGACATTTTTAATATTCCATACGGCTTCGCACAGAAACCAATGTTGATCAGGATCTTTAGATCCATCTCCCCTAAATATAGGGAGCCTCGTCTCATCTTCCATAGAGTTTCCTAGGTTTCCTGTCTGAGTAGACGTTGAACTGTTGGTAATAGTACTCTGAGGACTCTGGTGGGTCTGGCTATTCTGATTACTAAGCGCTACTGAAACAACAAGAGGATTAATAGTACTTACTTCAGTAGTCTGCGTAGTTCTTGAGGTTTCTGGCTCATTCCAGCAAATTTCTTCAGCTTCTCCTTCTTCTTCCCTAGTGGGTTCTGAATGCTCTTCGTCTGTCAAATCTACCTCTTCTCCACTGTAGAAACCCTGGTCCTCGTAGTTCTGCTTGAACAGGTTCATAAGATGAACTCCTCTTAATACTTTTCCATTGTGTGTATGGCCATCTTCTGTGTCATTGTCATTGTCCAAATTCTTGAACATTAGCTCTTTCAAATCCGATCACTCTATTGTATCTTTAGGATGTTCTTTTCATGTAAGAGCATCTTCATTCTCAACTTCATAAAATCTAAAAATTTTCCCCTAGGTCCTTTGAAAAAGTATCTCTCGGCTTGGCTATATGATTCTACTCTTTCAACAGTGAACTCGGTGATGTAACCTCCAATGGTGCTATCGAACCAATGATCTACTGCTCTAGATATGGCGTTGTCAACTCTCTTGACCTTCTGGATCAACACTGATGTCCAAACTATAGGAGATCTAGACCTGATCTTGAACTCTGTATCTGCTAACCTAGCTAACCACTCATATAGATCCTGATGGATCCCTCCAAAGAAGATCTCGTGAATGTCGATGAAGATATATCTTTCTAGCCAATCCTCAATACTAAGCTTAGGGTTCTTGTTTTGGGCTTCAGCGAAGTCCTTCTCTTGATCCTCGATCCACTTTTGAATCTCCGTCTTCGATGGGAACTACCTTGACATTCCCTTAAAAATATTCTTGTCCCGGCAACGAAACCATTTGTTGGCATAGTGGCAGACCCAAGGTTCACTCCAAAAGTGTACCAACAAGCCCTAGCTACTGGCCCTTTCAGCAACACCTACGAAGTAGATGCAGTCTCACCCGAAGCAGCTATGAGGGGGTTGCAGGACAAAGATGTCTACAACCAAAAGGAATATCAAGTGGATCTAACACAAGAGATATATATCATTCATCTACCACTTATTAATGCAGATCTATTATGCATGACTATAGATCTGATCTACCACAACAATGCAATAATAGTATATCAAAGATAAAGAACAGAGTATCAACCACACACACAACACATATATATGTGGTTCACCCTCTCTCTAGGTCTACGTCCACATAACTGTTCTTATGATATATTAAGGTAAAGCATACATTTCTTGTCTGCACTCTCAGCCAGCAGACCTTCTTCTTCTTCTCTCGATCTCTCCCCTTCTTGTGCACCCAGCTGCAGGATTGATCCATGCACCCAGCTAGAGATCTTACAATACCAAAAGTTTCTCACACTTAGCACTTATTTCTCATAACAATAGTCTCTCACAATAGTAAAAACAACAATAATACTAGGACCAACCCCTTTTCCTCATCTAGGTTCTTATTTATACATTACAATGGCTCATCGACAACCTTAAGCCGAAACCTAAGTGTCAAAACCCTAGATACCAGAACCCTAGGTGTCTAAAACCCTAGGTCAACTTGACCCACATTTTCAGGGCTTCGCCAGCCTGTCTTTCCTTCCTCCTCACGCAGTGCTCCAAAGCATCCAATGGTGGATTTTTCCCCTTGTTGAGTTGTCCTCGATCCATCTTCCTTGCTGATCTGTCATCCTTGATCTCCTCATCCAACAACTTGTTTTCTCTTACTTCGCTTCATCTTTTCTGCTCTTTTGCTCACTTTGACGTAGTAACAGTCACTGTGTCTCCCACAAAATTCACGTTTGACCTTTTCTTCCTTGATCTTTGCTTGCTTCCATACCCTAGGGCCAACAAGTTCCCTTGATCTGTGTGTCCACAATCTGATCACTAGATGCATGTTGCATGCAATCAGGGTTGAGCTCTGTTGGTGTCAACTGCTCTGATATCTTTGAGGTGTCCAATAATGGTAGGAAATATGGTCGAAGGAGAGCCATGTTGAATATTGGGTGCAGACCGAGGAAAGGGGGAATTATGAGCACAAAATCATTGTCACCCAAAGCCTTGGTGATGGTGTATGGCCCATACCAAAGTGGGTGAAGCTTTCGATGGGGCCCTATAAGGCGTTCTTTCTACAAGTGAAACCAAACTTTGTCGCCCACCGAAAACTTATGTTGCACCTGGTGTTGATCATAGTGTTGCTTGTACTTGGCATTGGACTTCTGTAAAATATCTTGAACCTGTTGGTGGATGTGTTGGATCCGCTCAATGAACCGAGTGGATTTGTGAGATTCTGGTGGAGCAGGGGACGATTCAGTCGAGGTGGTCACCATGGGTAGTGCAACATCCATGGGGCCCAATGGTTGGAATCCCAACCACACCTGAAAGGGGTTGTGGTCAGTTGAGTTATGCAGGGCTCGGTTGTAGTTATGTTGGACATAAGGAAGACTCTCATCCCATGTGTGGGGGTGCTTGGAATTGTACATGTGCAGGATATGTACGATCATCCGATTGATGACCTCAATTTGGCCATCTATCTGGGGGTGGAAGTCAGTGGATTTGGTGAGCTTGGTATCCAGCAGTGACTAGAGGCTCGACCAGAATGTGTTGAGGAACTGATTGTCCCGATCTAAGACAATGGTTTGTGGGATCCCAAAGTGTACCCAGACACATTCAAATAATATCTTGGCAGTCGCCTTTGTGATGATGTTCTTCCTGAAAGTGGATAGAATCACCATCTTGGAAAAGTCATCAACAACCATAAAAACACAGTTATTTCCCCTATTGGTGGATGAGAGGCCCGACATGTAGTCCATTGAGATGGATTCCCATAGATTGTCAGGAGTAGACAGAGGGGTGTACAAGCCATGTTTCTTATTGGTCGGTTTGGAAATAGCATATGCGGTGTAAGACCTGATATACTTCCCGACATCATGTCAAATTTTTGGCTAGTAGAATTTTTTTTGTAGCACTGCCACTATATTTTCGACGCCAAAGTCTCCTGCCACCCGACTATAGTGAGCTTCCAAAATCATCTTCGTGCACTCGCTTGATGGAACGCAAAGATGTCCCAAAAGACACAACATCCCATCCTGAAGATGGAAATTAGTGACCACTGAGTTTTCTCCCAACATTTGGTAGGTGGTGGAGAATTCAGGGTCTGTCTCATAGAGGTGGGGCCATCTGGAGGTCTCATGGTCGCAAGAGTCTAGTACCATGGTGAGTGCCAATACTGGAGGTCGGTTGAGGAAATCATCAACTCGGTTGGTACTTCTTGTTTTATACTTGATGTTGAGGTGGAACTGTTGTAGGTATGTGGACAACTTTTGATGGCGGTCATTCTGCAATTTTTCTTGGGTCTACATGAACTCTAGTGGGTTGTGATCAGTTTGGATGATTGTCTCCTTCCCCAGAATGTAATGTCTCCACTAGTGGCAGGCTTGCACAATGGAGTACATTTATTTGTCATCAGTAGGGTAATTATGGACAACATATGATAGTGTCTCACTATGATACGCCACGGGGTGGTCGTGTTGAGTGAGAACGACGCCCACAACATAGTCTGAAGCATCTGTCTCGATCTCTAAGGGATGCTACAGGTCTGGTAATGAAATTACTAGGGATGAGCACAAGCGTTGCTTCAAGTCATCGAAGTCTTGTTGTTGCAATAGGCCCCACACAAATTTTTCCTTACTGCCACCTCTAGTTACTTGGTTGAGGGCCCATGTGATATGAGAGAATCCCAACATGAACCTGCGATAGATATTGGCAAGGCCCAAGAAGCTCCAAAGCTCATTGAGTGTTGTTGGGGTTGGCCAGTCACAGATGACCTGGATCTTGGCTGGATCCACATGCACACCATTTTTATCAATGATGTAGCCTAAGTAATGGACCCTGTCCCGAAGGATTATTTTTCCAAGTTTGCATATAATTTTTGCTTCCGCAGGGTGTGCAGAACCTGTTGAATATGCTACAAGTGTTCCTCCCAAATCTTGTTTTAGATGAGGATGTCATCCAAATACACCACTACAAAAGTATTGGTGAAAGTTCGTAGGATATCATCCATCATCCTCATAAAAGTTGCTAGAGAATTTTTCAAACCAAAGGTCATGACCAACCATCCAAAAAGACCTTCTTTTGACTTGAAGGTGGTATTCCATACATCTGTCTATTTTATTGGGACCTGGTGGTAGCCAAAATTCAGATCAATCTTACTGAAGTATTTGGCCCCCGTGAGTTGATCAAGAATGTCGTCGACTCAGGGAATCGGGTAACAGTTCCAGACTGTGATTTTATTTAGGGCCTGGTAATCAATGCAGAGTTGCCAGGTCCCGTCTTTCTTTTGCACCAGTATGATTGGGATTCCACAAGGCAATGAGCTAGGATGGATGTGCCCCTTGTGGAGCAGTTCTTGGATCTGCCTCTTGATCTCTTTTTTTTCTAACAGAGAGCAACGGTAGACTATCCCATTGGGTAGCGATGCGCCTAGGGTCAGATCGATGGGATGCTTGACCTAGTAGTGCAGAGGTACCCCGGTAGGAGAGGAGAAGATATATGAGTATTCTTCCATGACCTTATCCACTTTTTTCTGTTGTGTGGAGAGATCGGTCGTGAAGGCCCTAGATGTGGTTGCGATCTTTCGCTTACTTTGAGAGAGAATCACGAAGAAGACAAATTTCCCAGTGTGAGAGATGACCTTCCTGCATTGCTTGGCATAGATCAAGGAAATAGCACTAGGAGGGACTGCCTCGGGTATCCTGTAGAATTTCTTGTTCAAAGTAATAATAAAACTATGAGGCCTAGACTCATATACAACATGACGTTTCCATAAATAAGTTTGTACCAAAAGAACATTACAAACTTTGAGAGGAGAAACATCATAGAATACCTCATCTTTGAAGGGCTTGATAACGTACGACAGTCGACACTGTTGGATGACACGGAGATCGCTTCCTTGGTAGAGCCATCCAATGGTGTAGGGTTGTGGGTGCAGCATTGTTGGCAGGGCCAACTGCTTGATGACCTTTGCTAAGATGAGGTTCTTCTGGCTACCGCTATCAATGATGAAGTGTAGTGGGTTTCATTTTACCCACATCTATGAATGGAAAAGGTGCTCGCCTTCTTTTGGCTCCTCTGGTTCACCGGGCTAGAGCTTAGTGGTAGCAACGGTGGCACTGGGTTTCGCATCAATGATTTGTCTTCCCCTTTCTGGTTTTGACTCAAAGTTAGAACCTGCATCTGATTCAGAGGATTTCACTTCAGCCACCAACGATTTCTTTGAGGGGCAATCAACAGTGTTATGCCAAGGGCTCTTATGGAAGTCGCACCACTTCCCGGTATCCTTCTTTGTCTTTCAGGTGTCCTTCTTTTCTTGCGACTTGGACTGGTTGTCCTAATACTGTCCATATTTTCTCTGTCCTTTGTTCTGTAGGTTGGGGCTGCCCTTTCCTGTTTTTTGCTGCAAGGGGTTCCCAGGCCCAAATTGTCATTTCTTTTGTTTAAGCTTCTGCTCGATTTTGACGGCATATCGATAGGTCGTTCCAAAGGATGAGATGTCTAGAAATTCCATTTTGGTCTAGATGTATCTATGTAGAGCACCATGATACTTGAGCACTAGATGTCTCTCTGAATATTTGATACCCAGCTTGGTGTGTAGGGTATGTAATATATTTTTAAAATCTAGCACTCCTTGGTCTCTTTCTTGCCGCAGTGTGGTCCATTTGGTATACAAGTCGTCATAAATTCTGACAGGGTAGTATTATTCCTTAATAGCATCCCTGAAGGATTCCCAGGTGGTTGTGACTGTAAATAATGAGGGTTCCTCTGTTTCCTTTTGCTCACAGAAAGTTTCTCACCAATCTTTGACATGGGGAATGGATTTGAGGAGCGCAAAAGTAATTTTTTCTCTATTTGAAAAGTTATGGACAGAAAAATACCCTTCTAGTAGATTCAACCACTTGTCTATAGCGTCTGTGTCTATCTGACCTTCAAATATAGGAATATTGAAGTTGATTTGTACCTTGAAGGGGGCAGTGCCTCCGCTCGAGGAATATGTGTCACCTATTGGTAGCCGTCGAAGGATTTGCGTGAAACTATCCATCATCTTGTTCTTCTCTTGCGTGAGGGATTACTCAAGAAACATTTTGAAAGTATCTTATGTACTGACATCTTTCTTTTCTCCTTCCATGAGAGGTCATTTGGGTGTGCGAGAGATTTTGTCCTCAAGAGAAACAAGCTCGAGACCCAATTCTTTGTACCCTAACCTCGTTGGGGACATGCATTAAGACGACAAGGAGAAGACCACTCTGATACCACTGATCCATATTTTATGAGCAGAATGAAATGAATATAGATTATTAAAAGATGCTTAACACAAAATAACAGAGATACAGTAAAACTAGTTTTCTATTCAATAAGGAAATAAGATGAAACTGTAAAATGCAGCGGAAAACAAGCTTGTTGGAATGGTGGCAGCTTATCTCTGAGAAGAGATGTGACGGTTGTGCTCGTTCTCAAGAATATTATTACAATGAGGATCTGAAGGAATTTTTACAATAAACAGGAATGTCAAAAACCCTAGACATCCAAAAACCTAACCCAGGGAGATGAAGCACCAAAAGTCATGTGGGCCCCGTTTGGGTAAGTTAGTACATAAACTTCACGGGGTCGTAACTTTTGCATACAATCTTCGTTTTAGGCGCATGATGCCCAATGGAAATGTCTATCCGAGGACTACACATTTTGTTTTATCTATCAAAGGTCATTTCTGATTGTGGCGAGCCCTAAAAACGTTGTTTAGGGCCTCAAAACGGCCCCACAAGTTGGGGACCCGAAAACTAGGAAAAAAAAACTGCCAAACTAGAAAACTGTCAAAATGAACCAGTTGGAATAGGTGGGAGGCCACCGACATCCATCTGGATCACAATACATTCGTAAAATTATCATCTTCAATAGAAATCACTTCCTTAGGATTAATAGGTTCATTCTATAAGAAAGCACATATATCCTCATCATTTTGGAAAACCTACCATGATTCAACATTCTCAGATATATGTGGACGATATAGTGACATAAAAGTAAAATCAGGTCACTGTAGTAATAGTTGTCGAGTCGGAGAAGCAGCAAAAACTGACAACCTGTAAGCCATTGTATTAAGTTCCCTTTTTATATGAGTGATGTTGAAAGATAACATATATGAAATCAAGGCCCAAAGGGCCTGAGTGCACCTTTTCATCAACTTGTTACTAGGATTATAAATTTTTCTAACAAGATTAACCACAAGCTCAAAATCACCAAATACGGTAATATGACCACAACCCATATTATAAACATTCTCGATACCTAACAGTAGGGATTCAAACTCAGTAACGTTGTTTGTGCAAGAGAATTATAAGATGAAGGAGAAGTTCTAAATTTTTTCTATAGGTGAGTAAAGGATAATACCAACTCCATTTCCCTCACTGGAGCATGCACCATTAAAGTGCATATGCCATATTCCATCATCATAGTCAAATCGTTCATGTGGCAAGTCATCTTCTTCTGTGAAAATAGAGTAAACACCCAAGCTCTCCTCAACATAATTGACATTTAGTTGCATAACTTTCTCAATGTAAGGTGAGATACGATCTCCTGTGAGAAAAATGATTTTTTTTCCATCCTTAGGGATAGATAGGTGTGAACCATATAAATACAAGTAGCCACCGGTTAGATCTTTCCAATCTCTCCCTAATAAAATTGAGTAGTTGTTGACAGACATATCGATAACTTGAATGTTAAGGGTGGTACGTATCTTTGTATGTGCGCAAAGTAATAAAGTTACATCTTTGATCTCACCAATCATGGATTGTTGTTGATTATTATAGGAGAGAATGCTTCTCGCATTTTCATTTGTACAAGAGTGGCCTAGCTCTTCCATAATGATCTTTGACATGACACTTGGGCATGAGCCAACATCAATGAGGCAACAATGGGCTATTATGTCTAAAATATTTATAGAAATGTAGAAAGGGGGGTAATTTACAAATATCCTAAATTTATTTACACCTCTCCTATTTACATGAGACTCCTCTTCATTGTAATATTCCATCAGATTGGCTATGTTGGAAGTTTTACCTTCCATGAAATTTCTAAGATGTTCTTGTTGTTGTTCTAGTACAGCTACCATATCCAAAAGAGTAGCATCAACTTTTATGTGAGCCAACTGATTTAAAATGTTATATTTTGAAGGAGTAGTGACTTGATGAGTGGTAGAATGGTGAGCAGCTTGTGAGCCTGTATTTTGAGTGGATGTGCCAGGGGAAGAAGTAGTCTTGGAAGAATCATCTTTTCCCTTATTGGCACATAATTTATTTCTAGTATTAACTACCATAACATCATCCTGTGCGGCCCAATCTAAGAAAACAATGGTATTATCTGGTTTCTTTCCAAATATTCGATCCCTTGCATTTTTCTTGACTTCGCAAGTTCTTTCGTCGTGATTTTCTTCACAAATGTTACACCATGCTCTGGGCAATATGGCCTTTGGTTGAAAATTATTGCTCACGAAATTTTTAGCAACAGCATGGGTGGAAGCTTCGATGGTGGAAGTAGAATCAATTCCCTTCCTTTCAAAATAAATCATGTGGTTATTAATGTCCTGCATAAGCTACAAAATGATACACATATCAGTTTTCTTGGCATAGTCCTCCTTAGGAAGACCAATTATGTCTAGCTTCTCTTCGTACTCCAAACAAGTCTAAAGGGAAGATCTGATATTATCTATGGCTTTCTCTTCCAACATGTGATGATAAGAAGAGGGAAATGTGTTGTAGTAATGCATGAATGTGGCTTGATTTTGAGGTCTGATCAGTTTAGGGATTTGATTATAACTTGGTGAAGCAAATATTGAAAGCCTTAATGGTTTCACCTTTGTTATAGGTAATGTTATTGTACTCCTTCAACCGATTGATTGGACTCTTGGGTTGTACAAAAGTGGACTTGAACCAATAGAACAACTCCTCCCAGGTGGATAATATTTTCGAAGGAAAATCAAAGAAGTCAGTTGTAGCTTTTCCTTCTAGAGAATTCACAAATAAACACATACAGGTATCATTTTCATTCGCACCAATGTTATGACAGGAATTTGAAAAATAAATCAAATGCTCTTATGTGGAGATAATGTCATTTCCCGAGAACTTACGAAAATGATCCTTGAAATTTGGCAAAGGATTGGCTGCGGGTGCAAGATTCAATGGAGAGGGAAAATGCCATGGATTGGTAGTATCATCTTCCTCAAATTGAAATAATCCATATTTATTAATTACCTTGGAAGGATTTGTGGTAGATTGGATAGGAACAACATGGCCATAGATACTCTCGATCGAAGTCGAGGCATAAGATTGTGAAGAAGATGAACTACTGGTTTCACCGCCAGAACCATTGCTTCATGTTCCACTACTAGTGCCAGACATTTTGAAGTCATAAGGAAGAGGAGAGGATGTGGAACTAGCCAAATCAGACAAAGACTAATGAAGCTTAGGTTGTTTTCCTTGGAGGACAATCTTTCTTCTTCCTACTTCGGGGATGAGAGGAAAGTCAGGTGATTGACCTCGTATTCGTCGATATATACGGGAGGAAGAGGACATAAGATGTGCTAATTTCAGGGTTCGTCAAGGGGTCATCTCCTCTGATCATCCAAATATTTTTGGAGACAAACTTCAGTATTAATAACTTCCCAGTATCGGTGTAACTCATCCCTAGTACGAGAATGTCTGAAGATTTCTTGAAATAAGGTAAATGAGATGTTGTTCTGATTGAGAGGGTCTTTAGGAATTTTAGGTTGATCAAGGGTATGCATGATCATGACATGCAACTAATGACGAGGATGGTTTCTAATCATCCTCTAACGGGAATCCCATTGTTCCCTAATTTGAGCTTCTTCATAAACAACTTCCCAAGAACGATTCAATTCATCCTGACTATTGGCAGTCTTAAGAATGAGATTGTAAAAGGTAAGGGTAATGTTGGTTTGATCCTCTAGACCATTACCTCAGTTGGGTTGTCTTTGAGTGGGTACAGTCATGAGTCAAGAGAAGAATCTGAACAAAAATATACAAGCTATAAACAGACAGCGAATAGAAATTAAAGTAGTAAATATAAACAATAAATTTACAAGTGTACAAAAAAGACAAACTACGGAAATGAAAATGGAGTCTTTCATCCCCACTATGGTTGTCAAATAAAATGTTGAGTAAAATAAATGGAATCCCTCTTCACAAAAAAAATTGAATCTTTCCTGGCTAAGACAAGATAGGCATGATTATCGCCCTAATGTATAGCTTTATTACAAGTTCAATTAACCTCCAAGCTATTAAAATTAAAGACTAGTTGTTTTTTATCATCTATCAAATCCAAACTGAAATAAAGAATTCTTATTTTTTTAAATAATAATTTAAAAACAAGAAGCAAAATCACATAATCTGATAGAATTAAGAAAGACCAAGAGATTTGCAAAACCATCAATGATTTTATTCATTCATTCTATAACAACCAATACACTTCACATACATTCAAAGTATGGACCAGATGAAAACCTAGAATCCTAGGGTAACAAATACATATTCCATTGGTACCTTCAAATCAGACCAAGAATGACGTAAAGATAAGCCAATAGCCACAAATTGCACTATGTTATGACTCTGCATAAGAATCCTAATTAGCACTGAGAAATTAATCCAGAAACCAAAACAAGTCTACAGAGTATCAACAGACATTCAACCTAGAAGCATATCACAATTCAATGCTCCTTGGTCCTGGCTTTTTGTCACCTTCAACAAACTCTTATCATAGCAATCTGTTCCTCTTTACTTTTTTCCAACTTGCCTCCTTTTAATATCTCTAAGGTAGTTGAATCACTCCACCACTTTTAGTTAACTCATTAACTAACAATTAGTTAGTTAAAAGGAGATTTATTAAGTAAGTTAATAAATAATAATAATAATATGATAAGGGTACTAAATAAAACTAATAAGTGGGGACACCCTAATTCACTTTAATGAATTGATAAACCATTTCATCCTTGTATCTTCCACCTTAAATGCATGACATATCAATATTTCCACATCATACAATCCATGCCATTATCATGAATAAGATGAAATAATAATAAGAGCTCCCTTGTCACTCCATGTGGCAATTATGTAATTTATCAAAATCTATCCATTTCATAAGTTTGTCCAAACATGAAGCATATAAAATATAAGTCTGTCCAAAACAATACTATCAAATATGAGTTGTCAAAATAAACATGAGTTGTCCAAAATGATATGTTGTCCAAAAATAAAGTGCAAACAAGTCCATATACAAGTGCCAAAGAAACTGATCATGAGAAACCATATTTATTGTGAGAGGTTTCCCCTCTCTTGCTATGACTACTCTCAGCCCTTTCATTTTTTCCAATTGATGAATCTGACTTAACATATTTCTGATCATTCTCTTGCAAATGGGAAGTGACTCAATGAGAAGATTCATGTGATGATTTTGACCTCGTTGTTGCTACTTTATCTTCCTCGGGATTTCCTTCAAGTTATAGTGATTTTTTCCTTATGATGGGAATGTGAGGCTTGGGATTGAGGCTACAAATTCTGATGTGAAGGAGGTGGTGGTGGTGGTCAACCAGTGGGCCGATCATGAACGAGAGGCTACTGTAGGTTATCAATATTTCTCCATCCTTGTGTGTGTCTGGGAGGAGGGTGCACAATATCTTTCCATCCATCTTATTCTAGCACAACTAAAGGATTGGAATTATGATTTGGAATTGGTATGCCAATGCATGGGCATGGTTTCTCAGGAATATGAGGAGGTCTATAAGCTTGTTGGCCAGCCAAGTTGAGGAACCATGTTTGTAACAATTGATTAAACTCTTTTGAATCTACATCAAAGTGTATAGAGAACCTTAATCTTTTGTTTCCCCTTTTCTAGGGACCCAATCCTCTGCCTCTGTTATTACTTCTCCTGCTATAAATGCCTTTGCTGAATAAGCTCATTCTAACACAGATTCACAAATATCAGAACCAGAGAACGACTAATCCATCGTCTAAAATTTTGTAAAATAATAGTTTGGACCTAGCTCTATACATAAAAATATATATGCAGGAAATCAGTATGCATTCCACATTCCAGAACTAGTAATTACTTAGAACAGTGATTTACAGGTCTCTTAAGATTTCATGATCAGGTTTGTAATGAGTGTAAAATGGTAAGTATGGTCAGGAAGTGAAATATGGGTTGTTCGTTTACCATGAATAGTTCCATCAAATTATTGTCATCAACATTTTTGGCTATGAACCAGAGAAGAGATCAAACAAACTGAACACTTCCTTCTCAACTTATATAATTCTTTCATGAAACACTTCTTACAATCATAATTTAAGCATGGGAATGAAACATGTATTTGGGTTAATGAATTGGGATTGTAATGAACAAAAAATGTTAAGTATGACGAAAAAATAAAATGAACGTGCTTACATTACAATTATCTCCATCATCATTCAACTCTTATAATTACAACAAGCATAATTATAATCATTATACAAACATAGTGTTCAATAAATAAAGTCGGTCTATCTCTCATTCCATAAATTATTCATTTTGAAAACACAGTTGCAAAATGTCTCACAATAGTTCTGTCATCGCTCACATTGTTCACAAAATATTCACTTTCATGTTCCAAGAATTATTCATTGTTTACAAATGATCAAAATCCATTTTTATTCCCTATAAGACACCAAGTTTTGTCCTTAATCAACCATTATATATTACTACCAACCATCGAATGTGAAACTTCAAGTAAAAAGATTCATCAAATATTAATTAAACATTTCTTCTATTTGTATTTTAAATGATCAATTTCATTACTTATTACTTGAATGTTAATGTTATTCAATCATACCCCAAATCAAATCAAGCATTTATTTGCAAAGGGATGGATGACATGTATAATGCATCATTGGTATTAATCGATATCACGATGTCATGCCCCTGTTGTGTCCGCAAGTCACAAAATCGAATATGAGGATAGGCGAGCAACCTTAAGCATATTGAATAACAACGGAGAATAATTTGACTCCAAACTCCAATGACATAATTTGTTAAATGATTCGAACCAACAGTTTAAAATAATATTCAACTATGACAGAGGTGTAACGACTTTCAAGGAGTTAAAATCTTCGCTGCAACAATAAATGCTACCAGAAGCACGATCATTAACCTTGTGAGGCCCAACAAGTTACTTTTAAAAAAAATGATTTCAGACTCTAGTGTGACCTTCAACCAAATTCAATCTTAATATGCGGAGGCAAAGCTGTCTCTTTTCCTTTCTTTGTTTTTAGTCTTCAAGAAGTGACCCAAACAAGGACCATGGTCAAGTCGACAAAGGTTTTACAGGGTTATGGTTGTTGAACAAAAAAGTATTGATGTGAAGAGGAATTTGACCCAAAAAAAAATTTCTTCAGACTTGGCCCGACTACAATGTGCATGTGGATAACAACCATAGAAATAATCATTTATTTTAACTAGGGTATGCATAGGCTTGCGAGATACTTTTATTTCAAGAAAGAAACAATGCAGATTCTACATGTAACCTCTTTATATGAAAAAGTAAAATACTAAAGACCCTTCAGCACCAGACTCTACCATTTTAATGCGCTGTAGACAGTCAGAGACCAATCAACCAATATGGTAAATGGGAAACCAACAACCATAACTATGGAAATCAATAAAATCATCCACCATACCATTAAATATTTTATGCATGCATATCTACTAAAACCAGGAGCATAGAAACTTTATTTTCCTTTAAAATAGAGCATGAAAGCATAGAATATCAAGCCCGGCATGCAGTTACAGAGCCAGGCATAAACTATTAGGAAAAATTCACATTAGATGATAGGGAATCAAAACCCTAGTACCTGTTGTTGTGCAGGTTAAAAGACGCCTTCGAGCATTTTTTATAGTTACCTGAGCTCAAATTTTTCCAAACCACTAACAAATGAACCGAATGCCAAAACCCAAAGTGGTAACTCTAACAACAAGCTGGTGCATTAATTTTTGGTCACGTCGTGCTAGGGTGACGGCCAACTTTAATCACTTTCTAAACCCGAGGAAATCCATGTCAAAACCTCAAGCAACCAACAGGTGCCTAGTAAGATCCAACTCATTTAGGATTACATGTTACTAATGCAGCCACCTACCACATTAACCACCATCAACAATATAACAATGTCCAACATATGTTATAAACATAACGTGGGTAGTATGCATATAGTGTGTCCCACATGTATTCGAAACTTTCAAATAAACTAATATATGAACTCCCAATACTTGATAACCATAATTAAGATCATCATCCATGCAATGCAATGTTCATAAGATATATATGTTGGATCATACCGAAACAATATGTAATATATGTGCATTGTGTGGATAATATCCCATATGTGTTAAAACCTTCAAAACTTTTCCAAATACAAATCCTTAATTTATAGAAATCATAACAACAGAGTTGACGCTACCATGTCCTTGTAACTTGTATAATATGTGTCGGACCATATACATATAACCAGTGTAATATGTATATAAGTGATGTGTTTTGTGCATATGTATACACGACACCCTTTTTCTTTCTTTTGATAAGTCACATTTATACATCTAAAACTCAGCAGCTAGCAAGTGAATACCATGTCGATGGATTTATTTAAAATGAGAACTCTTTTACCAAACAACAACCATTAACCTTTTCTTTTGAAGATGATTTTTCCCAGCATTTGTACTTTGAATCGAAAAATCAATGCCCAAAGAGGATTTTTAATTTCCATTTGAAACCACAATTGTTATTACTTGTTAGCATTGGGAACTAAAACCAAGCTCATACCAAAATAATCATCATGCAAGTGATCCATAAGCATCAAAGACAACCATCAACAACATAGAATTTAAGTGACTTCTCCTTCAAAGGGGATCTTCTAGGTTATTTATTTGAATGACACTATAGGGGTGTCCCCACTTATATTTTATTTTGTGTGTGTGTGTGTGTGTGTGTGTGTGTGTGTGTGTGTTTATTTTATTTTTAAATGTGTATACCTTGCAATTCTTTGCAGGTAGGTGACTCTTTGACGATTTTGAGAGTCAACACTGTCCTCTTTGCTTCTTCAAGTTGGATCTTCAAGGATATGATTTCTTTTTCAAGTATTTTCTCTTATTGACCAAATTCTCCTTCAATCTGATTTAAGTCGTCAGTTATTTCCTTGAGATGATTAGTCAATATCTTCTCTCTATTTTCTGCTTCTTCCTTTTGTGTTGTTATTTTGATTTACAAACATTGTTTCTGATCCTCGAGAGTTTATTTAGTCCTTATGTATTCTTCTAGTTGGCCCTTTAACATCATGATCATATGCTCAACTTCTATGGAGTTGGCGTTCTGAGATTCTTCTTTATTCAACATTTGATTCCTCATGACTTCTTCTGTTTGCTTTGCTTCTTCAAGTTGAATCTTCAATGCGATTATTTTATCTTCAAGTTCTCCTTCTCGTTGACTAAATTATGCTTCATGATTACTTTGCTTTTCAATCTCATGGTTTTCTTCTATTTCATTGGGATTTTTTGTCTCATCACTTTTAATCTTCAAATAAGGGAATTCAATTTCAAGATGTCTGCACTCTTCACAATTAAAGCAAAGGTACTCACCTCTGTTGATTTCACAGTCTTCCTCTTCTAAATATGTCTGACATGATGATCATATTTATTCTTGTTATGTACTTGTATCTTCTATAGCATTCTGTGATGGGAAAAGAGTAGATATTATGTAGCTTATCAAAAATTTCTTTAGTTGATCGGAATTTAGCCACTTTGTCCTTTGTTGAGTCATATAGTCCTTCCAAAATGAAATGCATTGCTATTTTGTTATTGTTCTTCAATTCCTTCTTGGTTGGAGTCTTAGGTTTCTTTGTGGCATTGTATACTGTCACAATTGATTTCCAAATATCATATCCTTGTGCCTTTAAAAATGTTTTTTTCCTTAAGCTCCAATGCTCATACTCTAGACCACTCTGACCAAACATTGGTACTCCATTCATACTGCACTACATAATCTACCTTACAATGGTTAATTTTTTTCTTGAAGGAACTGGCTCTGATACCAATTGTTGGAATACTTAGAGGGGAGTGAATTAGTATGAGAACTTTATACCACTTTTAACCATAATACATATTCTTTCACTTTAACAACAATGTTCAACAATTTATCATCAACGTATCATTTATGTTTGCATTTAATGTATCATGAGAATATAATCATAAGAAACATCACATCAGATACACAGTACACCAGTATTTATGTGGAAACCCAAATGGGAGAAAACCACGGAATGTTTTCTTATATATATCAAGAATTCATTCATAGGATGCACTAACTTCCAAATTCTCCAGCTGCAACTGGAAGGGGGCTACAACCCCCTATTTATAGGCTCCAACCTGAAGGAAAATACAACTCTCTAAATTCTTTGGCTCCAACCAGAAGGAGACTACAACCCCCTAAGTTCTTCATCTCCAATTGGAAGGTGGCTACAACCAACTAGTTCTCATGCTCCAATATGAAGGAAGATTCAACTCCTTGATTCTCTGGCTCCAACCGGAAGGAGGATACAACCCCCTTTCCTTTCCCCATCCAAATGCCTTGAAATATAAGTGTAGACCAAACTGTCACTACCAAAATAGTTGGCACCGATATATCAATCAACCTATAATCAACCTGTCATTATATCCAATCTGTCACATCAACCTATCCAACATATCACTGTCGCTAATACTCAACTAGATCCTCTCACATGGATCATACACCAAGGACACCTCTCAACTATATGTCCAACATCACCAACACATGTCTCTACCAAGCATGTACCAAACCATCAACATGTACCACAACCTGGTACCACAACAAGTGCATCAACCATGCACCAACACCTGTACCAAATTGTACATCAACCATGCACCTCAACCTGTACCAAACCATTCATCAACCATGCACCTCAACACCATACCATGTACCATACCATTTTCCAACCATGTACCATATGATGTATCATACCATGTGCCAACCATGCACATCAACCATGTACCATATCATGTATCATACCATGTCCAAACCATGCACATCAACCATGTATATAAACCATGTACATAAACACCATACCATGTACCAATCCTGTACCATACCATGTATCAACCATGCACCATAACAAGTGTCTCAACCATATACCATATCACTCATGATATGTCTCAATCATGCCATACACCATAACATCATCAACATGTAACCATCAAAACATGCATATAAATATACATGTAACTTTGTAATAGACCTAGTGTATGTGATCACATACCTGTAGACCTTCCTCAACTTCAACAACAAGATAATAGCATATTCATCAAAATTTACCTTAGTCTCACAAGACTAGTTTTTGGATTAGTAAAAAACCCTAACTTTCAACAAGCATAACTCTTTATCTGTAATGAATAAAGGTCTGAAAATTTTACCCAATATTATTCAATGTCTTCTCTACAATTCCTCCGATTTTCAATGCTTGGAACATCCCAGAAAAGGAGTTATAGAAAAAATGGAAGACCTTGTTGTGTTTTGGCTTATTCTAGAGAACTAACTTGTAGAGCATGTCACATGTGGAAAAGGTCTGAAAATTTTACCCAATATTATTCAATGTCTTCTCTACAATTCCTCCAATTTTCAATGCTTGGAACATCCCAGAAAAGGAGTTATAGAAAAAATGGAAGACCTTGTTGCGTTCTGGCTTATTCTAGAGAACTAACTTGTAGAGCATGCCACGTGTGGAATATTTAATATATGGATCTGAAAATATCACACAACATACTATGGAATCTACCCTATACAATGAATTTACTCTCACTAAATTTGGGTCTTCTATGAAGAAGTTGTGATTGTTTTACCCAGAACACTTGTTTGAGACTAGTCTCGGGACTAGCCAAAACCTTATCTTCCGTAGAGTGTATCTCCCAAAATACAATGAAACAGAAGCTGAAATTTATACCACAAGTTATTTTTTATGTCATATCAATAACCACTAGAGTTCACTATCTAAATCATTCTATAAAAAGGTTATAGAAAAAATGGTAAGATGACCTGTAAATAACATACTTTAGAACACATCCTCACAAGACTTCATCCTCTCTTGCAATTTCAACCTTTTTTACTTCATCTTCCCTCTGAAAAATGCCTCAAATAGCCTTGGTTACCTCAGAAAAGAATCACTTGATTGCTTAGATAGATATTCAATGAACTTGTGTGTATAAATCATGTGCTTATGAGAGACTTCTTGAGGTGTATTTATATTTTTTTCTAAGTAACCTCTTTCCTTAACTTTAGGACCTATTTCTTTAACTTTAGGACCTCTTTCCTTAACTTTAGGGCTTCTTGAAATTTCTTTTTACAACCACTTTACCCTTTCATTAAATACTCGTAACCAACATGGGCTTCTTGACCATTCTTCAGGGCTTCCAACTTTACAAGGCCATATCTCCCTAACCGTGAGGAACCACGTGGCATACCACATATCACCAAAAACGACACGACGAGTAAAATTCATATATGAGTATATTATATGCATTTTCATTGTCCTTCATGTCCATATTCCTAAAACAACTTCGGTTCCCATATCCACACCTTCGGGGCTACATGTAGACTATATCAATTGTGTCCAACTAACTTACCATCACTCTCGATCATACAAGTTTCAATCAACTATCCAACATCTCTAGGCCTATACAAGGGTTGACATCAATCTCTAAGGATTGACATCAATCTCTAAGATCACTCTCCAAGGGTTGACATCAATTACAACCAACTATCCAAACCAATTGTCCAACACATACCTCCACTCCTTTAACATCATAGAAAAATCAACATTATGGGTAGCTGCAAAAGTGACCTTAGCTGCTACTAGAGAGGGTTTAATAACAATGGAAATCCTATTATACAATTTATTGAATCTTTTATTAAATTATACCATAGCTTCACCATTTTTATTTATTAATTCAAAGAATTAGGTTAGATAGTATTGGTGGTTTCTTTTCTCACCCAGTTAGTTCATGAAAGTGGTATGCAATATTTCTGAAGAAGAAATTGAATCTTCAGATAAGTCTCTTAACCACTTTCTAGCATCTCCCTCTAAACTTTGGAAAAAAATGCAAATATACACATCTTCCTTGTCAATGGATAAATTGTTAGTGCAATCTTGGAAAACTACAAAATGATCCTCTGTAGTTACCTCATTTTCTCCATTAAATTTAGGAAGTAGTTTTAAGTAGTTGTTCAACATATTATGTATATTTGGTAGTAGAATAATAGATCCATAACTAGAAGCTACCCAGGTGTTTACTTGAGGTGGTGGAGGTGTATGTCCTCCTCCTCCTCCTCCTCCTCCTCCCCTTGTAGCTCCTCCTCTTACTCCTCCTCCAACTACTCCAGCCATAATATATCATTTAATTAATTCTTTAGCTTCAGGGGAAATTGGTTTTTGACCAGGAAATTTTGAGTGAAAGAAAGGATATGCTTTGCTACTACTAGAATGAGAAGTTTCATTCTTTTTAGGATTTTTATAAGGATCTAAATGCTCATAAAATTCACTTTCAAAATTGAAATATTTTCGATACTAGGAATACTTGATGTTGATGAACCACCACAACGACATCTGTTTACTTCTAAAAATATTTTCTTGGGGTTTGAATGCACTCAAAATTCTCAAGGATTAGGATTATCCCTTGTATGTTTACTAATTCCTTCCAGTTTGATAAGTGGAGTTTCCTGGTGAAAATCTCATTGTAGTGTTTATTTCATTCAAGTCCAAATGCTTGTTCTTTAAATCTTGTTCACCACAAGAAATATAACTTTTCTATTGTCATTTCCAAGAGAAAAAAATAATGATTGGGTGATAAGAATGGAGGAGAGTCGATCCGACTTAGAACCATTGGACTTTCGGATTCAATATTTTGGGTTTGTTCAACAACTTTCTTTCTTCTTATTGGAAAAGGCCCTCTTACTGGAGTCTCCTTTCTTTTCATTCTCGATTTGTTCATTCCTGTTGGGATAAAACTTTCCAAGATAGCTCAAGTTTTTCTTGACTTCTCGCTATCTGCAAAACCAAATTGTACAATTCATTCAAAATTATTTTTTGATATTATAAACCAATGGGAAGGTGGGGTTTCACTAGATTTACAAGAGTCATTCAACAAATGGAGTCACTAGGAATAATTATTCACAGTCTATGTTCGAAATCTCCATTCTTGAGAATCGGGAAATATAAATTCAACGTTTTGTTCCCCGGAAACGACACCAAATCAGATGGTGTTCCTCAAGTTGTTCTATTGAGAAGAACAATGCCAAGGCACCCTATGAAGGAAAAACATCCTTTCCTCTTTAGACTATCTGGAAGAATCCATTAGCCTAAGGAGGTATGTTAAGAACCAAATATCAAAATAGCATAAAAAACTTTAGAATAAGTACTCCATTCCTTGACAAAGAGATAAATTCAGATAATAATCCTCTTCAAGGGGGAAACCTCCTTATACATTACATGAATTCACAAATACAAGATGATTCCAAATGAAAAGGTCTCCTTGGTATATATAGGAGACTAGGAGGTACAATTACAACTAATGGACCCAAGCCGACATAAATAAAATAACAATACTAATGTAATATGTCTCACTTAAGGGGTATTGTGCCATAATTTAGGGCTTAACATGCCCCTCCCCTTCAGAACAATATTGTCCTAAAAACTTGAGTAGTTCTGGATGCTTTTGTAAAAAAGTCTCATCTTCCCACATGGAATCTTCAGTAGGTAGTTTTTTCCACTTAATGAGTTACTATGAAATTAATCTACTCCTCAGCTGGCGAATTCTTGTGTCACTGATAGCTTCAGACTCCAATATGATTTTTGCTTCCTTGTCAAGTTTTGGAAATATAGTTTGAACTGGGATCTTGTCACCTATAACCTTCTTTAAGCATGAAACATGGAAAATTGGGTGTACTCGCGAAGGTGCAGGTAGCTCCAACTTGTATGCCATAGTACCCATCTTTTGCAACACCTTATAAGGGCCATAGTACTTCAATGATAATTTATTATCCTTCTTATCTTGCTTGAGGGACATTTGTTTGTATGTTTGTAGTCTTAAAAATACCCAATCCCCTACTTCAAAACTTCTTTCACTATGATGTTGATCTACTTGTTGTTTCATGCGATTCTCTGTCATGGTCAAGTTGTCCTTTAAGAGTTGGAGAAATTTTTGTTGATGCTCGATGTGAACTTCCACTACTTGAACCTTAGATTTTTATTTTAGAGAAGAAGTGATGGACGGTGGGTGATATCCATAAAGCACCATAAATGGTGTCATTTTTGTCGCAGTATGAAAGGAAGTGTTATACCACCATTCTGTCAAGGGTAACCACTTGAACCATTGTGTTTGTTTATCAAAGGAAAATCAATGAAGGTAGCCTTCTAGACATTTGTTCATTATCTTAGTTTGTCCATCAGATTGAGGATGGTAAGATAAGTTATGAGCTAATTGAGTACCCAAACAAGAAACAAATCCTGTCCAAAAATTTCCAGTGAAGATGGGATCTTTGTCACTTACAATAATATTTGGGCTTCCATGTAGCTTTTGAACTATCTCCATGAATGCGATAGAAACTGTATTGTCTTTGAAAGGATGAGAGAGTGCAAAAACGTGTCTGTACTTGGTAATTATATCAACAATCATCGTGATGACACTCTTTCCTTCATACTTCGGTAACCTTGTGATGAAATCCACAGAAACCTCCTCCCAACGATGACTTGGAATGACTAATGGTTGTAAAATACATGGGGTATTAATTGTTTCAACCTTGTTTTGTTGGAAAACCAAACATTCTTCCACAAACCTTTGAACATCAATTTTAAGGCCATCCCAAAAAAAATCCCTCTTGACCCTTTGATAGGTTTTCAAAAATCCTGAGTTCCCTCCTACCGGAGAGGTGTGCAATTCCAAAAGTACCTTTTGTTTGAGTTGGGAGTTCTTACATAAATATAAGAAATATGTATACCATAGTGAATCATTTTTCCATGTAAATGTATTGGATGCACTGGAATTCTGCTACAACCTTTGAATGAGAGTCCACACTTCTTCTTCATTCTTCCATTCATCCCTTGCTTCTGTTATCCAATCAAGTTGGATGATAGAGATAGCATAGAGAAATTCCTCAACATATTCATCCTTTCTTGAGAGTGCATTTGCCACAAAATTTGTCTTCCCTTCTTTTTATATGATTTCAAATTCATAACCCAACATCTTGGTCACCCATTTTTGTTTCTCTTCTGAAGATAGTCTTTGTTCCAAGAAGTATTTAAGACTGTCATGATTTGTTTTGACATTGAAGTGCCTACCTATTAGGTAAGGGTGCCATTACTTCAATTCATGTAGTATTGCCATCATTTACTTCTCATAAATGGGTTTGTGTAAGTCCTTTCCCTTGAGTGGCCAACTTCCAAAATTAAGGGGCCTTCCTTCTTGCATTAGAACAACAGCAATGCCATTTCCTGAGGCATCACATTCCACAATAAAGGTTTTTGTGAAGTCTGGTGTGGTCAAGCCAAGAGCTTTGCACATTACCTCTTTAAGTTGTTCAAAATCTTGAGTTTCCTCTGGAGTCCATGAAAATGCATCCTTCTTATTTAATGCAGTTAAAAGTGTTGTTATTCTTCCATAGTTCCGAACAAACTTGCGGTAGTAACCTATAAAACCCAAAAATCCTCTAAGATTCTTCAATGTTTTGGAATCGACCAGTCCATCATGGATTTAATCTTGTTAGGGTCTACCTTGACACCTTCATGAGATACAATATGACCCAAATAATCTACCTCCTTCACCCCAAAGAAACATTTGGACAGTTTGGCATATAGATGTTGCTCATTTAGTAGTTGTAGCAACTTGTCAACATGTCGAACATGATCTTCCCAAGACTTGCTATAGATTAGTATATCATCAAAAATACTAACACAAATTTTTGAAGGAAGGGCTTGAAAATGGAATTCATTAACCCTTGGAATGTGGAAGGTGCAGTCGTAAGGCCAAAAGGCATGACCAAAAATTCATAATGGCCTTCATGAGTTTTGAATGATGTTTTTGGGATATCTTCTTCCTTCATTATAATCTGATGATACCCTGAACGTAGATCCAATTTTGTGAAGTAGATTGATCCATGTAGTTCATCTAACAATTCATCAATGACGGGAATGGGAAACTTATCTTTAATGGTGATCTTGTTGAGCTCTCTATAATATGGACACATACTTCATGAGCCCTATTTCTTGAGTATCATTACCACTGGTGCAGAGTAAGAACTTTGGATGGATCTAATAATGCCAGCCTCTAACATTTATTAAACCATACACTCAATTTCACTCTTCTGGGCATAAGGGTATATGTAAGGCCTGATGTTAGGAGGACCACTCCCAGGAATTAAGTGAATAGCATGATCATGATTGTGAGTAGGTGGAAGACCTCTCGGAATATCTTCAAATACTTTGGAATGCTTATCAATGATCCCTTGGAGATCTAAGGGAATAGATGGCTTAGATGTTTTAACATATAGTGAGAATAGTTGTACAATTACACCCCGATGCCCCTTTTTCAATAATTTTGTCATGTCGGTAGAGCTTAACACCTTACTGGGCTTCCCTGTGATTCCCCTTAACTCAAATTCCTTTCCTTCCAATGAAAATTTCATGAAAAGTTCTTGAAAATTAAAAGCCACCGTTCCTAATGATTGCAACCAATGGACCCCTAGTACGACATCAACACCACCCATGGGTGTAGCAATCATTGGAATATTCATTACATATTCCCCCATAGTAAGATTAATCTTATGGCATTTTCCTGAGCAATTGATAGTTCCTCCATTTGAAGTCACTACTTGAAACTTTGGCGCTGGATATATAAAGAAATTGAGAGATTTTTCTAATTTATAGTGAATGAAATTATGAGTACTACCAGAATCAATTAGCACTATTACCTTTTTCTTTTTGACATATCCTTCAATCTTGAGGGTTTGAGGAGTGCTAATTCCAGCCAATGCATGGCATGATATGGTGGGAGTAATCTCTTCAGAAGAAATCTCTTCTACATCTTCATATTGAGATGGTTCTTCTTCTTCTTCTTCCTCTTCACAATCTATGTAGAATAATTTATTCTCACCACATTTATGTCCCTTACTGTACTTGTTGTCACAATTAAAGCATAAACATTTTGTTTTTCTTTCCTCCAATTGTTGATGTGTCAACCTTGTAGGTTGAGGTGGTTTAGAAGAAAGAACATTATTCTCTCGATAGATGTTAGGGGTGGTCCTTCTAGTAGCCATAGCCAGATTTTTACTTTCAGCATTTCTCACCACCCCGAATGCATTCTCCAATTATTTGGGTTCCCAAAGGAGAACCTCATGTTGAATGTTATCATTTAAAGTTCCTATGAAGACATCAATCAGGTGCTCATCTGGAATATTCGTTACCTTTATATTCAATCTTTGGAATTTCTCAATGTGCTCCACAACTGAACCCTTTTGCTTGAGATTTATCAATTGGTTGAAGAAGGTATTGCTCCTTGTATCCTCATAGTGTGCTATCATTTCTTCCGTGAAAATTGTCCAAGTGATAAGTGATTTGCGAGAACAAAGCCATCGATACCACACAAAATGATTAGGTTCTAAATATAAGGACACAATTCGTACATTTTATGTGTGCGACACATCATGTAGATCAAAGAACTGCTCCATCTGGAGTATCCATATGATTAGATCATTGCCATCAAACTTCCTCATATCAATATTAGGAAATTGGTTAGTCTTCAACCCAAAACTGGAGTTTCTCTAGTCTTGATTCATCTTCCTTGTGTCCTCATCATGAATTTTATGGTATACATTGTCACTTTTAGGTGGCATATCTATTATAAAAAATTTCAACCCTTCCATGATCTCCCCTTTTAAGCTATCCATCTTAGTATCCATCATCGCTTCCATCTTAGCTTCAATTGAATCCATCATCTTTTGTAGTTCATCTTTTGTTACTGCCTTCTTTAGTAAATCATCTATGTCCCTGTGCATTTCTTCACCTTCATCAAGATTCCAAGTAGGACTGACTGAGGGATTATTTTGTGTAGAAGTTCCCTTTTTTGGTGGCATGTTGGCCAAGTATCATTGCAAGGTAGGAATTCCTAATTGGCTTAGGAAGAGGTCCTCACAGACAACGGAGTGTCAGGTGCTATAGCTCTCTGATATATGTGTGAGTTCCAACAATAGTACTCGGCCCAATATCTTAGGGCACTAACTAAGGAGGCTTGACCATGCCCTTAGTCGTACTATCTGACTACCTAGGTACTAGAGAGTGATCTCCCCGAGTGTTTTTCTCGATGTACTATAGAAAAAAGATGGCCAAATGGTTTACTCGGTTGGTCTCATGATTCTAAGGAGTCTCTCGATATACGCTAAGTACGTGGGAGCTCAAATTTGTATTATTTTTTTCTAATTTGAAACCGTTCGAAAGGGGCCTTCCAATATACTCTAGGTACGTGGAAGAACCACACTATCTTCGGGTTCTAGCATTGACAAGTAACGACAGCTCCTACGTTTAGAGACGTCGGAATACGTTTGTACCTAAAAATACCTAAGATTCTCTCAAATTTATGTGATACTCCTTTTATCCCACTTTATTCCACATTTTGAATCACCCCAATTGGATCTTCTAGTCAAAACATACGCAAATTTCCAAAAAAAACAAAAAACACACCTTTTAAAACCTTGATTTGGAGATTGTTCTGTTAGCCGACCTTTATTTTGTTGTAGCTCTGCAATTTCAGCCCTTCTAATTCTACAATTTTGGCCTAAGGTATCCTGATGTGTCTTCTTTCCAACCCCATAGGTTAGACCAATATTGGATTCTCCAAGAGAATTTTATGATAACTTTCCCAAGATGTGTTGATTTTTTCCCTTTCAAGAGAGAGAACTTGTATGTCTTGCCTCGTGTCACTATATTCATTTCAGAACTTGAAATTCACACCAGTAAAACTTAGGTCCATACCCTAACCAATTTTGTAGGTATCACTCAATTTGGAGGTCTGTAGCGTCAGATATAATCGTTTTCCCAAGAACTCTTGTTTTAGACTGAAATTTGGACTAGGCAAAAACCCTAATTTCCTCAGAGAATAACTTTCATAGTACAGCAAATCAAGAGATGAAATTTGTACAAAATATAATTCACTATTCCACCTTTGGACTGTAAAAATTTAAGAACCTAAAACTAATCCAAAAAAACTTGGGAGCGAAAATTCCAAGAAGCCATGTTTCAGACTAGTTTCAAGACTAGTCAAAAGCCTTAACTTGAATAGAATGTATCTCCAGACATATGACGAACCAAGATCTTAAATTTGGACCCACGTTATCTCTATATGTCTCCTCTACACCATATGAATTCCAGATCCCGAAACCTTCCAGAAAAAAATTTGTAGTGAAAATTCCAAGATGACTTGTTTTGAAGAAGCCAGTCCCAAGGATTGTCTAGCTCTAATACCAAATGTTAAGAACCAAATATCAAAATAGCATAAAAAAATATCAAAATAAGTACTCCATGCCTTGAAAAATAGATAAATTCAGATAATAAGTCTTTTCGAGGGGGAAACCTCCTTATACATTACATGAATTCACAAATACAAGATGATTCCAAATTAAAAAGGTCGCCTTGGTATATATAGGAGACTAGGAGGTACAATTACAACTAATGGACCCAAGCCGACATAAATAAAATAACAATACTAATGTAATATGCCCCAATTAAAAGTAGTGTGCCACTATTTAGGGCTTAAGAAGATAACCCTCTAATAGTAAATATTTTGAATTTATTTTTAAAAGTTCTCCAATAAAATTGAAGAATGAGACTAGTTTCAAGTACAAAATTTGAAAAAGTCGAAATAAAGTAATTACAAAAAATTAGCTTTCAGAAATATTTTAATGAATAAGTGTGATATTTGTAGAAAGGGCACCATATTCTTGTCTAACTAACATTAAATATGAAAGTAAAATGAAACAATGAAACAAACAAGAACTAATTCCTTTAATAGATGATTACTCAAGACAAATTTCAGTTAAAAAAAATATACATTACAAAATGAACAAAAACCAAAAACAAAATAAAACATATTAATGAAACCTCCATATTTCATCCATGAATATCCACAAACCTCGGTATACTTCAATAATAGATACTTTAAACATAAAATAAAAGTTAAAGGATTTAGAAACAACAATATGTGAAATAAGCAATCGAAATTTCATAATCACCAAGTGAAACCACAACAAAACTTCTGCTATATTCAAAGCTTTGAATATTTATAGAAATATTTTTCATGGAAGTAAATCCCATAAAAGGTTTAGTCTTCAAATATTGAAGTTCAAGGTAAAGAAATGAAAAAAAAAATACTACAAGAGCTAGTCAAAACAGGGGATGAATCCTTTGTTAAATAAGGAACATAGGTTCATTAAACTACTTCTAAGATTTTTTTAATGACCAAAAAGAATTTATGAAGCAATTTCATGCATCATCCCATAAATGATACCATCTACTTGGTTCTTTCTTTTCTTATATTTTTATTTTTGTTCATTTTCATTTATGTTATGAGATAATGGTCTCTATAATTAGAAATAATTGTTTCAGGCTAGATTTGTTTAGGCATATTTTTTCTTTCTTTGCTTGCTTTCCCCTGCCAATGTGGAAGCTAGAACTGATGTTGATGTGTGTTGAAGTTATGTCTATACTGAGAGGGGAGGTGAATCAATATAAAATACTTTTACTTTATTTAATTAAAATCCATCAATCATGCCCCGGATGGGGTGACACGCAGAGGCGTCGTTGAGCCAACTGGACATGCACTCAGCGATTGATAAATGCACAGGACCGCCACCCTCGCGCGACATTTAACGTTGATGGACGGCCGAAGCAGAAGTCTGATGGAGGAGTTACTTCTCCCTCGCGTGGTAATAAACATCCCAGGAGCACTTGATTTCAGGGTTATTATGACAGATAGGAAGAGCGGACAATTTGATTATAATTCTTCTATGCAGCCCGAGCAAGAGCGGAAGGCTCCTGGTGCGTCAATTGCTGGGTCATTTTTTGTCCTATCCCTGTGCACAGGAGAGTCCATTCAGGGTTGGGAGATTCCCTGTCTTCGACAGAGTCGGCCTTCCAGTGCTCGGCACCCGCAAAGGCTTTTGATTTGGTCCTTCTCTAACCTTGTTTTGCCCTTAATTGGCATTTGTGTTGGGAATATGGTCAGGCGTAGAGGTACACCTCGCCGAGGTGCGGCTTGGGAAGCCAACAAGGCGCAGAGGCGCAGGGAGGAGGAGCTCGAAAGGGCCTTGGCTCTGGCCTCTTCCATCCTCAGGAAGAAAGCTCGGGTCGAGGGTCGAGCGATGCTCAACTCCATTGTCGAGCGAGAAACCGGAAGCAGCAAGGAGAAGAAGGTGACAGAGCCCGTGGATTGGTTTTTTGGTTGTGTTGTGGAGGAGGAGCCGTCAATTGGGGACCCGACTTGTATGGAGAAGTCAAACAATGGGGAGACGCTCACCATACAGAACAACGACAGCGCCCCGACTATGATGGACGACCTCCCTGGATGCATGGTGGAAGAAATTCCATGGTTGGAGGAGCTGATGACAGACGACCAACAGGCCATAGACGCTGAGCAGTTGGAGGAGCTGATGACAGACGACCAACAGGCCACAGACGCCGAGCAGTTGGAGGAGCTGATGACCGACGAGAATGCGGAGCAGTGGGAGAAGCGGATGGCTGACAATGGCAAAGGCGAGAATGGGAATGGTGGTGGCGAACTGCAAGGTCCCTTCCTTAGAGGTGAACACTTGGCCTTGGTGTTCGAGCTCCGCAGCCACGTCGCGGACTTGGAACACAGGGTTGTCACTATGGGACAGAGACTCGATGTGCTCCTCGAAGGGCTCTCCGGGACCCCAGCGCCCTAAAAATAAAATACAAAAAAAGTTAATAAATAAAATTTATATATATATATATATATATATTTTTACAATAAACATGTTAATAAATTTGTTTGTATTTTATTTTTTATTTTTTTGTGTTGTATTAAGAAAAAATGAGAAAAACTGGGATTTAAAAAAAAATAATAATAAAGAGATAATTTCGAGCGTAAAGAATTTGATCTTCATTTTGATCTTCAAAGAAAAACCCTAGTTGAGGTTCTGTGCAGCAAGTCATAAGCTTGTAGTAAACTGCCTTACCTTTGGATAACCAAAAGCTGCTTGCAATGGCATTAACGCTATTATACATTGAATTGCGACTCGAGCAGGAGAAAGCATATCTGCACTGATTGTTGGATAATGTGTGTAACAAGTAAACTTTTTTTTACAATCCGACGAGGCCATGACTGCAATGCCTGCAATGCCTAAGCAACAACTGTTTTGGAGAATAAGTGCTAGATCCGCGCCTGCAACATATAACTTTTAATAGTGCACCTCCAAAATAATCCCACATGGATTGGATGGCACTGTTGAATGATGGGAAAACTTATCGTTTTAAAGAAATGTTGCATGCCCCTTTCCTTCAACGTAACTCGTTTTAATATTGTCTCGTATGACCTCGCTGCCTTTTCTGTATATGATCTACACAAGCGTTGAATATGGCCTTCACATACGTGAGGAAACTTAATTCTATTGTCTTGGGAACATAACTCCAAAAACAACCCTTACATCATAATAATGGAGAGAAATACGGTATAAGTTTGGAAAATGAGACTTGTAATTTAAAAAGTGGTGTGTTGGGCCTATTATATCATGGCAGGGAACATAGACTAATCCATAATCCATACTTAAAGATAAAGTCAAAACCCAGACATATTTATTTTGAATAATGAAGTTTTGATGTGGAAAGGAACTTGGTAAACATGGTATGATATAATGATAAGTTTATTGCTTTTCAAATGGAGTGGGAAAGGCCAAAACTATAATCATAGGCCATGCTAAAATATTGGAGAAAGATATGGGACATAAAAAGTGAGACACTGATAGGGTAATGATATAGTAATATGTTTTTCAGTTTTGGCATCATAATCAAAAGGCATTTTGGTACTACCTTCATGTCATAATTAAATGTTGGAAGATGAATGGGATAATTTTTTAAAAAGTGGGTCATGCAAGTAAGTAACATGGTGGGTTTATGAACCTTAGATCATTGATTCACTATTTTTTTATTAGAGAAAGGTCGTGGTAATAAAGTGAGGCATAGGGTGATAATATGAGAAATAAGATCCAAATTTCTAATAATTCAAGAGCCTCAACAACTTGATCAATAACCATATCATCTTTACCAAATGCACCTATGTCCATCTCGGAGTATGTAACTTGTGCAATTTCAAAACTGACAGACCATCATGTTTGGCCATTAGCAACTTCTCTTTATAATCACAAACATTCTTGAATGGTGAAAAAATTGACGACATCATCGAGCCATCGAGGGTTCGACTAGATGGTGAACTTTTAAATATATGGAAGCAACTCGACGAGCTCGCGCAAGATTTTGTGCAAGTATTGAAAATCAAGGGGAAGCCTGGAAACTCTTTTTCGGCTAAGTATTGTTGACCAAAATTGTCATTAACAATGTGTAGACACCAATCCAATATCTTCATACACAGAGTACTTTTGAATTTACCTGCATGCTTCATACTTTAGACATAGCTTCAAACCCTATTCATATTTAGCCTTCATTCCCTAGCGAGCCTCATAGAATCATTCTCAGAATATGATCCTAGACTATAGCATCACAACCTCATAACAACACACTTTACAGCATCAGAGACCTTCAGTCCTTCATAGTATGCCTTAAGAACAAGAAAATCCTTATAGCAATATTTATCTTGGACATTTGTAGTCTCCCCATGTCTTTGAAATCAATGAAAACAATATTTCCAACAATCTCTCCCTTTTCCGTTGACGGAAACACTTATTCAATTATGATACTCCCCCTATTTACAACTTTCCAATTATGATACTCCCCCTATTTACAACTTTCCTTGTGTCTGCAAATCTTCCTCTGTCTGCAACTTCTCCCCCTTTTACATCAATGGAAAAGGCTTGCTCCCCTTGATCGTACAATTCCCTTTAATGACGAGATGAGAGGGATCACTCCCATACAACATTTTTCTCCTTTTACTTTATCGAGTGTGTATACATCTCTTGAGCTTATGTTTTCATTTTCCACTAATCTTCCTGAAGCCGCTTTCCTTATCTCACACCCATTAGAAAGAAATGTGAGGTTGAAACCTTGATCACACATTTGGCTGACACATAGAAGATCATGTTTTAACCCTTCAATATACAATACATTATGTGTCTTTGTCTTTCCATTGTCAAGATTAACAGTACCTTTTCCAACTATCCTTGCAGAAGCATTATCTCCAAAAGAAACATTGCCTCATTTTTCTTCCTTCAAGGTGAGAAACTTGGTATAGTCCCCTATCATGTGTCTTGAACATCCATTGTCAATGTACCATTGTTTCTTTTTATTTTTATCATAAAGTGCAAGTCCACATTCTTTCTTCTTCGATTCTTCTTACTTCCTTTTCCACACCCTGGTGTATTCTTCTCTATGCTTAGTAAGAACATATTCTTCTCTATTTTGTTTAGGAGACTTTATTGTGTTGCTTCTATAGTCATGTGTTATTTTCCCGTAGTTATTGCTCTTATAACATCCAGTATCAAGTAGAGGAGAAAATGAATTGTAGTTTATATTAGCTAACCCATGAGAACTTTTGGTTTTGTTGTTCGCATAGTCATCCTTTGAGATTTTGTAAGAACCTCTATTTCTATCTCTCACATTATCACTTCTTGCATAAGTTCTACAATCTATTTCTTTGTGACCACAATTATTGCAAGAAAAACAATAGCTAAGAAAGAGATTTTGGTATCGGTTTGTAAAAGGTCTTTTTGGTGGAACGACCCTTCTAAACTCATTCTTGTGAGAAGAATCAGATTTATGTTGGTCACAATTTCCTTTCCTACTACTTCCTTCATTGTTGATGGATTCTTTGATAATATTGGCATAGCTTTTAGGATTCTATTCATTTTCCTTTCCTGATGGCTTTACGACTTTAGTGCATGTATCTCCCTTGGGGATATTTTTTTTCACTGTAGGCAATACCTATCTTGATGAATGGTGATCTTTGGCAACTGAGAATGTTATCTGAGATTTATGTACTCTTTCCAAACTTCAAGCTTCTATTCGACTGGTCAGTTTTTTCTCTAGTTAATTTCTTAAGGAAACGATTTCAACTTCTATCTTCTCACAATTTTCTTCCTTTTCTTTCAGCTATCTTCTCACCACTTCTTCTATCCTCTTTTCCTCTTCTAGTTGAGTCTTCAAGATGATAATTTTCTTCTCTGATTCTTCAAGATCATGATCCTTCTTTTCATGTTTTTGCAGTTGTTCCTTCTGCTTTATATTATTTTCCCTGAGTTTGTTTATTTCTTCTAAAGCACTAACAAGTTCTACTTCAAGATTCACTTCCTCTTAATCTGGCTTATCTTTTTTATTATCTTCATTTTCTTCATCAGCAGGTTTTGTTTCCATGGTTATGGAGAGATATTCTTCTCCATCATCACTATCTTCCCTTTCTTTGTATTTTTTAGGTCCCCTTTTAGCTTTCTCACAAATTTTGCTTCCTCTGTCTCTGACCCACAATAGGAAAAATCATTCGATCTCTCTTCATAAATGTTTTGTAGCTTGTCCCAAATCTGTTTAATTGATGTACACATCATTACCTTGACAGTATCAGAATCTATAGGCCACTCAAGATGACATCTATTTAGTTTGCATTGTTTTCACTTGACTCCTTCCCATATTCATCTATATAACCTGTTATGACTGATTCCCAAATACCAAATCCAACGAACTTCAAATATGTCTTCATTTGTATACTCCATAATACATAGTTTGTTCCATCGAACAAAAGATCTCTTTTTGTAGGGATACCTTCCTTACAATCCATATGTGCTTAGGATCTACCCTCCAGTGGTTAAATTGTTTCTGAAGGAACCTGATTTTATACCAATTGTTGAACTTATGCTTATACTTAGAGGGGGGGTGAATCGATATAAGATACTTTTTACTTAAATTAACCATTCATCAATCATTCATTAGTTGAGAAATAATAATCACATATAAACTCAAATCATCATGCACACAATTTAACAAGGAAACCCAATAAGGAGAAAACCATAAACTTATCTTTATAAATGTTTGTAGAAACCAACCTACTATTACAAATATTGTAGGCACCAACCTACTAGATACACCAATCTCCTTAATTAAGCACCAACTCAACAATATGTACGCACCAACCTACTAGAGACACAAATCTCCTCAACTGAGCACCAACTCAACAACACCTATAGGAACCAACCTATTGTTACAATATTTGTAAGCACCAACCTGCTGGAGACACCAATCCCCTCACCTAAGAACCAAATCAACAAGATATGTGTAGACAAAAATCCAATATCTTCATACACAGAGTACTTCTAACTTCATATGCATGCTTCATACTTCAGACATAGCTTCAAACCCTATTCTCATTTAGCCTTCATTCTCTAGCGATCCTCATAGCATCATTCCTAGAATATGATCCCATACTACAACATCACAACCTCATAACAACGCACTTTACAATATCACAAACCTTCAGTCCTTCATAGCACACATTAAGAACAAGAAAACCCCTCAGACTTCTCTTTCACACCTTTATATCCCAAAAAGACACTCCATCTCCTTTAGTACACCTCAGATCATTTCTGCTCACTTCATAATTGATCTCTTGTTTGGTTTCACTACAAATGTGTACATCTATCCTATATTTATACTATTTGTGTCCTCACTTTTAGAGCTGACCTATAAATATTGGCTTAACCTTGTGATTTAGAGGGAATGCCATATATCATTGGAAAGGTCTTGGAATAAGATTTCCAACCATACAACCTATACTCCCATTTGACCTAGGTATCTAGGGTAAATATACCTTCAAATATAGGGTATCCAAAGTGAGCATCAATAATCCAAAAACAATGTTTCCAACAATATCCATCTTGCAATCTTTATCTTGGGCATTTGTAGTCTCCCCCTATCTTTGACATCAATGACAACAATATTTCCAATGATGTGGGTGTTGACATTGACGTTGACGTAGAAGTTGGTGTTTTCATACTAGCTTATGTGGAGGCAGGACTTAATAATGGAGTTTTATTTCTTAATCTTGTTATCCTCTACCAATCATTACCATATGGGATTTTATAACTCAACAGTTTACGTTCTGCAATATCTAGTTCTATATACAAGTCATAATATATAGGCGGTAAATTATTATATGATGTCATACAATGTTGGGAGGAAGTTGCACTATAATGAAGGAAGGTTAATAATGAATATGAGGGGGAAGGATTAGATAATGCAGTAAAGATAATACTATACAAAATTATATTAATAAAATATAATGTGATAAAGGATGTGTAAATGAATGAATGATATAAAAAGAAATAAATTAATTAGATAAACCTAGAGCAAATAAAGAGAGACAAGAAGGATTTTGCGTGATGAGAAAACTAAGACGAAGAA
>ML776963.1:2066014-2088983 GCA_009831015.1 Picea engelmannii
TTTCTAGGTGAGAACAATTGGTAAGAGATGTAAGAAAGGGCATGGTGGTACCACTGCCACTATCAAGTTGATTAGAGTCCAAAGTTAGTCGATTAAGGAGGGACAGCTTACCTAGTTCCACTGGCACAGTGCCACTCAAATAGTTGTAATCTAGGAAAAGTATGGGGAGTTTAGAACAATTCCCAATGGAATTTGGTATGCTTCCACTGAGCTGATTTCCCCATAAATCGAATGCACTCAATTCGTTGATCTTGGTGCCAAACTCTGAGGGGATATGCCCTGTTAATCTGTTCTGGTAAATAAGCACCAAAGATAAAGAGGAGATGTTTGACAAAGAAGTGGGAATACTACCTGACAATTCATTTTGAAAGAGACAAAGAGCTAGCAATTGGGTGAGGAGGCCTATTTCTTGTGGAATGGTGCCAGTGAGTTTGTTTGTATAAATTTCCAAATCTGTCATCCTAGAGAGATTTGAAATAGAAGTGGGAATGCTGCCTAACAATCCATTTTTACAAAGGATAAGCTTTTGCAGACTAGTGAGGAGGCCGAATTCTGGTGGAATGTTGCCAATGACATTGTTTCTAGAAATCTCCAAGTCAATCAAATTAGAAAGATTTGACAAAGAAGTGGGAATGCTCCCTGACAATTCATTACGAAAAATACGAAGCACTTGAAGATTGAGGAGGAGCCCTAATTCTTGCGGAATGCTCCCAGTGAGATTGTTTTGGGAAATTTCTAAATAAATCAACGCTGAAAGATTTCCAAAGGAAGAGGGAATAATACCTATGAAGCTGTTTGCTGCTAACGAAAGATTCTGCAAATGTGCGAGGGAACCCAACTCAGTGGGGATACTTCCACTCAGAATGTTAAATTTGAGTGAGAGTTCTCTCAAACGAAAGAGACGTCCCAATTGAGGTGGGATATCACCGTAGAGCGCATTCTCTGAAAGATCGAGCAATCGGAGAAACGACAAATTCCCAAGGAATGGAGAAATGGGGCCTTTCAGATCCATAGCAGTGAGGTTGAGTGCAACGACTCTGTCCATTTGATGGCGGCGGGTGCAGGTAATGCCAGTCCAATTGCCCAACGGATTCGAAGGACTCCAGTCGGCCATGGAATGCTGAGGATCCTTGGCAATAAGGGACTTGAATTCCAGCAATGAAATTCGATCATCGTGAATTGAATGAGCAAAGGAAGAGGAAAGAAAGAGGGTAAACAGCAGACAAAAAGAAAAACAGAGAGACGACATGATGTTTGAAACTAAAACGGAAACAGGTGGAGGGGAGGAAGGAATGAATCAGTGTGCATTCGCCCTTATAAAGTGTGAGGGACAGATAGGAGACACGTGTAAAAAACTATCCCGACCATAAACAGAGGAGGGCATCCATGACTTTGCACTGAAATTAATTTCCATGGTCATGAGAGTAACAGAGTGGATGTTGGAACCCCAATAGAGTGCTGTTATTGGTACTATTGTAGTTATAAATAGTTACACAGTGGAGGAAGACGAGAAAAAGAGGAAACACAAACAATTGCAATGGCAACGGAGGGAAGAGGGCATAGTGGAGAAGGACGATGGGATCTCCATAGTGGGAATGAGTGGAGCTCGTTGGAAAGGGTGGAGTGGATGCTTTCCATCACATCTAATAAAAGATAATATTATTGTTAAAAAGAAAGATTTGCAAATCTCTTTTAATAATATTATTATGTGATAATATTATTAAAATTATCAATAATATTATTAAAATGATTTTAAAATCTTTTTTCAATTCTAAATAAATATAACAATATAATATGATTGTAAAATAAAAAATTTACAATTTCAATAAAAATATTTTAAAGCTTTTCCTTTTCAACTTTAAATAATTTAGATTCGGATTTTATCCGCTGGAATGGGTGTGAAAAGATTTTTCGTTAATCAAAGCATAGTGGGAATGAGTAAGATTAATGGGTGTGAAAAGATTTTTCGTTAATCAAAGCATAGTGGGAATGAGTAAGATTTTGGTTGATTTGGAAATATATTAAAAAAATTAAAAAAACAAATTTAATATATAAGATGAGTTTTTAAATATAGAAAAATATATTTATAAAGATAATATAATTTTAAATTATTAAATTAAAATGATTTAGTTTGAAAACCAAAAAAATTAAGAACTTTCAAAGCATAGTGGAAATGATTGGAAATATATTAAAAGAAACTAAAAATAAATTTAATATATAAGAAATAATAGAAAAATATATTTATAAAGATGAGTTGGGAATGAATGAAGCTCCTTGGAATGGGTGGAGTGGATTTAACATTTTTGTTGATTTGAAAATATATTAAAAAAATAAAAAATATTAATTTAATATATAAAATGAGTTTTGAAAAAAATAGAAAAAAATATTTATAAAGATAATATGATTTTAAGTTGAAATTTGAAAACCAAAATGATTTAATTCTAAAAAACAAAAGATAAGAATTTTAATATTTTATAATATGGAGAATGAACCATTATATTAATTGGAGGAGGCATCACTTCCTTATCCCTACTTTTTGTCTATTGTTATTGGAATAAGGAATATGGTATATTGGAGTTTATATATTGTTGTGGGCCACATCACTCAACCAATGTGGGATCATTTTTTTTGTATAGAGAGGTATTGGATAATGGTATTATGGAGCTTATATGTTGTTGTGGGCCACATCTCTCAACCAATGTGGGATTGTTTTTGTATATAGAGATATTTATGTCATAGAAATAATGTGTAACACCCCATTTTCCCCCATAATTGTAATTATGCTAAGACTTCATATAATGTGATTATGAAGCTTGTGATTATATTCTGATTAACGAAAAACACCAGACAATTCACTGAGAGGGAAAAGCCTTGAAAGTACTAGCCATGATGTCACAAGTAGGAATTGATGAAGTGGATAGATGAGGTGGATCGATGAGGTGGAATGGAGAAGCTTCAATGACGAAAACAAGAATCTTGCTTAACACTTCAACCTACACCTGCAAATTGAATATACCACATGTTCATGTACTTGAATCTGCATAGAGCCACGTGAATTGTCATGAAGGAACATGATTGGTGGTTGAGGTAGTTAATATTGTTGACAGTTCTAATCTATTGAGAAGAAAAAGGGTCAACTGAATAACCTGACAAAGAGGACACCCACGGATTTTACCCTTCAAGAATTCAGACTCTAGACAACAGGTTTCATCTGGAAGAAGTCATGGGAACCTCGAGGAGAATAGAAAAGAAGAGGGAAAAGTTGGAAAAGACACGAGAGATGAACATATGGGGATTGTCCCATCAAGAGTAGTGAAAAATGGTATCCAAAGAGAAACCAGAGCACGAAGAAGACGCGTGAGGATAATGATACGGAGAAGAGTAAGTGAGCAACAGTCTCACAGGAAAAATGGTGCAATGAATAGAGGTGTTCATTAGCGTAGATTGAAAAAGAGAAGAATTTGGAGAGTTGATGTTGGACAGAGGGCTGCAGCTTGGTGCTTATTGGACAAAAACCGATATTGGTAAGGGGAGGTCATCGAGGGACTGTATAGCAAAGAAGGGGCTCCCTTGTGCAGAGGAAATCTAGTTGAAAGGGCACCTGATAAACCTGTGGAAGCCCTGAGCTCAGTGGGAACGAGACAACTTTTGTTGTTTTCAGTGGGGGGAGGAGAGTAACCTTCCTAGATCATACTAAATTTGATAACCAACTGAATCATTTCCCTTGTGATATCGAGGCTTGGCATAGGGGTGGCATGTTGTAGGAAGGCACTCTACAGTATAACCTAAGGTTGGGAGGAAAGACATCCTCTCTTAGTCAGTTGTCTAGTTGTCACATTCACCAAACAAATAAGTGTTTGACTTGGCTTGTTAGATGAATGTATAATATTGTAAATATGTTGTTTATGGATTGACTGATGAATATGAAAAGAAGATATGAAATGGTTAAATTCCTGAGTGAAATGGAATATGAATGTTTGTTTTCATTGTTAATCGTTTCCCTTGTGATATCAAGGCTTGGCATGAGGGTGGCATGTTGTAGGAAGACACTTTGTAGTATAGCCTAAGGTTGGGAGGAAAGGCATCCTCTCTCAGTCAGTTGGTTGGTTGTCGCATTCATCGAACAAATAAGTGTTCGACTTGGCTTGTTTGATGAATTTATAATATTGTAAATATGTTGTTTATGGATTGACTAATGAATGTGATGAGAAGGTATGAAATGGTTAAATTCTTGAGTGAAATGGAATATGAATGTTTGTTTTCATTGTTAATCTAATCACTCATGAAAATATGTATATAATGTGTGAATGACATGTATCCCAGAAAATTCTTGCAGCCTGAGAGGAAAGTTTGCAAGATATGGAAAAAATCTTCGTTTGAGGAAGGATGGGATGCCTTGGTAGCTAGGAGGTCCCTGTATGGATAAAAGGACCTTATGCTTGGGGGAAACTCTTGTACTTAAGTGGAAATCTTGCAAGATATGCAAGAAATTCCCTTTCGATGAAGTCAGAAATCATTAGTTGGTCTCAAAGTAGTACCCGAACTCTCGAAGATCTGGTAAAACCCTTGAATAACCCATGAAATTGGCCAAGTATCGATTTCATACCATTATCCAATAGAAAACCTTATGCTTGAGTCGAGGAAAATTACATCCGTCGATTTGGTGTGGTGAATGTATCTCATTTGTGGATTTGTTGTAGGTCCCACCTATTCACCCTAGAAAAGGTTAAAGGAGTGGACGTTAATCGACATTCAAGTTAGAGGCATTAACGCATTCAGAGCCGTTAGATGTCAGGGTCTGAGAGTCGTCATATCCAGGGATAAACCCGTTAGAGTGTTGTGACCATCAATTGTCACAATGGATGCAAAGGTGGTGTAACCACTTGAGGGAAATCCAACCTATTATTTGGCATTGAGCCCTATTATCACAATATATATCACTTGTGCAAATCCCTCACAAGAAGCATGATAAGTGTAACATATGGAAGTAATTTCCATTATCATCTAAGTAGTTACTTCCCTTGTTTTAGTGAAAGATTGAGATCCAAAACAAGGGAGGCTTCCCTAGCAACCTCAAGCAAGTCCGAGCAAGTCCAAGCGAGTCTACGACCCATTAACTTGGTTACTTTATTACACCACCAACTAAGTCAAGGTTCAAAGTGAAGACAAAGTGGTTAAAACAAGGAAAATTCAAGGCTTGTGTGTGAGGTGTTCCAAGAAAATGAGAGATATTTACGAAGTCCAATAAGTCGAAATAATGTCTTGAAACACTAGCTATCAAAAGAAAAATAATGTCTATAATAAAACTTGAATAAAGAGATGATTTACTTCAACAAATGACAAATTATAGCAACAACAATATAACAGTCCTAAAACTCGTAAAGATGCAATGAAAGAGACATTAAATGCAAGTTAAAACTCACACATCAATAACCAATGATTGTTTAAACATAAAAGAGCATGAAACTACTTCAAAGATGCAAGACGTCAAAACCCTAATAGGCTAAAAATTGTAATAATGCAATAAATGATGTCAAAAGGTATTCTAAGTAAGTGAAAATGAAACCCTAGACATTAGGCTAACAATGAATAGGAAATGGAGATGTAAAGCAATTAAACATAAAACTATCATAAGACATCAAGGAGAGAGGGAATTTAGGGTTTAAATCACTTGCAATGGAGAAAAGACTAGTGTCGTCTAGCTTCCTTGGGCATATGGAGTCTAACATGCAACTTCTATGGAGAGCAAAGGCTAGGATAAAACTCAAGAAACAAACACTAGGGTAGTCCACTACAAACCCTAGAAAAAATCTTATGTCCTTCAACAAGATTTATATGAATGATAACATGGAAGATAACCCACTACAAATATTCCTTCAGGTTTCAAAACAAAATTTATCCAAAAGAAACAAGATAACATGAAAAATCGCCACTTTGATCGAGAATTTACTTAATACATTCAAGAATAAATAATCCAAGACTTGAAAATAACACTTAATAGCCAAATCGTTTAGCATGAAAGAAACCCTAGAAATGAAATCATCCAAGAAACACTTGCAAAGCATCCACTAGATCATTCTCAATAAAGTTCCCACAAATACTCCATGATGAGAAAGAAAGATAAGAGACAAGTAGTAGTAGTTCTCCACAAGATGAGTTATGATTTAAAAATGAGGAAACCCTCAAGTATATATATGAGACAAGCCTAGCACTTTATCTCTCTAAAATCCCCTATGACATAATAAATCCATGATAAAAGGTGGATAGTTCTCAAGCCGACCCCCAAAATGGCCTCCAACATAAGAAAATAAGGCTAAAACATCAAAACATCATCTAAAATCCTACACGTGTGAGTGTGAGAAGTTCCAAGTGTTAGAATAAAAGAGATATGCTCATTTTTCCATAGACAATATAACAATATTGTCACCCAACCATAGGCATGCAACCACCCCCAAGCACCTTTAACCTTGACAAACAAAATAATTTCAGAAGCAAACCCTAGAACAAATAACCAACCAAAGTAGCGTACTTCTCTCCAAAGATAGTGTACCAAACAAAGAATTCAAACCATAACTGCAACTGTGTTAACCCCTAGATTTTCACCCTTGAAAGTCTTGAGGGTTAAGAGCCAACATGCAACACTTTGGTTGGCATACTGAGATTTCCCCAGGGTTTTAACACTTATGTTGAGCAGGAGGTTGGTTCACACATGAGGCAGGTACATGATCAGTACAGGGTTACTTAGTTCAGAGTCACAATCTACATGATTTCCATGCATTTTTGAGAGAGAGATATATACACACAAGTGTTGCTAAATTTTAGGAGACATGGTTTGAGTGGGTCTGTTGATAGTTTGAGGCCGTTTTGAGCATATAGTATGAGTCCTTGCAGGATTCTAGACCTGATTACAATTTTCCGAGAGACGTGCATAAAATTTCTATTTTTGGCAGGTTGTGATTCAGGCCCCGGGTTTAGATTCTGAGAGCACAATATTGATCCTTGAGGCATCTAGAGGCCTTTGGAACTTTTTCCAGATGATGTCACCTAGATTTCTATTTTTAGCAGGTTGAGTACCAGGGCTCGCATGTCGGTTCTAACTGCATATTCGGATCCCTTGCAGGAAGACGAGATCAATGAGAATAAATTCAAGGGCATTTAGACAAATTTCTATTTTTAACAGTGTCTATTTTTAGCACTAGACAGATGATGGTGCTTTCCCAGTCATGTCGAACATTTGTGGAAATTTTGGGTCAGTTTCGACAAGTTTCAAAATATTGGGACTGTTGGCACCAGGTTGAAGTGGAAAGAAGGATGATCATGGGGAAAGAAAGCGTGAAGAAACTGAAGTAAAAACTGGAGGAAGAACAACACACATGAATGCAAGAAAGTGTGCACAAGGAAAGCGACAATTGGAGGAAGAACAACACACGCGCATGGGAGGAAGACCTAACGTCAGTAGGGTTAGGGTTTTGGTAATACATTGTAAATGGATGAAGAGCCCGATAGATATAAATAGAGATACGTAGGTATCATATGGAGGTTCGCCTTTTGTATTAGTTTGGATTTTGTATTATTCCATCATAGTTATGTACGAGTTGTTGCGTTATGTAATACTGTTATGAACCATTTTTGTAAGATGTTGAGCTAAGAACAGAGGGGAGAAGGAATATCTGAGGATTAGATCACAGGTTGTGGAGCCTGGTGCGATCTAGTTCGCCTCATACAGATCTTACCCAATTTGAGGAGAACTGTAAGTGCGCGGCGCTGGAGATGCATAACTACCATAATAAAAGAGCCTAGAGCCAAATCTTTGTGAACGTAGCCCAAGAGGGGTGAACCACGATAATATCTGTGTAATGTGATGAATGCATGTATATCTTTGTTTCCTTTCAACAGTTAATTGTTATGCCAATGAATGAGTGAATATATTGTTATGAAATACGATTGTGTTGTTCGGGGAATAAACTGTGGTAGATAAGCGCATAACCAGGAATAATAGTAGGTTGCAGCCACAAGTCATAGTACATGGCTCTGAATAATAAACCCCTATCTCATACTCAATCTTAGGTTGTAAACACCTGAGTCTTACAACCACCCATTTAAAGCTATCTTGGGTGATACTGCGCAGTGCATTCTGTGTACTGTGTTGCCTTTTGGTTTACCAGGAGGGCCGATAGTTTTAGAGGATTTGTTGGAAACCTGAAAGACATGAACCCTGGGTCAATAACTTAGATGGTCAAGAAAGAAGAATAAGTAATTAAAACCAACAAATGGTTCTGTTGCCACGTTAATAGGAACGAGAGAGGACTGAGTAGACGAGATAGATTGAGTGAGAAGAGAATGAAGAAAAAAAGAGAGCAATGAACCACTAGAAGGGAATGTTGAGACCTTGGAACCCCACGAAAGCAGAAATTGAAGGCTGGTTGAGAACCAAAGAGCTATAGTTTTCACAGAAAGACAATAGAAACCCTAGAATCACACCTCGCAAATATCTGTATAAATACGTATTTATTGATTTACATGAAGTCTTTTTCTGTGATTTTCCGCATCTACTACAAGAGTGGATACTAAGGTTGAAGGATAACCATGCGATGAACTGGATTCAACAGTTAGATTGGACCCTAGTACAGATTGAGAAATTACAACAGGTGAACAACAAATTCACCCAAGCAATAGACTTTTGGTTTGACAGTATTGTGGCAGGCTTCATCACAGAGTTTGCAGTTGACACAGCGAAGTCATATAGCACAATAGAGCAAGAATTTCTTCGTGGACCTCGAGGAAGGTACATTCGATCCTTGTATACTTCTATTAAGATACTGCTATGTAACAAAGGTGTAATGACAATGGAATCAGACAAATAAACTTCCACGCGTGCATGGGGGAAGGGGGGAAGCACTGACAGAGAGAGAATAAATGGAAGGAGGTAAGGATAAAGGCAAGAAGTAGGAGGAACCCTTGGATCCGATCATGATGGATGACGACCAGATCAAGTGGATATTGGCGTCATTAGGAACGACGCGTAGCAGAGTACCCTACTAATATAAGGTGAATACCAAGAAGAGAGTCGTAGCTACAAGGGAGGGCTTGGATAGCGATGAGGAAGAGGTAGAGGATCTCCAGGCTGTGGAGCAGATTGAGGAAATCCTGCGTGCAACATACGAGAGGAAGACGAGAGGTCCAAGAATGGGAGGAGAAGGCAACCATCCTATCCATATTAATGTCAGTGTGGAACCCATAAACCCATGTGCGACTAATACACCAAAGAGAACACCACCGTTTAGGCAACCGAAGTTCGGAGGAAGTCCGATAGCAGGAAGTACATCTACACAAGGAGAAACAATTGGAGGAGCCAGTTCAAGCAACACTAGTCAAGTATCTACACCACGTGGAGGAGGTAGTAGTTTCGTATTCAGAATGGTAGGACACGATTCCACCATCAGATTACTAGAATTTCGAGGAGAATAAGCAGAAGACCCTGAGAAGCATTTGTTCATTTGTGCAAAGATCTGGGAATCAAAACAGATCACTGATGAAGATACCAAACTTGCATAGCTAGTGATAATTCTAAGAGACCACGCACTAGACTGGTACATGAGTCTAGACACAAATAGTGCCCCTGGGACGATAAGGACACTGGACGACATTAAGAAATTATTGATAAATGAGTTCCATAAGCCGACCTAGGAGGATTAGTACATGAACGAGATGATCGAAATAAGACAGAAACCAGGAGAATCTATATGGGAGATTGATCATATATTCAAGCGATTGAAGGGAAAGTTAAAATACCTCATGACCGATATGCAACATCGACACCTGTTTTTCAACTCACTATTACCACACTTAAAATATCCCTTACGACAACAAAAGTTTCAGACGCAGGACCTTGCAACTGGAAGAGAGCTAGTACCAGCAGACAGACCCAACTATCAAAGAAATGAAGGAGGATATGAAGAATTTAACATTTCAGCTGAACCAGAATAAGAACAAGGACAAACGAGAAGTCGTTTGGTGCACCACATGCAGGACAAAAGGACACCACAAGAATGAATGCCCAAGATTCGTGCAGTATATGGAAACAGGTATGCCAAATCCTCTACCACAGGGAGGATTATGGTGCGAAATATGCAAGAAACTGGGTCACGACCCTTATCACTACACAATGATGCAGAAATAACAAACAGTTCCAAAGAGTTCATATTGCACCTTTTGCAAGTCAGTGGGCCACGACAACAAAGATTGCAGAACTATGGAGCTAATGCGGGAAAGAACATCAGATGCATATAGGGTACAGGCCGAAATGATGATTGGGAAAGCAACACCACAGTTCAATCAAGCCCCAGCTCCATACAACACTGTGCAACAACAATATAATACTACGCATCAACCCTACAATAACGTGCAGCTGCAGTACAACCCAGAACAAACCCAGTACAATACCGCGTAGTACAATCAGGCAACATAGTATAATGCGCCAAGAGGTGATCAAGCAGGATATAGAGGAGGAGGACAAGACAAAGGAGGTTTCAGACGCGATAGAGGACCAGTCACATGTCACAATTGTCAACAACTAGGACATTATTCATGGGAATGTCCACTTCCACCAGCAACTTGTATGTATTGTCGCGAATCAGACCACGATACAGAGGAATGTTCGACACTACTAGTAAAGATTCAGGAAAAGAGGAACCAAAACAATCAGAATGTTTAGTGGATTTCAGCCGAAGCAAGGGATGATGGACGGAACATCAATATAGTCACTCGTGGAGGAATGAAAACAGGAAATGACACAGTTTGATAGGAACCAACGCAAAACCAATGGGTAAAAAAGAACACTGACCCCAAGAAGCAGTTCAACGTGAAAAAGGAAAAGGAGATCTTGAAAGAAGCTCGACAAGAATTTCAGAAGGAGGACATAGCATTGACTGCACAACTAAGCAAGGAAGCCCCAAAATATGAGATACCGCCATCGCTGGACCATACCAATGAAATGCAACCCAAGGGACAAGTAAGTACAATCAAAGGATTTTGCAATCATGCATAAAAGTATTAAGTGATCCTTCATCTGTGAAAATATTGCAAAACATACTAGAGAAATGTAGCAGCGAGACAGAAGAAAATATAGAACCAAAAATCGTCAATCACCTACACAGAAGAAGAAGAACAAGTAGGGAATTTAGACTAAATGCTAACATTGGGGATTTCAATATGGGAGACATTATACTAGACCTAGGATCCGAAGTGAATGTGCTACCAAAGATGACATGGCAATGCATGGGAGAACCAACATTGGGATACTCAACTGTTCAATTGAAACTAGCAAATCAACATAGAGTCCTACGAATAGGTAGACTGAAAGGAGTGACAGTAGATCTTGATGGAGTGCGCACTAAAGCAAACTTTGAAGTCATTGAAATAGTAGATGGCACAACACCTTATCCGACATTGCTTGGTTTGGATTGGGCGTTTGACAACCAGGCCATAATCAATTTGAAAACCAATAAAATGGCATTTGAGTCTGGAGAATACAGGGTTATAGCACCACTAGATCCATCGGAAGGGGAGAGTTTCATAGAACCCACTTGCCTGGACTTAGAGGAGATCAGCCAGTTGTACAGAACAACTGCGCACGATGAGGATTACATAAACCCAACTGCAGACGGGGCACTCAGTTGGTGGAGCATTACTTCATGCGCAACAGACTCAGACACCGGGTTAGAAAACTAGCAACAGAGACTACACGAAGTATCCTTGAGAATATGTGCAAGAATAGACTGCTCAGTAAGGTGGGTAGGCATAGAAATCAGAGAACCACCCAGTTTCCATGGACTAAATGATTTGGAAACATTCTTGACACAATATGAAGACAAAGTATTAGAGAATCAGATTATCACTTGACTAAGCACTCAAGGCCACACCCACAAGATGGTGGGGCACACATAAAGAGACCATCACAGACTAGTATCAATGTAAGTGATTACTGTGCATAAGGTTCGGCGCAGAACAAGAATAAAACAAACAAAAAAAACACGAAGGACAAGAGGCACCAACAAAACACTTGGCGAAGTGAAAAATGTTGTGGAAGATGACACCACCGGAGGAATGGCCTCATCACTTCATACATACTTTAGAGGGCATACCAGTGAACTGGTATATAGACCAGGAATTGCGCAAAGGAACTACGACATGGACGACATTGCAACAGAACTTTATAGTCACTTTCTCATTCAATCATGAGAACCGCAACATAGACGCAGCCCTGGAACGGATCAGAGGAGTCATATTCATTAAAGAACCAGAAATAGAACTTATCACAGAAGAACAATAGCGGAATAAACAAATAGTCAAGGAACTGTTGTCATGTTACCAAGTACAGGAGGAAGCACCAAATGAAGATGATCCATGCGATATTCAGATCGAAGAAGTAGAAGGCGAAAGAGATGTGGAAGGACCACCCATAGAATCAGAAGTCATTTCCACGCCAATTAAGGTAAAGAAAGTTAACATCGGGATAATTGAGTAGCCCAAAATGACCAGCATTGGAGACTACTGGGATGAGCAGACAATAGAAAGCATCATAGAATTGTTGCCCGAATATAGTGACCTTTTTCCCACAACATTTACAGAGATGAAGGGTATAGCCGAAGAATTAGGAGAAATGAAGATACCACTCAAATCCGACGCGAGACCTATTAAACAACGACCCTACAGATTGAACCCCATATATAAACAGAAATTTAAAGATGAGATCGACAGGATGCTTGAAGCTGGCATCATCGAACCAGTCGAGGAATTAGAATGGATAAGCCCGATGGTAGTACAGGACAAGAAACAAAGAAGAGGGATCAGGATATGCGTCGACTTGAGGAAGTTGAACGATGCATGCCTACACGACCCATTTCCTACACCGTTCACGGATGAAGTGTTAGAGAATGTGGGGGGACATGAAGCTTACTCATTTACTGATGGATTCTCAGGCTACCATCAGATTAAGATAGCACATGAGGACAGACCTAAGACCACGTTTGTGGCAGAATGGGGATCTTATCAGTACACAATCATGTCATTTGGACTGAAGAATGCACCCGCAATATTCTCCAGAGTGGTCAACGTAACATTTAAGGAATTCATCCATCAATTTCTTGAAGTATACCTGGATCATTGGACAGTTTATAGTCTATTGAAAAACCATGTGGAAGTTTTACGACTGATTTTAGAGAGATGTATACAGTGCCAGAGATCACTGAATATCAAGAAATGCATATTTGGAACACCGTTTGGGATACTATTGGGCCATATAGTATGCAAACAAGGCTTGTTAGTGGATCCGGCAAAGATCACAGTCATTGTTAACTTACCAGCACTAAAAACAGACTTCCAGCTAAGAGCAACATTAGGACACACAAGATACTACAGGAAATTCATCAAAGGATATGCACAGATCATAGAACCAATGGAAAAAATGTTAAGGAAGGATACAAAGTATCAATGGAACAACGAGTGTCAACATGGTCTGGATACCCTGAAGGAAAATATGGTTACCGCGCCGATATTAGTATTTCCAGACTGGGAAAAGACATTCCATGTGCATGTAGATGCATCAGTGATATCACTTGGAGCTATCTTAGCACAGCCAGGAGCGAGAGACTTGGATCACCCGATAGCGTTCGCAAGCATAAATTTATCAGACTCTGAACATAATTATAACACGACAGAAAGAGAAGGCCTATCCATGGTCTATGCACTACAAAAGTTCATACATTACCGATTGGGAAAACACTTTAAGATGTTTACAGATCACTCATCCCTGAAATACCTAGTCAACAAGCCAGTGTTGGGGGGGGAGCATCTATTGATGGTTACTGTTATTTCAAGAATTTGACTTTGAAGTAATAATTAAACCAGAAAAATTAAATGCAGGACCTGACCACCTATCAAGGGTCACTAATGGAGAAGAACCTATGAATTTAGAAGACAACTTTCCGGATGCACAATTATTCTCAGTACAAATTGTTGATGACTATTTCGTAGAGATCACGCAATACTTGAGCACATGTACTACGCTGCAAGAATATACCACCGCGCAGAAGAAGAACCTGGTAGTCCGTGCAACCGACTATCAACTGATCATAGGACATCTATACAAGATGGGCGCAGATAGCATCTTGAGAAGGTACATGTTAGAGCATGAACGACCAAGAATTTTAGCAGAAGCCCACAAGGGAATGGCAGGAGGGCATTATGCAAGAAAAGATACCGCGCAGGACTATGGTGGCCAACGATTCACAAAGACTTGAAATATTACTGTCAAAGATGTGATGTCTCTCAAAGGGTAGGAAAACCCAATAGAAGGGACGAGATGCCACTATGACCACAAGTAACATTATAGGCATTTGACAAATGGGCAATAGACTTTTTGGGACCAATTAAGCCAACAACCAAAAGGATAGGGGCAAGATACATTATCATCGTGACAGAATACCTAACAAGATGGGTGGAAGCCACACCGATAAAATATTGTAGCGCAGAGACAGCTACACACTTCTTGTTTGAACAAGTAATCATTAGATTTGGGTGTCCAAGAGTTTTGATGAGCGACCAAGGCACACACTTCATAAACAACACCATCCGCACGATGACTGAAGAGTTTGAAGTTCATCACCAGAAGAGCACACTGTATCATCCACAGACAAATGGCACAGTAGAAGCCTTCAACAAAATTCTGGAGAATGCACTGACAAAGATCTATAACGTCAACAGAGACAAATGGGACCTCAAAGTACTAGAAGTATTATGGACGTATAGGACTACATGCAAAAATTTGACAGGGCACACACCATTCAAACTAGTCTATGGCCAAGAAGCAGTAGTGCCATTAGAAGTTTTAGTACCCAGCTTACGCGTAGCAGCTATCACACAAATGACAGAATGAGGCGCAATACAGGAGAGACTGAATCAATTATTGTCAATGGAGGAAGACCAAATATTGGTAGGATTCCATCAACAAGTGCAGAAAGAAAGAGACAAAGCTTGGCACGATCGACACATCAAGAAGAAAACGTTCAAGGAAGGAGATCTAGTATTGCTCTACAACAACAAATTGTTTCATCACCCGGGAAAGATTAGAATGCATTGGTTAGGACCATATGAAGTAAAAGCTGTCACAGACGAAGGAGCTGTACAAATAAGCGATTTAGTAGGTGAAAAAATTAGAGGAATTATCAATGGGAGCCGACTGAACTTGTACAAGGACAGTTGACCACCCACCGCGCAGTAAAAAAATAAAAATAAAATAAAATTCAAAAATAAAAAAGAGAACAAAAAGGAAACAAGACTAAAAAGCATGTAGTATGCCAGAGATAGAAAGGCCACATGATGTTCGAAACACAAATTCAACAAAACAAAGGACAACAGTCATATACAAAGGGAAACAAGCAGGAAAAGGAAAGTCGGCAAAAGCAGTATCACATGACAACACTAGGCGGAATTAAAGCACGACAAGGACCAATGGGACATCACATTAAACACGCCAACTGGAGATGAAAAAGAAAGCGTAATGGAAAGTATGACACCACCACAGATGCATTGAACCCATAGTTATGATGCATTAAATGCATAATGGAGGAAGCGCCCTCGACAAGCTTCGTGACAAGCCCATACAACATGCGAGCATGGGAGCAGCTAGTCTATTCATGAAAGGAGCACAGAGAGAGAGTAATAGTATCCAGAACGAACAAAGCGAGACCACAGATCTCACCTAAGTTATTCGAACTCGACAAATGTTCGACAATCACCACTATGGCACCATCGAAGCCATCAGAAGAAGACCAGACAACCAGACCGACCAGGGTTCAAACTAGGTCATGAGGACCGCTGGAAGAAAATGAACAACAATAGCCGAAGATTGTCGATATCGAAGAGATCCCATCTCCAGAGACAATACCGGTGAACTCTACACTGATACTAGAAGAGATTCAGCAACCAAAAGCAAAGGCCATAAAAGAGGATATGCCAACAACGACGCAGGAGCCTCAGAATGAGGAAGCAGAAACCCAACAGGAAGTGCAACCATAAAGCACTAAAGTAGCCGTGGAAGTTATTGGAATGACAAAAAACCTGGAAGCAACAGTGCAACCAGACGAGTCACAAATGACCATCTCAGGTCAACCAACAGAGGAGACCGCTGGAAATGTTGCGGCTTGGCTAGAATGGCTGATAGGGGAACAACCAGAAGTTGTTGAAACTTTGAACCAACCACTGGAGTAGGAAGACAAAGTATAGATACCGAGCTCACCCCACAAGAAACCTGTAGCATAAATTGTTCTACCACGCATACCAGCTGGACTACAGGTAGAACCGAAGCTACTGGGTCACGTCGAGAAGCTCAAGTATTCTGAAAATGACATATCAAACGAAACCAAGTTCCCAAAACTTGCGCAGAGGGTCTTTATGTAGATCATAGGTGTAACCCGACTTGGAGAAATGATCAACCAACCACACCAATGGGCAGTTGGGCTGGAGAGAACAATAATCTTAGGTTTGCTGAAGCTACCACATTTTGGCAGAGGCTAGTACGTGACAACATGCGTCAAGCAGTTATTAGCAGTTACACATGGAGGGGATATATGGTTGGACAAACCCGTCCCCATAACCATTGAGCTTATTGCACAAATAACAGGATTACCAATCCAGGGTATGGATCCCGTGTTGATTCTGGATGACAAATCCAAGGAGAAAGCATTGGCAGAAGAAATGAAGAAGAAATATGGCACCGCCAAGGGAACGAGAGGCATCATGATCAAACGAATCAACAACGCAGCTACACAATTGGGTGCAAATATCCTAGCTTGAAAATTTCTCAGAAAATGCCACAAAGATGAAGTACTAGCTAGAGTCATTGCAGTTGCAGCTCAGTGCGCGGAAGGCACCTCAATGCGTTGGGCGCCATATTTATTGAACTTATTTCAAGAGGACTGCAAGGATGCATAGTACCTAGTCATAGAGTTCCATTACTCATGGTTGATCACCCTAATAGCCTTCATGGGATGGCGAGAACCAGGGTATGTGATTTTTTGTACTAGACCACACCTAGCGGGAGCGAGATACCTATTACTGAGATCCGGGCCACATGCCAGGCACAAGAGGGAGAATGGAATCATATTTGAAGCATAACTACGAGACATACAAAAAGATATTAGCCGATCATGGAGAATAACACCAGAGGTTGTCGCACGATATGCAGACATCGCCAACTTCCGGGCCACACGACAAACAATGTGGATACAACAAAGGCAGGATCTAGATAAACAGTGGCTATAGATGCACTATTGCATCACAGAGGGTGATATCGACATGGTCATCAGCGAATGGCCTGATGAATGGAGGATCTCAGCCATTACCCCGGGAATACCGGAAAGAACAACAAAAGGAGAGGCAGCGCAGGTGGAAACGTAGCCTTCAGAAATCCTAGTGCCCAAGAAACCAAGGACGGGCCAAAGCAAGTCGACTCAGGCATACGAAGGGTCAAAGAAGACAGGGACCCAGAAGGGGAAGAAAGAGACTACACATCAAACCAACGAATAATAGAAACAGGCTGAGGGAGCGCAAGAGACCTCCCTAAATCCCATCACACAGGAACCAGGGGGAACTAAAAGACTAGCCGCGCAGGTAGGAGGTGCACACAAGAAATCAAAGGCGCAACGAGCATCACTAGACTATAGATCATAGAGGACAATGGGGAAATGATCGCCATAATGGTCCAGGATTGCCTAGCAGAAGACTTCGATCAATCAACACATCACAGGGATAAACTGCAAAAAGAGCTGGAAGAAATGGGATAGTTCCTCAAGAAATTCAGGGAAGTATAGATAGAAAGAAACAACAGAGGCATAGATCCACCGACACTATAGACCAAAGAAAGAGTGGAGGAAGAAGAATGAGACCCAGTCCACTCAATGCCACACCCAAACACAACGGTCTACATCAAACCTAGCATGTTGTGCATGGATGAAATCGTGGGGAAGACACCCTTGAAGGATTTAGACCACATCCAATTGGTCTTGACGTGGATGTCATCAAGGGAACTACACAAGTTGCAGGTTAACGTCGACCATGAGGTACAGTCTCGTGCACATAAAAACTTAGTAGAGCTACAACAATCAACAAAGAAGCGGGAGGCACTGGAAAAAGTTTGTGAGCAGGCCAAGTTCGAAACTCAGGAGGAAAAAGAATGCAGGAACGAACTGGAATGAAGAGTGCGAGGAATTTTTGAGAAACTCCCAAAAATCACGTAGGGAAATGAACTCCTCGTAGCAGAAAATATCGATCAGATTGTGCAGGCCATTGAGCAATATCAGAAGGAGATTGAGAGTCTCTGAGAGCAACTCATACCCACCACTCCACCAACAGTGAAGGAGCAAAGGAAGCAGGAAGCAACAATTCAACTACAGGAGATAGAACATCAGGTTATCACAACAACTGAATTGTTCAATAAAGCAACACAACTTTGGGCAAGGTTGGAGGAGGATCCACAGGTCCAACGTTGGGACAAGAAAGAGGAAAGGATCAATGCAGTGATCCAGGAACTCAAACAGAGGCAGAAGACCATACCAATCCTAGAACGAGTCAAAGGGACGCAAGATATGAAGAAGATGCAGACAGAACTTATCACTGTGCAAACACAGAAACATGAGCATCAGGCTCAAATAGAGCCATTACAGGAACAGGTAGCAGAAGTACTCGCACAGGCGGAAGGAGACAAAACACAGATAGCACAGACCCAAGCAGAATGTGTAGGACTACTGAGCGATGAAGTGGAAGTTCAGGTAGTGGACACCATCAAGGAGAAGGCCGCGCAGGCACTGACTAAAGCAACAGATCTCAAGGAAAAGTTCCAGACAATCACCAAGGAGATCAAGGAAGCTCAGAAAGATTAGGTGACTCGGGACGAGTCACATGTTAGTGTTGGGGGACCGTTGGCACCAGGATGAAGTGGAAAGAAGGATGATCGTGGGGAAAGAAAGCATGTAGAAATTGAAGTAACAGATGGAGGAAGAACAACACGTGCGCATGCAAGAAAGCGTGCACAGGGAAAGCGACAATTGGAGGAAGAACAACACGCACGCATGGGAGGAAGACCTAACATTGGTAGGGTTAAGGTTTTGGTAATATATTGTAAAAGGTTGAAGAGCCTGATAGATATAAATAGAGATATGTAGGTATCATATGGAGGTTCTCCTTTTGTATTAGTTCGGCTTTTGTATTATTCCATCATAGTTATGTACGAGTTGATGCGTTATGTAATACTATTATAAACCATTTTTGTAAGTTGTCGAGCTAAGAAGAGAGGGGAGAAGGAATATCTAAGGATTAGATCACAGGTTGTGGAGCCTGGTGCGATCTAGTTCGCCTCATACAGATCTTACCCAATTTGAGGAGAATTGTAAGCGTGCGGTGTTGGAGATGCAAAACTACCATAATAAAAGAGCCTAGAGCCAAATCTTTGTGGATGTAGCCCAGGAGGGGGTGAACCATGGTAATATCTGTGTAATGTGATGAATGCATGTATATCTTTGTTTCCTTTCAATAGTTAATTGTTATGCTAATGAAGGAGTGAATATATTGTTATGAAATACGATTGTGTTGTTCGGGGAATAAACTGTGGTAGATAAGCACATAACCAGGAATAATAGTAGGTTGTAGTCACAAGTCATAGTACATGGATCTGAATAATAAACCCCTATCTCATACTCAATCGTAGGCTGTAAACACCTGAGTCTTACAACCACCCATTTAAAGCTATCTCGGGTGAGACTGCGCAGTGCATTCTGTGTATTGTGTTTCCTTATGATTTACTAGGAGGGCCGATAGTTTTAGAGGATTTGTTGGAAACCTGAAAGACATGAACCCTGGGTCAATAACTCAGATGGTCAAGAAATAAGAATAAGTAATTAAAACCAACAGGGACCGAATGGATATTTTTATAAGCTGCTATATTTAGCAAGTCCAATCATCTCCAACAGTGACAAGTGGCGAGATCAGATTCTGACATGTAGCCGAGTTTTAATGAGATGTGGCATCTACGTGGCATTATTTGACCAAGGGCGCATGGGGCGAGGTAGCACTTCCATGGACAAAGTTTAGCAAATTGGGCTAACTTTTGTCGCTAATTCTTCTTCACCTATCATAAAACCACTTTCTGTACATTATCCCTAAAACCCATTTCCCTTTAATTCTATCCGAATCTTAAACCCAGATCTCTTTGTCCTAAACCTCTATCCTAATCCTAAAACTATTTTCCCTTTCCACACTACCCTCACTCACCTTTTTCCTAACCCACTCATTTAACCCCTTTAATTAATTTAATTAATTAAATTAATTAATTACCCTTTTTCCTAACTCCCTCCACATTTTTTCTAACTCATACACACTTTCATGACCCACCCCCTTTCCCACCTTTATTAAATGATTTAATTAAATGTTCACTTTAATTTTTCCTAACTCCCTCCACATTTTTTCTAACTCATACACTTTCTAGACCCACCCACTTTCCCACCTTTATTAAATGATTTAATTAAAGGTTCACTTTAAATAATTATCAAAATAAAAAGACAAATTTATGATCTTACTAGTGATTGAAATATAAAGAATATTATATGCGAGTTTCTTTCCCAGTGATTGATCTTGCCCAGTGATTGAAATATAAAGAATATTATATGGTCCTAGTGATTTATAGATTAGTTAATTCATTTAGGTGTATCCCATGTTCCCCATGCTCATACGTACTACCGCCTTTCCTTATGGCAAGCACTATACACCATGCAACAACCAAATCATTAGTGGGCCGTTGCATGGTCCAACCGTGCGGAAATTGTCAGTGCATGCCATGCATGCATCTCCATCCATCAACATATGATGTCACTGACCAGATATCCAACGAGTTAGGATACATCGGATTAATGGCCACAATCACATGCTAATACCTCTGATAAATGTCCAACAACCACCACCATGCAATCGTTCTATAATTGAAATATCAAAATTCAAAATTTAAACTTGCGTGCTTCATTTGAAAGAATTGAAATTTTGAAATGTCTCTGTTCAAAGGCCATGAGACGTTGACAACTACCTTGGCATGTTGGACATCGGGGAAGCCAACTCTATGATTTGTTGCATAAATTATAGGCAACTACCAAATATGTGATTTGTTCCTCCTCCATTGGATATGATTTGAAGCAGGTCCATGTCTCACTCACTCCTATGCACTCGAAACAAACCGAGGGCCCCATAAAATCTTGGTATAAGGATGAAGTCATCCTCACTATCTCCTTCCAGATGTAGGAGCTGAGCTGGTGATTTAATTCAATCTCCCAAATAGTTATAATCCTCATATCCTGCCCCTGCAACACAAATTGGATGACTATGCTCTTCGCAACTAGAATCTGCGACTTGTAGATGATTAGGTGAGGTGTCCATAAATTGCTCAGTAGTTTTGACAATGGTGCAAAAAACACAAGCATCCTAGCCTATGCACTAATGTTGAAACCGAAAATCCTTGTGGCCTGCACCCCATGTTGCCTGGTTAAACAATAGAATATATCGTCAAATAAAACCAAGTCATGCGTTATATCCAACTCCTCTAGAAGATTTCCAAAGGTTCGCCATGACTTGGTACACGATTCGTAGATTTCCAAGACTGTTCCTGGACCGCCATCAGGCATCGAATTTCCCACTTCCATCACTTTGTAGTTGTTATCCTGATTCTTGCAGTCACTGCCAGTTTGCGCAAGGCATTTGGCGACATGGGAGGTCTGTATTTGTAACATGCGAGGAAGTTTGATGCACATCCGGCTATAAGGATTGTATATGTATGAAGTAGTATCAGAAATGTATGCGTCTGGAGGACAATGACATTCATTGGGTAACTTGTCTACCAACAATAGGCTTGTCATCGATCCACAAAGAAAGACGTGAAACCCTGTTGGTCCCCTGGATATGGAGAAGCAGGGCTTCCAAGTCCTTGTGTAGAAGCAATAAGACATGCAAGGAGTTATGGAGAAGCTATCGCACACAAGAAACCATGGATCCCTGTTCATAGGCGCCTTTGCCCATATATCAGTTATGAATTTGTTGGAGAGTAGGGCATTCCATTCCCTAGACACACAACGAAATCTATAAATGCTTTCCACATGCATCCAAGCCAATATCTCCAATTGCAAATCCTTGTGCAATCTATTCCACTTCTTAGTAGCTAAATTTGATTCGCTGGGATCCGCCATTAATGGAAACTATGAACTGATTTGCCCCTTTCATCAGAGGGCATAGAAGCAAATTAATGGAAACTATAAACTGATTTGCCCCTTTCTTCAAAATGGAAAAAAGTTCATGATTGGAGGAATCCTTGAGCCAACATTTATACTGTTAACTAGTTACATGTAAGACTTTTGAGAACATGCAGTTAACAAAGATAGATATTTCTAACTTTTAGTTTAAATTTTTGTGGAGATTGTTAATTTGCGTGGATAATTTTTATTATATAAAATTGGAACATTTTTTCTAATATTGCATGGATATTGCATGGATATATGTAGCGCTTTATCGTTATGGATGAGAAAACTTACTTTTATGAAATTCTTTATACATAAATTAAATTCATTCTTTATACAAAAATTAAATTCATGTGTGTTTGTTTTATAATTGTGTATTCTAAATGTATGATTTTTTGGAGTTTTTACTGACATATTTTCCTATCAATTTTTACTGAAAATGCAATTTAAATAACAGATAATGGTAATTTCACCAAAATCTATTTCGTCAGATTCCCATGAAAAAAGTTAAAAATATCAAATATTTAGACAACATCTTTTATAATAAGAAAATCCAAATTTAACTAAACAATGTAATAATGATCAATGATTATAGCAAGATTCAACCATGAAAAGTGTTTTAAAGTGTTGTTAAACTCGAT
>ML776963.1:2089033-2104671 GCA_009831015.1 Picea engelmannii
TATATATATATATATATATATATATATATATATATATATATATATATATATATATATATATATATATATATATATATATATATATATATACCTTAGGAAGTTTAGTTTAATTCAACCAAGACATTAAGATATAAATATATAGATATTTTTATATTCTATATATAACTTTGCAAGCTTAGTTAATTCATGAAAGAATGAGATTCAAATATAAGTTAATAAAATATATATTTGGTTTTCAAATTGTGCGAGGATGGTAATCAATTAACTGTGGTTGATATTTATTTCATGGATTTTAAGTGTTAGTGGTAGTATACTGGGATGGTGGTGATAAGTTACATTATAATTGTTTTTTGGGATGGTGGTCATAAGTTACATTATGATTTTTTTGGATAAGTTTTTATTAGATTTTTTTATGGATAAGTTTTTATTAGACAATTTTTTGTTATATAGTTAATAGAGATAGTTTAGTTGTTCAGTTTGTAGTTAGTAAATTGATTACTAAATTCTATGAGTATTTTGTAATACATTAACTCTATTCAAATTTAATTTGTGGGAAAAAAAATCACTCAAATCCTTTAATTGGTCGAAAAAAATTGTTTAATATATTAATATAGACAAAGAAACAATTTGAATACCCCATATCAAAATCTATTAATAAACTATTGTTAATACTTAATAATAAGAATAGATGTTTTTCATTAAACCATTCATGCTCATATCCCACCATTAAAATTAATTGTTTTTATTTTGATTTCATAATAAACTTTGATTGCATTGATACTTAAACAAGTTTTGATCATTTTGATTAATTTAATGGGGTTTAGGTATTTTAATATTCCTATGGGAACATATAGTAATGGCTTTAGCTACTAATTTGGTTGTACACGTTTGATTTTTCCTACCTCACCTCCTCTCGGAGAGACAAGATCCTATCATGATTAATCCCTCATGCTTTATTCCTTAAGGACCATAGTTTAACTTAGAGGATGATTTTTTGTATTTTTTATTTATTTTGTGAAAATTAATTTAACTTATATTTTGTTGGTGCTAAGTTCTAGAGCAGGGAGGGGGGTGTGGGGGGTTGAGGTCAACTCGATCTACATGCTATACATACATTCAATGTTGGAAGCCATATTGCATTGAAATTTTGAGCTAGATCTCAGTTTGCATTTCCAAGTGTTGCTTGCACTAGTTATTTCAGGGCGCATTTTAGATTTATGCATTCACCTCCATTGCTTGTTTGCAATGGTATTTTGAGGGTTGTCTAGTTGGAATTTTCCTTAGTAATATTTTTCTATATGGTTGTGTGAGAGGTTGGTTACCTATGTACAAAGTGGTTTGCAACAACCTCTGTAGATTTAAGTGGCTTGTTTCTAGTTTGAGGGTCACCTATGCTCTCGAGGTGGTTACTTGATCGAATTGTAGTTGAATTTTCCCTTTACTTTGGCCACTTATGATGTCTTCTTGGGAATTATTCATGTCCTACCTATTATATCTAGCCATGATTTCACTGTTCAGTTTCTAACAAAAAATATTTTATTAATTTTCACAATGGTGATGCTTCACTAAAGAAGTAATAGCTTGAAAGATAATTGAAACGACTTGATTTTTGGTATTAAACGTTAACATAACTTTCTGATAAAGAAATGTTTCACCTGAAAACATATCTATTTATTAGGGTGAGAATTTGCCCAATTTATGTTTTAGACGTCTTCTACATGGCCATAATGGAATGAGAGAAAGATAATTTGTACATTGAAGTAGTTGTATGTTTGCGTGGAATTTCCAGGATTTATGTTTCATAGATGGTGTTATTATATCAGCTTAGTAAGAATAAATGTAAAACATAGATCCATCTTAATCCCAAAGATATATAAAAACTAAGAGGTGTTTTTCTTCATTTCTTTAGGGTTATGACAAGCATATTCACACATTATTTTAGATCCTACCAATAGAATAATAGATTTAAAGTTTTGAAAAATGAAGAGAACTAAGAGATATATTGTTTTCCACTTATTGAGGGTTACAACAAACATTCACACTAGAGTACTTAAGATTTCATTCTCCCCACCTGGACACCTAGCTTCTGTCTGGGAAATTCTAGCACCATAGTAATAACAACTCATCCCCTCTTAGGAAATGCTATCAACTTAATAATAATAATTCTTTGATTAGGCATCCTTGCCTAGGTTGCAAAGCACATCACATATTTGGGGGGAATTGTACTAAGAACATTTTTTATGCAAGGCACATAATATCATTAGTTTTAACTATTTTCACCAGGAAATATTATTCATATGCCTTCTATGGAGAAAGGAGGCGCAGATAGGGTGAAACCCTAACCCTATGGACATGGATCCTTGACCAAAATTAAAAACTATCCACTATTATTAGTTTTCTTATTCCAAAGAGAGAAAACTTTACATGGCTACAATTATTACCAACTTTCCATGAATTGTTCAGAGTGAAAGGCACACATAGGACATTAAATATAATATGACATTATATTATATCTAGGATTCCTTCAATATAGTTCCAATAGTAACTTATTGGGTTTCATGCAAAAACCTTCGTAGACTTTACCAGTCAAATCGTTGGGCGGAGGGGGTCTCATACACCAATTTGGTGTCTGGCTTGGCCATGACCTTAAAAAAGATTATTATTATTATTATTATTATTCAAAAAATTGAGGTTTCGACCTCCAGGTTTTTCATTTTGGCTTTCGTAAATGGAAATATTTATGTTCTCTACTCAATAATCCCTCATCATGAATCTTCTTTCCTCCAGTTGTTTTTAGTGTGTGTAAGAGTCTAATATGTTGTTGATCTTTATGAAAACCCCAAAATTTTTAATGTTGGCTCATGAGCACACAACAAGCAATAATCTATAGAGAAAGGGATGGTTTCCCATCAGCGCAGCCTCTATGCTCCTCTGCAACCTCCCATCTCTCTTCTTTGGTCCATAATATTCTCTTTCATGGCTCTACTTTATTATCTATAGGTTTGAATCCCTATCTCTAGCATGAGAACACAACTCTAGAACCTCAAAGTTGTGCAGGTATGGATAAAGGTTCAAATGAGAATGGTTGTGAGTGTAGCATGGAGTGCATGGGATTGAAGGAATGGAGTGAAGGAAGTAATTGTATGAATGGACCGAATGAACTGATAGTAATACTCCATTCGAGTTTTCATGAAGAGATTGCATGATAAAAGAGATGGTTTGAATTTCCATGAGGTTGAAATTCTCGTGGCAGTCGAGTCTGTTACACTCCCCATGGCTTGTACTCAACACCCATGTCATCATAACTATGGAAGGTGGACTTCCCCACCAACTACCCCTAGCATTAAATGATTGGTGGTTAGGGTTATTTAATAAGAAAATTGGTGAAAAGGAATGAAAGTTAGGAAACTTGGGATTATTTTTCAACCCTAGACCCCTTTTTCTCTTCCCCTCTAGTGAAATCATAGCCCCTTTCATTGTCTCAATAAACAACCTTGGAATTTTACATTAATTTTTGAAATAATATTGACATATCTTGAATATATCATGGAAATCCTACCTCATGGCATATAGAAAACATAATTATTGAAAACACATGCCAAGGCATTCACTAGTCGGGCCTTGGCCTTGAGCTCTACACCAAGAATTCATACAAAATATTTATATCATTTACAAATGGGGTCATCTATCTGAGCTCACATATCTCAACTCTGATCATTATATACATTTATTTACAATTCAATACAAACTATCCAAAGGGTCAAAACTAGATATTACAAAACTTTTACTTCTTTAACAATTACAATAATCATTTTCATATTAATAATCAAATTAATCACTTTAATATATTCCATTATATACATTTATAGTATGATGAATTTTCCTCACAATAATCATTTTTCCATCAAGAGTAGCAAGGTGCATTTATAGTTCAATTCAAATACGTAAGCCATTTACGGAAGCCTTCCATAAATGCACATTTACAGAGGTCGACTTCCATAAATCCGCATTTATGGAAGTGGATTCCGTATATGCGCATATATGGAAGCTCACTTCCATAAATGTGCATTTATGGTTGGCTTTCGTAAATGTGCATATACGACTCACTTTGAGCATTTACAGAAGCCAACCATAAATGTGCATTTAGAGAAGTCAGCTTCGCTAATACACATTTATGGAAGTGGCTTCCATATATGCACCTTTTTGAAATCCAACTTTTGTAAATACACATTTACGGTTGGCTTCTGTAAATGCGCATTTATGGAAATGGCTTCTGTATATGCACATGTGCAGAAGTTGGCTTTCGTATATGCACATTTATGGAATTTTTTTACGGAAGCCAACTTTCGTAAATATATGCTTCCATAAATGTGGAAATACGGAAGTCGGTTGTAGATGCACATTTACGGAGGTATAATTTCGTAAATGCGCATTTATGGAAGTGGATTCTATATATGCACATTTGTAGAAGTTGGCTTTCGTATATGCACATTTACGAAATTCGGCTTCCGTAAATGCACATATACAGAAACCAATTTCAGCAAATATATCTCTACAATACTTGTCTTTAACAACCTTACATTGATACTAAAGTATTATGATTTTACACTTGAGTTGTACTAGTGTTTTACTAACTTTTCTCTTGCATCATTTGATAGAATTTTAGCGTGTTTTTAGCAGCTCTAACAATCTTTATTTTGTTGATATATATCTTTGTTTACTGCTTCAATTAGGAACAACAATATTAACTTGCTTGTCCACCTAATATATTACGTGCATACTTGGATTTTCTTGTGTCTCGGGAAGGTACAATCACCCTTTACAGATAGATGTCTCCATTTGTAAATAATGTAAATATCTTGTATGAATTCTTGATGCAGAGCCTGACTAGTGAATGCCTTGGCATGTATTTTCAATAATTATGTTTTGTATATGTCATGAGGTAGGATTTCCATGGTATACTCAAGATATGTCAATATTATTTCAAAAATTAATAGAAAGTTCCAAGGCTGGTCGTTGAGAGCATGAAAGGGGCTATGGGTCCACTAGAGCGGAAGAGGAAAAGGGGTCTGGGGTTGAAAAATAATCCTGAGTTACCCATGTTTACTAACTTTAATTCCTTTTCACCATGTGTTTTATTAAAGAACCCCAACCACCAATCATTTAATGCTAGGGTCAGTTGGTGTGGAAGTCCACCTTCCATAGTTATGAGTACATGGGATTTGAGGTCATTGTGAGAGACTCCACGAGAATTTACAGAGGTTGGATTCTGTATATGTGCGCTTCCACATATGCCCATTTACGGATGGTGGCTTTCGTATATGCACATTTACGAAAGATGACCATTTCTATAAATACGCATTTAAGGAAGTTAACCACTTTCACATATGCACATATACAGAAGACAACTTTTGTAAATGTGCATATAGGGAAACCAACTTCCATAAATGTGCATATACAGAATCCAAATTCTGCAAATGCGCATTTACGGTTGGCTTCCGTAAATGCACATTTACGGAAGTCGGCTTCCGTAAATGCACATTTACGGAAGTTAGCTTCCATAAATGTGCATTTACGGAAGTGGCTTCCATATATGTGCATTTGCAAAAGTTAGCTTCCATATATGCGCATTTACGAAAGTTGGCTCCCATATATGCACATTTACAGAAGTTGGCTTTCGTATATGTGCATATACAGATGTGGTCAGTGTACTTAAATCCGCGCTTATGGAAGTAGTAAGCTTCTGTAAATGTGCATATATGGAACCCCTCATCCCTAAATTTTCATTTATGAAAGTTGGCTTCAGTAAATGCAACTTCTGTAAATGTGACATAAATTGTTATATGATTTAAACAAAGGTATATATAATACTGACAGAAGAACTTGGTACTTTGAAGAAAGGAATTGTAATCGATAATCTTTGAAAGAACCTTCACTTTCATAGAACCTTGAATAATCCTTGATGAAAAGAGCTCTAATTAAAATATTCTAGGAACCTTTCAACGCTACATGTATGGGTCATGTATGTGGCCTCAAACTTCGAAACATGGCCACTATAGGGCATATTGGCCTCCCACTAGGAGTATGACCATTGTTAGGAGGTATTAGGCACCAAATTAGGTATTAGTATATATATTGGTATATATACTAGGTATATATGTCGATATATATACAAGTATATATACCTAGTATATATACTAAGTATATATGTCAGTATATATACAAGTATATATTCCGATATATATATATTGATATATACTAGGTATATATGTCGGTGTATATATACCTAGTATATACCGATATATATACTCATATATACTAAGTATATATATCGGTATATATACTTTTATATATACCAACATATATACTTAGTATATATACCGGTATATATACTAGGTATATATATCAACACATATACATATACCTAGTATACTAGGTATATGTGTTGGTATATGTATATGTGTTGGTATATATACCTAGTATATATGCGAGTATATATACTAGGTATATATGTCGATATATATATATACTTAGTATATATGTCGGTATATATACTAAGTATATATGTCGATATATATACTAAGTATATATGTTGATATATATACTTAGTATATATACCAGTATATATATTAGGTATATATACTGATATATATACTGATATATATACAAGTATATATACTTAGTATATATATCGATATATATACTAGGTATATATGTCGATATATACACAAGTATATATACTAGGTATATATGTCGATATATATATTAAGTAAATATACCTAGTATATATACTTAATATAGTGTATATACCAATATATATATACTAGGTACCTAACCTGCAACAACCTTTTGAGATTGAGACATATTCTTCAGACTATGTTGTGGGCACAATTCTCTTTCAGCACATACATCCTATGGCCTATCATAGTGAGACACAATCAGATAATGTCCATAAGTACCCCACTTATGACAAAGAAATGTACTCCATTGTACAATCCTATCGCTAGTGGAGGCATTACATTCTTGGGAAGGAGACAATCATCCACATTGACCATAAGCCTCTGCAATTCATGTAGACATAAGGAAAATTGGAGAATGACCACCATCATAAGTGGTCCACATATTTGTAGAAGTTCCATCTCAACATCAAGTATAAGACAGTGAGCATGAACCATGTCACTCACTGCCTCAGTCGAGCTTCAGTTGCAGCACTAACCACGGTGCTACACTCCTATGGACATGAGACTGTTGGATGGCCCCAACTCTACGAGAGAGATCCTGACTTCACCACTACCTACCTTATGTTGGGCACAAACAAAACTATCACTGATTTCCATCTTTAAGGGAGGTTGTTGTGTCATCTGGGCCATCTCTGCGTCCCATCAAGTGAGCAAGCAAACTTGTATTTGGGAATCTCTCTACAGTAGGGTGGAAGGACACTTTGGCATAGAAAATATAGTGGCAATGTTGCAACAACATTTCTATTGGTTGAAACTTCGACATGATGTCAGTAAGTATATCATGTCCTGCATGGCCTATGCCATTTCCAAACTGGCCATTAAGAAACAAGGAATGTACACCCCTCTTCCTATTCCTGACAAGCCCTGGGAATCCATATCGATGGACTACATGTCGGGCCTTCCTTCAACCAAGCAGGGAAATGATTATGTTTTTTTCGTTGTTGATATATTTTCCAAGATGGCGATTTTGGTCATCTGCAAGAAGAGCATCACAACGAAGGCCACTACCAAGCTCTTCTTCGAATGAGTGTGGGTACATTTTGGGGTACCATAAACCATTGTCTCAGATTGGGACAACTGGTTCCTCAACACATTGGGACAATCGGTTCCACAACGAAATCTCTATATACGGAAGAGAGCTTTCGTATATGCGCATTTTTCCTTCCGTAAATGCACATATATAGAAGCTCTCTTCCGTATATGCACATTTTGTCTTCCGTATATGCACATTTTGGCTTCCATAAATGCACATATACGAAAGAGAGATTTACGGAAGCCAAAATGCGCATATATGGAAGCATTTTGTCTTCTGTATATGCGCATTTTCGCTTCCGTAAATGCGCATATACGAAAGAGAGATTTACGGAAGCCAAAATGTGCATATATGGAAGCTCTCTTCCATATATGCGCATTTTGGCTTCCATAAATGTGCATTTTGGCTTCCGTAAATGTGCATTTTGGCTTCCGTAAATGTGCATTTTGGATTCCATATATGCACATTTTTTCCTTCCGTAAATGCGCATATACGGAAGCTCTCTTCCGTATATGTGCATTTTGTCTTCTTTATATGCGCATCTACAGAAGCCATAATGCGCATATACGGAAGATCTTTTCCATATATGCGCATTTTGGCTTCCGTAAATGTGCATATACGGAAGCCAAAATACACATATACGAAATCTCTCTTCCGTATATGTGCATTTTGGCTTCCGTATATGCACATTTTTCCTTTCGTAAATGCACATATACGGAAGCCAAAATTCGCATATACGGAAGAGAGCTTTCATATATGCACATTTTGGCTTCCATGTATGCACATTTATGGAAGTCAAAATGCACATATATGGAAGCTATATTCCGTATATGCACATATACGGAAGCTCTATATGCGCATTCTATATTCTATATATGTGCATTTTGGCTTCCGTAAATGCACATATACGGAAGGCAAAATGTACATATACAGAAGAGAGCTTCCATAAATGCACATTTTTGTTTTCTGTAAATGCACATATACGGAAGCTCTCTTCTGTTTATGCACATTTTTCCTTCTGTATATGCACATTTTGGCTTCCGTAAATGCGCATTTATGGAAGCCAAAATGCGCATATATAGAAGAGAGATTTAAATAAGCCAAAATGTGCATATATAAAATCTCTCTTCCATATATGCACATTTTGGCTTCCGTAAATGCACATTTTTTCCTTCCCTAAATGCGTGCATATACGGAAGCTCTCTTCCGTATATGCGCATTTTGTCTTCCGTATATGCGCATTTTTTACTTCTATAAATGCACATATACAGAAGAGAGATTTCATATATGTGCATTTTGGCCTCCATATATGCGCATTTACGGAAGCCAAAATGCGCATATATGGAAGCTATCTTCTATATATGTGCATTCTATCTTCCGTATATGCGCATTTTGGATTCCGTAAATGCACATATACGAAAGCTCTATATACGGAAGAGGGCTTCCGTATATGCGCATATACGAAAGCTCTATATATGGAAGAGGGCTTCCATATATGCGCATTTTGGCTTCCGTAAATGCGCATATACAGAAGACAAATTGTATATATATGGAAGAGAGCTTCCATAAATGCACATTTTTGTTTTCTGTAAATGCTCATTTTTTCCTTCCGTAAATGCGCATACACAGAAGCTCTCTTCCGTATATGCACATTTTGCCTTCTGTATATGCGCATTTTGGCTTCCGTAAATGCGCATTTACGGAAGCCAAAATGCGCATATACAGAAGAGAGATTTACGGAATCCAAAATGTGCATATATGGAAGCTCTCTTCCGTATATGCGCATTTTGGCTTCCGTAAATGCACATTTTTTCCTTTCGTAAATGCGCGCATATACGAAACCTCTCTTATGTATATGCGCATTTTGTCTTTCGTATATGCACATTTATAGAATCTCTCTTCCATATATGCGCATTTTGGATTTCGTAAATGTGCATATATAGAAGCCAAAATGCACATATACAGAAGCTCTCTTCCGTATATGCGCATTTTGGCTTCCGTATATTTGCATTTTGCCTTCCGTAAATGCGCGTATAGGGAAGAGATCTTTCGTATATGCGTATTTTGGCTTCTGTATATGCGCATATATGGAAGCTATCTTCCATATATGCGCATTCTATCTTCCGTATATGCGCATTCTATATGATCATTTTTTATTTTCATGGTTCTAGTTCTTGCAAGCTTCTCTGACATTTATTTCTTATCCTTTTTTAGTTTTATTTCTTTTTTTCATGTGTATTTGGTTATCTAATCAACTCACAAACTTCTATCTTGTTTAGCTGACTTAACTAAGCATGCAAGTGTTGTGTTTTTTCTCACCCATGTGACAAAACCAACACAACAATTTGTTTACTTTTTTATTTGAGAACATACACACATACATTATAGCACGCCAAGTGTTCTGCCACCATAGTGGAAACTAGAACCCGTGGACATGACGAATGTTCGTTGTTCCAAAACTTTAAGAAAAAGAAAAAAATGCCGGCATACAAACATGGGGACTTGCCACATGTTCTGCCAAAAGCATGGAAACCAGAATAGGCGATGGATTGAGTGCCCTGACCACCTATTGAACCCGAGCCAGAGACTGTGGTATGCAAAAATTGCAAAAACTTGGTCATTAAACCAGATAAAAAACCTGTGAAAGTGATAGACATGGGGCAAACCTGGGCATCCATTTTGAGGAATTCGGAAGATGAAAGGTTGGCAGTAAGTTGGGCATCGAATATTCTCAGGCTCTCTTGACAAGGAGTCATACAAGACATCTAAACGCTTGTGAAGATGCTCTGGCGGTGTTGTTGCTCTGCCAGGTCCTTTCTCATCTAAAAGATCAAGACCAGGTGGTATTCCATGAGTTTGCAAGAGTTGGGAGATGGTTGATTCTATTCATCAGCTTCATCATCATGATCCTGTTCATCATTAGGGTCTTCATCCATGGTAACAACGACGAAGTCGTTTGGAGCGGCGGAATCCATGGCAGGGTCCTCGTCCATGGTGGCGGTTGAATTTTGTCCCGAGTGTTCCTCCCGAGGCGAGACTTCTTCTTCCACAATGAAACTTGTCTTGAATAGATCTTGGAAAGGTGATCCAGATGGATGTCGGTGGCCTCCCACCTATTCCAACTGGTTCATTTTGGCAGTTTTCTAGTTTAGTAGTTTTTGTTTTCCTAGTTTTCAGGTCCCTGACTTGCGGGGCCATTTTGAGGACCTAAACAACATTTTTAGGGCTCGCCACAGTAAAAAATATCCTTTGATAACTAGCATCAAAATGTGTAGTCCTCAGATAGACCTTTCCAATGGGATATTGTGCGCCTAAAATGAAGATCGTATGCAAAAGTTATGACCCTAGGAAGTTGATGTACTAACTTACCCAAACGGGGCCCACATGACTTTTGGCGCTTCATCTCCTAGGGTTAGGTTTTTGGATGTATAGGGTTTTTTGAATTCTTGTTTATTGTGAAAATGCCTTCAGAGCTTAGCCAAAAGAATCTCATATCAGCAGAGGTCATCAAGGAACCCTGTTTCACTTCATCATTGATAGCGGTAGCTAGAAGAATCTCATATCAGCAGAGGTCGTCAGGTGGCTAACCCTACCGACAACACCACACCCGCAACCCTACACCATTGGATGGCTCCACCAAGGAAGCGATCTCTGCGTTAGCCAAAAGTGTCGATTGTCATACGGCATCAAGCCCTTCAAAGACGAGGTATTGTGTGATGTTGCTCCTCTCGAAGTTTGTAATGTTCTTTTGGGCCAACCTTATTTATGGAAACGTCATGCTTTATATGAGTCTAGGCCTCGTAGTGTTATTATTACTTTGAACAGGAAATTGTATAGGATACCTGAGGCAATACCTCCTAGTGCTATTTCCTTGATCTATGCCAAGAAATGCAAGAAGGTCATCTCTAAGACCGGGAAATTTGTCTTCTTCATGATTCACTCTCAGAGTAAGCGAAAGATCGCAGCCACATCCAGGGCCTCCACGACCGATCTCTCCACACAACATAAACAAGTGGATAAGGTCATGGAAGAATACTCATATATCTTCTCCTCTCTTAATGGGGTACCTCTACATTGCCAGGTCAAGCATGCCATCGATCTGACCCTAGGCGCACAACTACCCAATGGGTCAGTCTACCGTTGCTCTCTATTAGAAAATGAGGAGATCAAGAGGAAGATCCAAGAACTGCTCCACAAGGGGCACATCTGTCCCATCTCATCTCCTTCTGGGATCCCAATCGTACTGGAACAAAAGAAAGATAGGACCTAGAGACTCTGCATTGATTATCAGGCCCTAAATAAAATCACAGTCTGAAACCGGTACCCGATTCCCCAAATCAACGACCTCCTTGATCAATTCACAGGGCCAAATAATTCAGTAAGATTGATCTGAAGTGTGGCTACTACCAGGTCCCAATAGAACAAACAGATGTATGGAAGATTGCCTTCAAGTCAAAAGAAGGTCTTTTTGAATGGTTGGTCATGCCCTTTGGTTTCACAAATGCTCCAACAACTTTTATGAGGATGATGGACGATATCCTGTGACATTTCACCAGTACTTTTGTAGTGGTGTATCTGGATTACATCCTCGTCTACAAAAAGTGTTGGGAGGAACACTTGCAACATATTCAGCAGGTTCTGCACGCCCTGCGATTGTACAAACTATGTGCAAACTTGGAAAAATGCTCCTTCGGCATGGACATGGTCCATTACTTAGGCTACATCATTCATCAACATGGTGTGCATGTGGATCCAAACAAGATCTAGGTCATCCATGACTGGCCATCTCCAACCACACTCACTGAGCTTCGAAGCTCCTTGGGCCTCTCCAATTTCTATCGCAGGTTCGTGTTGCGATTCTCTCATATCACATGGGCCCTCAGCCAAGTAACCAGGGGTGGAAATAAAGAAAAATTTGTGTGGGGCATGTCCCAACGACAAGCCTTCAATGACTTGAAGCAACGTTTGTTCTCATCCCCAGTACTTTCATTACCGGACCTGCAACATCCCTTTGAGACCGAGACAGATGCTTCAGACTATGTTGTGGGCATCGTTCTCACTCAACATGGCCACCCTATGGCATATCATAGTGAGACACTATCAAATGTTTTTCATAATTAGCCTACTTATGACAAAGAAATGTAATCCATTGTGCAAGCTTGTCGTCAGTGGAGACACCTAGACTAATTACAACGCGACATATGGACCACTTTTGTATATGTGGATATACGAAAGTTTTCCACTTTCGTATATGCATATTTATGGAATGTGACAAAAATAGTATATTTTTAGGATCCAACAACGACTAAGGTGCCCTGATAACCATATAGAATGAACGAAAGGATCACCCATATAGAAACTAATTAGAACTATATCCCCTATCATTTTTCCAAAATAACATGGGTTCTAGGTAATGGATGAGATATTAAAATTTGACATGATAATATTATGGGGAAGTAGGCATTGGATAGAAATCAAGAGCTTTGAGCCATGAAAGAGAGGATGGAAAGACAAAACATGAAATCGCTTTCTAATATTTCTTCCCAATCCAATAATTTGGGTCTATGTATGGGGTGGAAATTTAGTTCTCCCCCACCCCATCCACTTCCCCTCATTTCATTTCTTATCAATCACCTTAAAGGTTGCGCACCTTGGAACATCTACTCTTTAGATCACAGAGGATGGGGATCCAATGAATTCAATGTTAAGTAGGGGTATTTATATCTATTGCATTCTTCGTATCTTCCTCCAAAGTCTACAATATGGAACTGGTTGTGGCATTCTGATGGCCTTCCCAAAGTTAAAATATTTTGTTGGACACTAGTTCATGGGAAGATTTTGATTGTAGAAAATTTGTAAAAGTGACAGATCCAAGGTCCCTCAAAACATTCTCTGTGTCTCTTTGAAGCTGAAATGATACATCATATCTTTCTTGAGTGTGAATATACAATTAGAGTTTGGCAATCAACTTTCAACGATTTAAATCATAAAACGATAATCCCAATTTCTTGGAAAAGTATGTTCTCCCAATGGGGAAAATTATACAAGGGAACAATAAAAGATGAACTAATATTCAAAATAATATGGTTATCCTTTCCCAAATGCATATGCTAGAAAATATGGCTAGCCTGGAACAAAGCTATTTTTAAGAAGGAACTAGACAATCCCATCTTGGTAGCAACATACGCTAAAGGATTGCTAGTGGAATATATCATCTTCAAAAGTATATAGCTCAATGTAAATCAAAGTTTGAGTGTGGATGAAGAGGAATGGTACTAGTAATTCCACATAACCTCTCACTCCACAGGTCTAAGAATGAACAAGTGCAACACCAGACCAAAATAACATCTTTGATTGAGTAATCATGATTTCAAAAATGGAGATCTGCTCTACAATCTTACATTTTTTTTTTATGGAGCCTCAAAGGGGAATCCTGGGGTGGAAGGTGCTACCCGCGGGGGGGAGGCACATTATCATTGGCCCCAAGGGAAAAAATTAAACTACTTTCACATGGGGCCTTGGTATCTCATCTAACAATCAAGCATAAGTTTATGCCTTATTGCAAGTCCTAAGAATAGACAATGACTCTCGAATATCTAGTCATTGATAATGGTGGGAGATTCAAAGGCTATCATAAGTTAGATGGTATTGAACACCGCCAAAGTTGACAACATATTAGCACCAATAATAACATGAGCTAAACAAGAGGCTGACAAGTTCAACAACATCAAGTATTATCATGTTTTGTGGGAGAAAAACCAACAAGAGGGTGGGTTTCCCAATGTAGCCACATATTAAAAAGTGGGGGTCCTCAACATCAATGGTATCGCTAATAATCAACCCATCCATTAATCCTTTAATCATGAGTACAGAGACATGTATCAACCCATTAAATTTTCATATGGAACACAACATCAAACTGGATTTGTATCACATGGATAGCTATGAGATGAGACTTGATACTCCCCATTGCATGCTCAGACCAATGGCCTTGCACGATTATGAACCCAAACTAGGAAATTGCATTGGTTGAGGTGGGATTATGGATCAATGGATTGGGAAACGTATTTGGAAATCCTAGACTCTAGTTCTACATGGTGGTTTGATAAGATTTTCTATTTTTCTGGTTGGGGTTGTATTTGCATAGATGATCTATTTTTCTAGTAGGACTTCAGGTAAGTCTCCTCCTCTAAAAATTTCCAATGCAGGGGGGCTTGTATTTTATGGGATTTCTTTAAGCTTAGGTATACATGGAATGCACTGCACATTTGTCTGTCCTATAGGTAGAATTCAACTTCTCTTATTTGGTATTTCATTGAATTTGGGACGGCTTCCATTCCTAGATTAGCACACAAACAATAAAAAGATAAGAAAAAAAACAATATTGGGAAATTCAGGGTCTAAATGTGTGGCAAGGAAATTGGCCACTTAGTAACCTTGGGAACTTGAAATTGGTTAGGTGCACTGGTTTCAACAGAGTATCAATGTATTATAGAGAGATACAAGAAATTAGGTGTCCTCGGGAACCATGAGGAGACCATACAATTCAATAGGACTTCCATCTTCACAGTCACTTCAAAAGTTCATGAGAATGAACATCATGCCACTTCTCAGATAACAACAATTATGGAGACTCTTTTATGAAAAAAAGCATTAAATATCTTGTTAGCGTTAGAAGTCACTCCTGGATTGCTTGCAGGAGCAGAGCCCAATGCCCATTAGTTTTATGTCACGATTTGTTTATGAAGGGTGATCAAATGGAGATAACGGCTCTAGGAGGTATCACTCTAACTCAGGGACTGAGTCTGGTTCATAAGGACAGAGGAGGTCTGGAATCCTAACTTCAGCCAGTGGGTTGATTTAAA
>ML776963.1:2130277-2148562 GCA_009831015.1 Picea engelmannii
GAAGAAATTTGAAATGACAGACTTAGGCTTTTTGCACTATTTCCTTGGCCTCCAAGTTTTGCAAACCAATGAAGGAATTTTTCTTTCCCAGTCTAAGTATGCTTGTGACCTTCTTCATCGCTTTCACATGGATGATTGTAAACTAACCCCTTCTCCCTTCCAGTCTGGAGTCAAGCTTACTACCACCTGTACTTCTTCTGAAGTTGATGCCACCTTGTACCGTCACTTAGTTGGTAGCCTCTTATACTTGACTCATACCCATCCTGATCTTTCCTTTGTTGTTGGTCTTATTGCCCGGTATATGCAAACACCCCATAAAAGCCATTGGAAAGAAGCTAAAAGGATACTTCGCTATGTCCGTGGTACAGTTCAGTTCGAGATACATTACAGTTCAGGGGGGACTACTTTATTGGCTGGTTTCACTGATTTAGATTGGGCCGATGACCCTGATCATCGGAAGTCTACTGCAGGTTATGTTTTCAACCTTGGTTCGGGACCTGTCACTTGGGCCTATAAGAAACAACAAGCTATTGCACTTTCTTCAGCAGAAGAAGAGTACTGAGCAACGGTAATGCATGTCAGGAAGCCTTGTGGCTTCGAAAAATCCTTTCAGAGTTTGGATTTGAGCAGCAACATCTGACCAACCTTTGGTGCGACAATCAAAGTGCCATCAAACTCGCCAAATACCTAGTTCAACATCAACGTAGCAAGCACATCGAGATACACATGCACTTTATCAGAAAGATCATTCATGATCAAGTTATTGAATCATGAATCAAGCTCACCAATTGAGTCACAGGCTGAGTTCCAAGAAGATGAAGGTGAAGATGTGATTACTCTAGAGTGTTCATGGGTTCCTCCCATTAGTGAACATGAAAGACTTCAAGCAGATGAAAAGTTTCAAGAGGAGGAACCACAGGTTAACCAAGTAGAGATCAATCAATAAAGGATTTCATCCGTGGCCATCTTAGTAGAGGCTTCATCCTTGCCTATCATAGCAGTGGTTCAGGAATAATTTGATCATATACCATTATAGCAGGAGGAGCCACTTTTGGTTCAACCAGAGGATGATATCCCTCACACTTTGATTATAGTTCCACATCCTGAAGTTTTTCTTCAGGATCTTGAGATTGATCAGTGCTTGGGTATCAGAGTTCATCGTGACCCAGTTGAGCTCAGAATGATGGAGGTATTTCAACAGGTAGATGCCAAGAGTTTCGAATCTCATGCATTCATGCTTGTTACTGTTGAAATACCATGCTCTAAGTCCCAACCAACCTTTAGTCAACTGGCACCCTTCAGTTATGGCTTCACCAACAAGTACTTCAAGGTGACTTTGGGTCATATGAGATTTCATGGTTGGTCCCCTTGGAAGGTTGATTGTGTTGACCTTTCTTGTCGGACTAATCATCTGGTTTCATGGTTACATTGGTCCTTTGAGTATTATGATTTAATCATGGCAACTTTGAGGTAAAATTTTTTTGGTTTAAGGTACTTGTCTTTCCTTTCAGCATTGTCTTTTTAGTATTTTTTTCTTGCTGAATTTTTACAGTTTTAGGACAACAACATACTTTCCCTTGTTAGTGTCTTTCAGTTCAGTATTTACTTCTCAATCTTTGAATAGGTGTCATTGATTTTTCCCTAGTCATGTCAGCATGTGGTCGAGTCTTGTGCGTCTTTCCTTTTCCTGAATAAATGGCTATCCACAACTGTTATTCCTGGGTCAAAATTTCAGTGTCTATCTTTCACATACGAGGCCTTTGTTTCTATCATTAGAGTGAGCCTGGATGGGGGTCCCGTTTGTCATAATTTTCAAAAGTGGTAAGCCTTTAAGATGGGTAGTTTTAAGGAGACATAGGAGTGTCTTGAGTCATCTTATGTCTTGTCTCCTCATTTCTTGTCATTCAATCTTCCGCTTTGAGTCAGTCACCCCCCCATCCAGCATAGGGATATGGTACCCAGTTCTTTCATCTTGATCTTCTTGAGTTATCACTTCGTACTAAGGAAGAGAGACATCATTGCACTTCTTGTCAGCAGGTCATCTTGTATCGACTTCGACACATTATCTACAGATGAACCAAAAGTAGAGCACCTTAGTAGCCGTTAGCTTCATTGGCGGTTATTTCGCATCCGACAAGGATGAGCATCATTGGGCCTTGATTGGATGATCCTTGTCACTGTTCGACTTCAGAACATCTTTAACAGTGTCAGGTTGTGCTCGTACCTTAGGACCCACTAACATTATTGGTGGTGTTCCTTCACACTTCACAGGTGTTTACATTATTGACATCTGATGAAGTGACTTGCTCCCTTGTGTTGACATCAACACATTTACTACATGGAGGAGTGTACATCATTGGGTGGTAGTAGGTAGCGGATTTGGATGAGATCCCTTGGTATTCAGTTTTCAGTGGGAGGATTATATTTTTGACTCCATGGCCCATTAGATAGGCTTTGGTAATACAGGTCAGCTTACAGGTTGTTCTTCATCATATTGCAGGGCCTTTTTTCATCCTTCCACACAGTTATAGGGTTATTTTTGGTACACATTCCTCAGTTCACGGAGCATCAATTGATTGTGGACACAAAGATTCTTATGGTTCTCAACATCCCACAAGGGGATCTCGTCCCCTTGAGTCACCATTGTTAACCCTTAGATTTTCACCCTTGAAAGTCTTGAGGGTTAAGAGTCAACATGCAACACTTTGGTTGGCATATTGAGATTTTCCCAGGGTTTTAGCACTTATGTTGAGCATGAGGCTGGTTCACACACGAGGCAGGTACATGATCGGTACAGGGTTACTTAATTTAGAGTCACAATCTACTTGATTTCCATGCATTTTTAAGAGAGAGATGTATACACACAAGTGTTGGTAAATTTTAGGAGACATGGTTTGAGTGGGTCTATTGACAGTTTGAGGTCGTTTTGAGAATACAGTATGAGTCATTGTAGGATTCTAGGCATGATGACAATTTTTCGAGTGACGTGCAGAGAATTTATATTTTTGGCAGGTTGTGATTCAGGCCCCAGGTTCAGATTCTGAGAGTGCAGTATTGATCCTTGAGGCATCTAGAGGCCTTTGGACCTTTTTCCAGATGATGTCACCCATATTGTTATTTTTAGCAGGTTGAGTACTAGGGCTCACATGTCGATTCTGACTGGATATTCAGATCCCTTGCAGGAAGACGAGATCAATGAGTATAAAGTCAAGGCCATTCAAACAACTTTTTATTTTTAGCAGTGTCTATTTTTAGTAGTAGACACATGATGGTGCTCGCCCAGTCATGCTGAGCATTTGTGGAAAGTTTGGGCCAGTTTCGATAAGTTTCAAAATATTGGGACCGGATGGAGATGTTTAGCAGCTGTTATATTTAGCAAGTCCAATCATCTCCAATAGTGATAAGTGGCGAGATCATATTCTGACATGTAGCCGAGTTTTAGTGAGATGTGGCATCTACGTGGCAATATTTGACCAAGGACGCATGGGGTGAGATAGCACTTCCATGGACAAAGTTTAGCAAATTGGGCTAACTTTTCTCGCTAATTCTTCTTCGCCTGTCATAAAACCACTTTCCATACATTGTCTTTAAAACCCATTTCCCTTTAATTCTATCCTAATCCTAAACCCAGATCTCTCTGTCCTAATCCTAAACCCATTTCCCCTTTCCACATTACCCTCACTCACCTTTATCCTAACCCATTCATTTAATCCCTTTAATTAATTAATTACCTTTTTCGTAACTCCCTCCACGCTTTTTTCTAACTCATACACACTTTCTAAACCCACCCACTTTCCCACCTAATGGTTCACTTTAACTAATTATTAAAATAAAAGAACACTTTATATTTTGTCCCTCATTTAGATTAGTTAATTCATTTAGGTGTATCCCATGTTCCCCATTCTCATACCTACTACCCCTTTCCTTATCCTCCCACACGTACTACCCCTTTCCTTATCCTCCCACGTGCTTTTAATATAACCTAGGTCCCCCTTTAATAAAGTTTCCCCTTCATTAATTAATTTATTAATTAATGTTTCCCTTTCTCCAATTCGTATCTTTTTTTAGCCTCTTTATTAAACATGCATATCCTCCATTTTTATATGATTTCCGTTAATCAAAGCATAGTCGGAATGAGTAAGATTTTGGTTGAATTGGAGATATATTAAAAAAACAAAAAAAACAGATTTAATATATAAGATGAGTTTGGAAAATATAAATAAATTTATTTATAAAGATAATATGATTTCAAATAGTTAAACTAAAATGATTTAGTTTGAAAAACAAAAAAGAACTTTCAAATTTTAAATAACTTGGAGTTGGCTTCTCTCACAAAAGATAATATTATTTTTAAAAAGAAAGATTTGCAAATCTCTTTTAATAATAATATTATTTGATAATATTATTAAAATTATCAATAATATTATTAAAATGATTTTAATTTTTTTTTTCAATTCTAAATAAATATTAGAATATAAAAGCTTTTCCTTTTCAACTTTAAATAATTTAGATTTGGATTTTATCACTAGAGTAACTCAAAGGATAGTGGGAATGAGTGGGGTGGAGCTCGTTGGAATGGGTGTGAAAAGATTTTTCGTTGGTCAAAGCATATAGTGGGAATGAGTAAGATTATATATTAAAAAATTAAAAAAAAACAAATTTAATATATGATGAGTTTTTAAAAATAGAAAAATATATTTATAAAGATAATATGATTTCAAATAGCTAAATTAAAATGATTTAATTTGAAAACAAAAATAAGAATTGTTAAAAATAGAAAAATATATTTATAAAGATAATATGATTTCAAATAGCAAAATTAAAATGATTTAGTTTGAAAACCAAAAAAATAAGAACTTTCAAAGCATAGTGGGAATGATTGGAGCTCATTGGAATAGGTGTGAAAATATTTAGTTAGTCAAAGCATGGTGGGAATGAGTAAGATTTTGGTTGATTTGGAGATATTAAAAAAACTAAAAAAAACAAATTTAATATATAAGATGGAAAAAATAGAGAAATATATTTATAAAGATGAGTTGGGAATGAATGAAGCTCCTTGGAATGGGTGGAGTGGTTGTAATATTTTTGTTGATTTGGAAATATATTAAAAAAATAAAAAAATAAAAAAAAATTAACTTAATATATAAAATGAGTTTTGAAAAAGATAGAAATAAATATTTATAAAAGATAATATGATTTCAAGTTGAAATTTGAAAACCAAAATGATTTAATTTCAAAAAAAAAAGAAAGAACTTTAATATTTACCTTAATATTCTATAATATGGACAATGAACCATTATATTAATTGGAGGAGGCATCACTTCCTTGTACTTGTACTTACTTTCTGCTATTGTTATTGGAATAAGAATTATGGTATATTGGAGCTTATATGTTGTTGTGGGCCACATCTCTCAACCAATGTGGGATCATTTTTTTTGTATAGAGAGGTATTGGATCATGGTATATTGGAGTTTATATGTTGTTGTGGGCCACATCTCTCAACCAATGCGGGATTGTTTTTTGTATATAGAGATATTTATGTCATAGAAACAATGTGTAACACCTTGTTTTCCCCCATAATTGTAATTATGCTAAGACTTCATATAATGTGATTATGAAGCTTGTGATTATATTTTGATTAACGAAAAACACCAAACAACTGACTGAGAGGGAAAAGCCTTGAAAGTACTAGCCATGATGTCACAAGTGGGAATTGATGAAGTAAATAGATGAGGTGGAATGCAGAAGATTCAATGAGGAAAACATGAAGCTTGCTTAACACTTCAACCTACACCTGCAAATTGAATATACCACATGTTCATGTACTTGAATCTCCATAGAGCCACGTGAATTGTCATGAAGGAACATGATTGGTGGTTGAGGTAGTTAATATTGCTGACAGTCCTAATCTCTTGAGAAGAAAAAGGGTCAACTGAATAACCTGACAGACAAGACATCCACAGATTTTACCCTTTAAGAATTTGGACCCCAGACAATAGGTTGCATCTCGAAGAAGTCATGAGAACCCCGAGGAGAATAGAAAAGAAGATGCAAAAAGGTGGAAAAGACATGAGATATAGACATATGGGGATTGTCCCATCAATACCAAGGAAGAATGGTATCCAAAGAGAAACCAAAGCATGAAGAAAACACGAGAGGATAAGGATATGGAGAAGAGTAAGTGAGAAACAGTCTCACAGGAAAAATGGTGCAATGAATAGAGGTGTTCATTAGTGTAGATTGAAAAAGGGAAGAATTTGGAGAGTTGATATTGAAGAAAAAATGAAGCTCGTCCAAAAGATTGATGATCATCCTGAAACTGAGAAGACCCTAATCCAAACAGGGGCAATAGAGGGCTGGAGCTTGGTGCTTATTGGAAAAAAACTGACATTGGTAAGGGGACAACTTTTTTTGTTTTTAGTGAGGGGAGGAGAGTAACCTTCCTAGATCATACTAAATATGATAACCAACTGAATCATTTCCTTGTGATATCGAGTCTTGGCACATGGGTGACATGTTGTAGGAAGGCACTCTACAATATAACTTGAGGTTGGGAGGAAAGACATCCTCTTTTAGTCAGTTGTCTAGTTGTCACATTCACTGGACAAATAAGTATTTGACTTGGCTTGTTAGATGAATGTCTAATACTATAAATATGTTGTTTATGGATTGACTGATGAATATGAAAAGAAGATATGAAATGGTTAAATTCTTGAGTGAAATGGAATATGAATGTTTGTTTTCATTGTTAATCGTTTCCCTTGTGATATCAAGGCTAGGAACGAGGGTGGCATGTTGTAGGAAGACACTTTGTAGTATAGCCTAAGGTTTGGAGGAAAGGAATCATCTCTCAGTTAGTTGGTTGGTTGTCACATTCACCGAACATATAAGTGTTTGACTTGGCTTGTTAGAGAAATGTCTAATACTATAAATATGTTGTTTATGGATTGACTGATGAATGTGAAAAGAAGGTATGAAATGGTTAAATTCTTGAGTGAAATGGAATATCAATGTTTGTTTTCATTGTTAATATAATAAATCATGAAAGTACGTGTATAATGTGTGACTGACATGTAACTTGAAAAATTCTTGCAACCTTGAGAGGAAAGTTTGCAAGATATGAAAAAAATCTTCGTTTGAGGAAGGATGGGATGCCTTGGTAGCTAGGAGGTCCTTGTATGGATAAAAAGACCTTATTCTTGGGGGAACCTCTTGTACTTGAGTGGAAATATTGCAAGATATCCAAGAAATTCCCTTTCGATGAAGTCATAAATCCTTAGTTGGTCTCAGACTAGTACCCGAACTCTCGAAGATCTGGTAAAACCCATGAAGAACCCTTGAAATTGGCCAAGTATCGATTTCATACCATTATCCAGTAGAAAACCTTGTGCTTGAGTTAGGGAAAATCACATCCTTCGATTTGGTGTGGTGAATGGATCTCATTCGTGGATTTGTTGTAGGTCCCACCTATTCACCCTAGAAAAGGTTAAAGGAGTGGTGTTAATCCTTGTGCAAGTTAGAGGCATTGACACATTCAAATCTATTAAATGTCAGGGTCCAAGACTCATCAAATCTGGGCTCAAACCCGTTAGAGTGTTGTGACCATCAATTGTCGCAATGGATGCAAAGGTGGTGTGACCACTTGAGGGAAATTTAACATACCATTTGGCATTGAGCCCTATTATCACAATATATATCACTTGTGCAAATCCCTCGCAATAAGCAAGATAAGTGTAACATATGGAAGTAATTTCCACTATCATCTAAGTAGTTACTTCCCTTGTTTTAGTGAAAGATTGAGATCCAAAAAAAGCGAGGCTTCCCTAGCAACCTCAAGCAAGTCTGAGCAAGTCAAGGTGAGTCTACGACCCATTAACTTGGTTACTTTATTGCACCACCAACTAAGTCAAGGTTCAAAGTGAAGACAAAGTGGTTGAAAGAAGGAAAATTCAAGGCTTGTGTGTGAGGTGTTTCAAGACAATAAGAGATATTTACCAAGTCCAATAAGTCCAAATAATGCCTCAAAACACTAGCTATCAAAAGAAAAATAATGTCTGTAATAAAACTTGAATAAAGAGATGATTTACTTCAACAAATGACAAATTATAGAAACAACAATATAACAATCCTAAAACTCATAAAGATGCAATGAAAGAGACACTAAATGTAAGTTAAAACTAACACATCAATAACCAATGATTGTTTAAACATAAAAGAGCATGAAACTACTTCAAAGATGCAAGGTGTTAAAGCCCTAATTGGCTGAAAATTGTAATAATGAAATAAATGATGTCAAAAGGTATTCTAAGTAAGAATGAAAATAAAACCCTAGACATTAGGCTAACAATGAATGGGAAATGGAGATGTAATGAAATTAAAACTAAAACTATCATAAGACGTCAATGAGAGAGGAAATTTAGGATTTAAATCACTTGCAATGGAGAAAAGACTAGTGCGATCTAGCTTCCTTGGGCATATGGAGTCTAACATGCAACTTCTACGGAGAGAAAAGGCTAGGATAAGACTCAAGAAACAAACACTAGGGTAGTCCACTACAAACCCTAGGTATTGGTTCTTTAGAGAAACAACTTAAGGTAGTCCACTACAAACCATGAGAGGTCATCCTATGTCTCCTAAATACCTTAAGAAAGAGATATAGAAAGGATTTTGGTTAAATCCCTAGACCAGTCCACTACACACCCTAGAATCATAACCTATAAGAGAAAATACTAGGGTAGTCCACTACAAACCCTAGAAAAAACCTTATGTCCTTCAACAATCTTTATATGAATGATAACATGGAAGACATCCCACTACAAATCTTCCTTTGGGTTTCAAAACAAAATTTATCCAAGAGAAACAAGATCACATGAAAAATCGCCACTTTGATCGAGAATTTACTTAATACATTCAAGAATACATCATCCAAGACTTGAAAATAACACTTACTAGTCAAAGCGTTTGGCATGAAAGAAACCTTAGAGATGAAATAATCCAAGAAACACTTGCAAAACATCCACTAGATCATTCTCCATAAAGTTCCCACAAACACTCCATGATGAGAAAGAAAGACAAGAGACAAGTCGTAGTAGTTCTCCACAAGATGAGTTATGATTTAAAAATGAGGAAACCCTTAAGTATATATATGAGACAAGCCCAACACTTTATCACTCTAAAATCCCCTATGACATAATAAATCCATGATACAAGGTGGATAGTTCTCAAGATGACCCCCAAAATAGCCTCCAACATAAGAAATTAAGGCTAAAACATTAAAATGTCATCTAAAATCCTACATGTGTGAGTGTAAGAGGTTCCAAGAGGGTGACTTTATCTCCTCAAGGGGCATAAAGGCTCCAAAGGTCATGTCCATTCCCAAAAGGTGAAAATTATCATGAAAGGTCACACCCCTTCATCAATGAGGTCACATCCCATTATCAATCAAGTGTTGAATCATAATCCATGTGCTAGGTTGGCTCAAGTAAAAGTGACACCTCACTCAAGCATGATGCCATCATCATGTGCACAACATCCCAAGATCCTAGGGTGATTTCATGGTGGATAATGGCTCCATAACCTATCCCAAGAGGGGCATCATCATCATCACGGGAAATGGGGTCAATCCAAACCCTAACGTCCTCAAAGGGTGAAACGTCCAAGTGCAAGTGATTCTTTCCCTATGAATGGCACATCAAGCTACATCTACAACACCAAGCTCATCATTGTAATGTCCAAGGTTCAAGAGATGATGAAGGATGTATGGAGGGATGTCAAGTCATCAATAAGTCCAACACTCAAACCTCAAAGGTCCAACTTCCTCCCAACATTGTATGACATCATCATCCAATTCCTTCAAAGGACCATATCCATGGGGTGCATGATCAATAAGAAAGGTTCACATAATCAAGTAAGACCAACCATTAAAACATACACGAGTCATTAGAATCATACAAAGTAAGTCACAACCTAATACAAGAGCCATGTAAGTAATTCACATTAGGAATCTTCTTCAAAATTCACACTAGCTCAATATTTTATGAAATTTTCCAAGTTTAGGTATGGGAGGGCCATCACAAGATCCTTATTAGGTGTGCAAGTACCCAAGTACAAGAGTAGTTCCCGATAAACCCTTCAAAGTGTAAGTATAAGTGAATGAGATGGTATTGGGTTTACTTCATGCTCATGGTGTCACTGACACACAAGGCCACATGTGGGTTCATCTCCATGAGCACCTTTGTAGAGGGAGCGCTTGGTGCTTGAGTTACCCTTTCCTTGACAATGTGTGTATTCCAAGCCCCTTCTTGCATTTTGATATTCATTTATTTATTTGGAAGTCCCCTTTTCAAGTTCATGAATTCATTATTTTGTACAGGGAATAAGTCTGTTTAATTTGATATGCATTCAATGCATTAGGACTAGGGGTAATTGCCTCATAGTGAGGGGGTAGAGCTCAATATGACTTTGGATTTTGATTTTTCATTTGTCCACCTGCTATTCTTTTTTTTATAACGTTCTTCTTTTTATTCTTTTTACCACCTGCATTAACCTCGAGTATTCTAGCATTTTCTTCTCATAGGAGGATGAAGGCACATACCTTTTTGGTGTACATGTAACAACCATTTCCAAAAGATAAGATAATGGGAGGAATCAAGAAGAAAAGTGTTAACTATGAAAAGGAATGTTATGTTACCCCTATAAATTCCTCCCAGTAGTACCCACGTTCCCCAAGGGTGACAACACTAGACTAGGACACATATGATGGCCACCAAGGTGAAACAAGGTTAAAAGCATAAGTTCCAAAAAATCATGATCCATTATATGACTTCAACCCATGATCATCACCTAAATGACTAATGCATTAAATGTGACATTTTATATGAAACAATGAATAATGTACCTCATGTGTGTTGGACCACCATTATCAAATGAACCATGTTGATAAAGTGAAATGAGTTGCACTGTGATGAAGCATCTAAGGGGTTGTTGTCTGTGGAGAATGATTATAACCATCTCCAGGATCATTGTCTGCAAATGTGGACTATGAGACATGATATCCTCTAGTTACCCCTAGGTGAGAGGGGGTAACAATCCCCATGAAGGTTCAATGAAAAAGCCTAAGTCAAATAGAGTCTCCTATTATGCTATTGGAGGAACATCATAAATGAAAAGTCATTACATGATTGGATGGGTCCTCACCATATTTTCCTTCAAATTTGGCGATGTATGATGACAACTTGGTAGGCATGGGTGGCCAAGTCTCATCATAAAGTATGGGTTCATTGATAATTTTTGAAAGTTATGGAACATTCAAACTTTCCATGGATAATTAGATTTTTGAAGGAGGGGGTCTTTGATAGGAGGATTAGTCAAAGGTGGAGGGCATGGTGGAGGTGGTGGTCCTCTAGATCCTCCAAATCTATGTGCCTCATGTGCCTACCATAAGGTTTGTAGCTATATTCCTAGTAGTAGCACACTTGGTTAATGAGATGGGAGATAATATAAGGTCATGGAACCTGTTGTGACAAGCACTTCAACCCTACATTTTCCTTCTTCAATCTTCCATAACCTTTGGAAAATGGGGCCCCTCTTTTTTTGAGCCTAGGAGAAATTTTCTTTGATATCACTCCAACTTAAAATCCTCAGAGGAATCAAGTTTTCCTTAGAAAATATTGTTTGAATGAAAGCATTTGAATACTTGGTTTTTAAAGGCAAACAATTGAAATTATCCAAGTTAATAAGAACTCCTCCAATACGAATTAGAGGAGTTACTTCTAACTCCTCCGATTTGTATCAGAGGAGTTCTTTTCTTCCTCGTCAATATAACTTGTTATCGCATAAGTTAAGACCAACTCCTCCGATATGAATAGGAGGAGTTAGTTCTAACGCCTTTGATTTATATCAGAGGAGTTCTTTCCTTCCTCATCGATATGACTTGTTATTGCACAAGTTAACACCAACTCCTCTTATATGAATTGAAGGAGTTAGTTCTCACTCATTCGATTCATATCAGAGGAGTTTCTGCCATCGGCTCCGATATTGTTAGAGAACTTGTCTTCAGACTCTCCGACCTACCCACATTTAATTCCTAAATGACCAATAAGCTATATAAATAGAGCATAATCAAGATTATTGTTATATTGCCGAAGAGACCAAGTGAGAAAGATTCCAAAATGTCGAGCATGCCCAACCCATTCCATTCAAGCTCATGACTTATCCACACCCTCCACGTGGCGCTAGGATTCAGGTAAGGGCATCTTTGCTCGTCTTTTTTTTAGGGTTAGGGTTTCTGTCAAATTCCTACCTACCACTTAGTTTTCCTTTCTTCATCTCATCAATCAGTTAGTTCTCACTACCATATCTTTGATTAACTCTGCAATACACATATGTCAACACCCTTTTCACCCTCTTACCATTACCATGAAATTCCTCACTCGGATACACTATGATAGACAACCCTAATAGCGACCATGAAGACATATTTTCTCCGAGCTCAGAGCGAAGATCTGATTCAATGCCCTAAATATTGCATTCCATGCAGTTTTCGATCATAATAGGTTTTGGTAACCCTCCCGATGCAATCTAAACAGTTGCAAGAAAATCCTTCAATTCTATGCTCGTTCCCAAAGAAATCATACTTAGCACTCGCTCTCGAAACCCTTAGAGTTCTTGCTATCGGAATAATTTTCACTAACTCCTCCGACCGCATCAAAGGAGTTATTACTAACTCCTTTGATGTGATCAAAGGAGTTATTACTAACTCCTTTGATGTGATCAAAGGATTTGAAAACAATTTCTCTGCATTACTCGGACCGCTTGGATATAACTCTTTTGACCATACTGAAGGAGTTATTACTAACTCCTCCGATATGATTAGAAGAGTTTAGATTAATATCGTCTATTTTTATAAAGTCTCAATATTTGGTAAAACCTTCCAATGGCTTATCGAGGTAATTGAAATGAAATCCTCCAACCACGATCGAAGGAGTTGTCCTTAACCTCCCCGATCAGATATTTTTCAATCAGTTCCCCACTTGTATCAGAGAACTTGGTATGAACTTCTTCGACTTGCGTCGAAGGAGTTAATTTCTAGTGATCCGGATTATTTTCGGCACGAAATGAGAGCGGAGATATAACACAGAAATATTCAGATATATTGCAAGAGAGACAACAATATAAATGAGATATAGCGGAAATAACAAGAGTCACAGATATACAGTAATACACGATTTCTATTAATGAAATAAATGTACAGAGACTGTAAAATACAGAGTGAAAGACTTGCTAGAATGGTGGTAGCTTATCTCTGAGAAGAGATGTGACAGCTACTCGCATCCGTGAGAATATAATCATTACAATGAGGCTCTAAGGGCCTTTTAAACAAAAGTAAAATCCAAAACCCTAACCCCGGAAGATGAAAAGCCAAAAGGTTTGTGGGCCCCGATGGGGGTAGTTGATATGTCAACTTCCTAGGGGCGTAACTTTGGCATACGATCTCCGTTTGGGGCGCATGAATTCTTCGTGTCAGCCAGCAGTGTCGATTGTCATACGGCATCCATCCCTTCAAGGATGAGGTATTATGTGATGTTGCCCCACTGGATGTTTGTGATGTTCTCTTGGTCCAACCATATATTTGGAAGCGCCATGCTATTTATGAGTCTCAACCCCGTAGTGTCATTGTTACTTTGGGGGGTCATCTCTACAAAATACCAGAGGTAGTTCCAACTACTGCCCCACCTAAATAGTGTTGCAAGGTAGTATCTCATACTGCAAAATTCATCTTATTTACAATCTGTTCAAAAGGTGAACAGAAGGATACTGCAACCACCACAGCTTCGGCCCAAGCACCTTCTATCCAACAGAAGCAGGTCGACAAGGTTGCGGCAAAGCACAAAGATTCCTTCTACACACAGTCATCTAAAATAGCCATACTTGTTAAAAAGGCCCAAACCTTCCAGCCAAAGGTTCGTGATAGCCTTCAACAAGCTAAGCAACGCCACTTCTCCAGCAAGGAAAGCATATCACCAAGATTCAGATTCAGCAATCGCTTTCCCCTCTCCCCCAGGAACTCAACGCAATGGAGACCATTGCTTCCTAAGGATGGAGGATTGATATAGGTGGATATCGGTGGCCACCCACCTTCTCCAGTTGGCCCAAAACATGTTTCTAGCAATTTTGGTAATTTACTATTTTGGTAATTTACTATGTTGTATGGCTGCACGTGTGGTGTTGTCAACAATCCAAACTATTTGATGACCTCTGCTGAGATGAGGTTCTTCTGGATTCCACTATCAACAATAAAATGCAATGGGGTCCCCTTCACCCACATCTATGAATGAAAAAGGCACTCCCCCTCTTCAGGATCTATTGGTTCTTCTGGTTGAATTGCTGCGGTCACGACAATAGCAGTGGGGTCTGTGTCGATGATCTATCTTTTCCCATTATTTTCAGAATCAGATTCTGAATCAGGGTTCGGCTCCTTGTCTTTGATCTCGACCACCAATGATTGTTTTGAACGACATTCATCGGTGTTGTGCAAGGGGCTTTTGTGGAAATCGCACCATTTTCCAGTGTCCTTCTTTGTCTTCTCGTGACCCTTCTTTTCCTGTGTCTTGGACTGGTTTTCAAGAGACTGTTTGTTAGGGCTGTCTTTGTCATACTTTGGTTGTTGCAGATTTGTAGACCCGAATTCCCGTTTGTTCTGGTGCTTAAATTTCTGCTCTATTTTAACAACATATCGATAAGCAGCACTGAGTGATGAGATGTCCAGAAAATGCATTTCAGTCTAGATGTATCTGTGTAGAGCCCCACGATATTTTAGAACCAAATTTCACTCGGAGTCTTTGATACACAGCTTGGTGCGCAAGGTATGGAAGGTATTGGTGAACTCCGGAACTGCTTGGCCCTTCTCTTGCCGTAGTGTGGTCCATCTCATGTACTGGTCTTCATAGTTGCCAACAGGGTAATATTGTTCCTTTACCACATCCACAAAAAAATCCCAAGTGGGCTCCGCCCCATATATTCCAGACTCCTATGTGGAACTCTACTCCTAGTAAGTTGCCCACCAATGTTTGACATGGGGGAGAGCCTTAAGGAGTGCGAAGGTGATCTTTTCCTTGTCAGAAAAATTATGAACAGAGAAATAACCTTCTAGCAGATTTAACCATTTATCTAGGGTATCTGCATCTATTTGACCTTCAAATACGGGAATATCAAAATTAACCTGTACCTTGAAAGGTGAGGTGCCTCCAAAGTGGTCACTTGATGAAGATGCGCTTGATGCTATCGGGAGGCATTGAAGGATGTGGGAAAAATTATCCATCATTTCGTCCCTCTGTCGCGTGAGAGCTTGCTCAAGCAACAAACTGATAGGATCGTCTGCTTCGTCGTTTTTATTTTATTCTTCCATTGAGGATTTCTTGGGTGTGTGAGAGCGATTTTCCTCAAGAGAGACAAGATCGAGACCCAACTTGCTATACTCATACCTCGTCGAGGACATGCACTGAAAACGATCAAGAGCAGCTTGCTCTGATACCACTAATCCAGATTATTTTTGGCACAAAATGAGAGCGGAGATATAACACATAAATATTCAGATATATTGCAAGAGAGACAACAATATAACCGAGATATAGCGAAAATAACAAGAGTCACAGATATACAGTAATACACGATTTCTATTAATGAAATAAATGTATAGAGACTGTAAAATACAGAGTGAAAGACTCGCTAGAATGGTGGTAGCTTATCTCTGAGAAGAGATGGGACGACTACTCGCATTCGGGAGAAGATCATCATTACAATGAGGCTCTAAGGGCCTTTTTAAAAAAAGTAAAATCCAAAACCCTAACCCTTGAAGATGAAAATCCAAAAGGTTTGTGGGCCCCGGTGGGGGTAGTTGATACATCAACTTCCCAGGGGCTTAACTTTGGCATACGATCTCTGTTTGGGGCGCACGATAGATCGTTGGAAAGATCTATCCAAGAAATACAAATTTTGGGTGAGCAACATTGATCTACGATCCATGTTACGCCCTGTTTTCTAAAAAAGCATCGTTTAGGGCCTCAAAATGGCCTCGGAAGTTAAACACTGCTAAAAATAGTAAATTACCAAAATTGCTAGAAACATGTTTTGGGCTAGTTGGAGAAGGTGGGTGGCCACCGATATCCACCTGAATCATCTAGACCTCTAATATTTCTTTTAAATGTCTATCTTTCACCCGTCTTCCCCAAGTTTCTACCAGGTCACTTAAACATGCCTACCATTATCCTAACATCCTCAGAGGACGACTCTTTATCTCATAATAGTCTCAATAACTTTGGTATTTCTAATAATTTAGTTTCATTGAATGGTACATTATATCCTATTATGCATCCTAAAATTATCTTTTTGGCAGATTCTAACATGTCACCACGAAATAAAATGGTAGGAAAGGCATCTGGAGCTGAGGCCTCTAGCAGTATTTAGCAAGCAGGAGGATAACTAGAGATTGTAGGGTCCATATACGATGACACGACATGGATTTTAGAGAAGGACGGAGAGACATTAAAATGAGGAGAAATTTATCACATGTTCAAAAAATCAAATTTCTCTACCGAAGTTGAAGACCCAGATGAGATTCAAGTGTTCAGTAATATTATAAAATCATGAATGTTCAGGGTATCAACACATCCAACAGTTTTCCCTTGTGCAAATTCCTTCTCCTAGATTTTGAAGAACACCGACATAAGAAGTAGATACATCTGCAATGCAAGAAAGGAGCCTATAGCTTCTTTTAGACCAAAATTTTTAGCCAAATGCTATCACATTGAGGAGGGAAGCAAAAGATTGGATGGTAAACTCCTAAGTGATTTTGAGTATACACCAAAATATTTGTTCCCCAAATGGTATAAGGTAGACAAGTAGGTTAAATACAAACCTAAAAGTTGGTACCCCACGAGTTTCTTAAGAAGACCCTACCAATATTTGGTAGCCGTGTTGTGCAGGTTATACAGGGAAACCGATGCAGCACAATTCCTCTTATCATACATGCCTTTGATTTATTTTTGTGCATATGTGGGGACTTCATTCAATTGGGCAGAGATATTGTCCAAGAATCTCACGACTGTTATTTCCATAGTAAGGTAAGCCCAACCGTGAACGTTCCATGGATTCCATATGTCCTCCTACCTCCTGGACATAATGCGTATAGATCAAAAGTACCCTAACATGGGATGGATTTGGTTTCCTTATGACCCTGCAATCTGCATATATTGTAAAGCGCTCTGGGAGAACAAATGTCAGGCTGCTAAATTGAAGATTTGAATGACCTGAAACACTAAATTGTCAAACCAGGGTTGGTAAACTTCGAGTTGATACACTGTATGTGCAGGTAATCTAATTCCTATCTAAAGACTATCCTGAAAAGAAAACATAAACTCACTCTGAGAACTTGAATCTTAATGATGATTTTGAAACTTAGCATTTCCTATTTAAGTCATCAACAGAAAACAATCTTGTGTTTAAATGCTGGTGCTTCTATTTCCATTCATAAGTATGATTCCACAAGCTTATTTCACCACTACTTTTAATCATCTATCATCACCATTTCTATTCAAGCCACGACAGAAAGAGTGTTTCCTCAAATGCATTTAATCTGGTTATCAAAATCAATCTAAAGCTGTCTACAGGAAAACAGAGTAAAACCCTACTTACCCTACTGGTACCAGGATCTTCCTTTAATTTAACTGTAATCTAACAATTCTAATTAAGCAGGGTACTAACTATCTAACAAAGCAAAGCTCACTCAATCTCTAAGTGATATTCGAATTGAAAATGAGAAGCCAAACAAACCATGTTCATACTCTTAAACCCTACAGGCATCAGTTATGCATTCAATGCTCAACAACGTCAAAGATAACAGTATGCTGGAATGATTCAATTGAAGAATAGATAAACACGATTCTGAAACAACTAAATCGATGACACACTATGAGCTGCAGATATACCATTCATGTAAGCAAATGCTAGCACACTGAAACAACTAAATCTATGAACGTTAAGCTACCTCGTATGCAAGTTCTAAAACACTGAAATGAACTAAATCTGAAACAGAGTAACACAACGACTTGCACCGGTTTGGCAGGCCCAACCAAACAGTACAAATGCCGGAGGAAAGAACCAGAACTAACTACAACATTCTATGCAAACATTGTATAATCTTTACGCTCCATTAACTCAAAAGAGAATACTTCAAATCGTATATCAGTCGAATAACATAACGTAACAACAGTTTGTATTCAAAAACAT